>WPIO01000194.1:0-459021 GCA_009760855.2 Cristatella mucedo | reverse complement strand
CCTAAACTCAATCTTACATAATTTGCGTTTCTACGTGAGCCTTATAACATTCCAAGTATTATTTGTAATAAAACGATCACTTCCTCACCCCTTCAAGAGCTGTGGGCATTGTTGCCATTATGGATGACAGCATTTAACTTTAAAAACATAGGGCTTATGGATATAAATGTCTGATGAAGCATCGATCAATTCTTGCTTTTTCATCAGGTCATCCATGGCCTGTAGAGATTCTTAAGACTAAAATAGCGTTCTTGGTGTTCCACTAGAGCCTACGTTTTTTTATTTTCCGATCCCCAGTTTAGATTACTCTATTCAAGAAGATTAGTCGGACAAAGTGGGCAGGCTCTTTTTTTGCGCCAGCGATAATCGGCTGCTTTCACACTTAAAACTTTAGAGTCGAGTGCAATAATTGAACCGTAATGCAATGAGTTATCACATGACAACCACGGCAGGCCTAATATATCACAGATTTTCTCAAATCTAAATACAGAAAAATTTGAAATTGACCTCAACTCATTACGAAGTCATTGAAAACATATGACTCGAATTTATAGTCGTTCTTTTTTATCACTAGTGTACTGGTAATTGAACTTTCATTGTTAGTAAAGCTAACCATGAGCCAAGGAGTTTTTTCTATTATAATAATGTTGAATTAAAGAGTTTGTTTATTTTTTTTCTTTTCGTAAGCCCCGTTTTGTTTGAGACAGTATGATTTAGCATGGTGCAGTAAATACTAAGCATTGACCGTATTGTCCGGTTCCAAATGTCCTTCATTTTTATCCTAACACTAGTAAATTTGTGTATAGAAAAATATGGCATGTCAAGCTTGCTAGTCAATACTTTTACTTTTGACATGTTTTCCCTTAATTGCCATTTAATTTAGAAACGACATTATTTGGCCACACTGCTGCACAAATATACCAGGTAGAGGTTTTTAATGCAGAAAAGTGCTAGAGCGTAACGATAATGTCACTTGGGATATGCATGTATTGTGTGGCATTGAAGTTTGGAATAAAGAACAATGAGTCTAAGAGTAAACTCTTTGTGGGATGTGTATGTGTTTGTATGCGTGTGTGTGTGTGTGAGCGCTTGTGTCTGTGTGTGTGTGCGTGTGTGCGTGTGTGTGTGCGTATGTGTGTGTGTATGTATGTTTAAACTGTGTAGCTACTATGTAGCTGTGGGTCAGAATTAAATTCCGCTGTAGCATTTGAGCCATAATCCACCACTTCCAGCAGTAAGGTATACAAGCATTAAGGAGTTGCATAAGGTATTACAGCCTTGATTACGTATTGCATCATGGTATTCAAAATTCTGGTTTCTAGATCTGTAAGTGCCTTCGCTAGCTTCAGAAGTGACGATAAACTAAGGCCATTAATAAAAAAATGGACCTGCGTGTTAACGTTATCTTGTCGTCATACAATTAGCAGTTTTAAAGGTAATCACTAGGTCAGCTAGTCATAGTGTTTAGCCTGCCCTAGCTTTACAATACTGATTCCTGGTGCGTCCTTGCTGGGGACAGTGGCCACTAGCTTGCTGCTGGTAGGATAGTCACAGTACAGTGGGACACTAGGGAAGGCAGTGGCTTTGACGACCTCGGTCACGAGATCGTGGGTTAGATTCCTGCGATGGGCGATTTTTTATCGCCACTGGAAGCAGTGTTGATTGACGTAAAGGCTCTTCTGTTGCTATACAAAAAGAGGCTGTTTAATAAGCTAGGATTTATTTTATTTATTTACGGAGTCAATAAGCCGTCAATTGTGTGAATCCGTATATAGTAACCGAATTCCGTAGATCAGACTATTCTTTGATTTAAATGGAGATATGCTGGCTGAGTCAATTTTGAGCATAAGCCTTTCCATTTTCTATCTCACATCGGGTTTGCCCATTATTAGAAAGTTAGTTTTACCATCGTCTAGGTTTAGAAAATTTGCTGCCATCCCTGTGCGAATGTCATCTATGCATCCACCAAGTGAGTTGTGAGCATTCGAGGCGCTCGAAGGCTGGGTCGGATCAAAGCAAAGGCACAACTAAGTGTCATCTACATAGGAGTGACAGCCTAGATTGTGCTTGGCAATCACTTCAGCAAGTGGGAGAGTATAAACAGTGGAAAGAGCCGGACATAACACGGAGCCCAGAGGAACCCCATATTTCAGAGGTACCTCGGATGATCTTTTTCCAATAACTATAATGCTCTAGAGTCTGCCACTGAGATATGACATGAACCGTCGCAGAGCAGTGTGAGTGATGCCCAGGCGAGACGAGAGGCGCTCCAGAAGAACATTGTGATCGATGGTATCAAAAGCTGCCGAAGGATCCGGCAAGTTTCAGTATATCAGTTCAGCTGGTCCACGACAACCCGTGTAAGATAAAAGCTAAGTATTGGCTATAATTTTGTAATGCCAGGGTGCTTAGCAATGCTTACCTGAACCATGCTTTTCTCACCCACTTGCATAAAAGTTCTACAATGCCTACCCATCTGGATAAAAATATACGTCATGTGATTGGCAGGGATAGTCTGTTTGACATATATCGTGCGGCACTTCACTAAGCCACACATAGTTAGTGGAAGATCTATCAAACGCCAAAATTTAAAACGGCAGAATCAGAACTGCTTTGAATGTAACCTATTTATTCTAGCAATTCTTCTAGGATACATTGTAATGAGTGTCGAAATGTTGACGATTATTAATTAACTTCAATTCTCCCTGACTCTTTAAAATGTGAGCCTATAAAATATCGTGATGCACTGGTATAATCCATGATCTGAAAGGCTAAATACACCGGAAACAATTGAAATACAAACTGCATGAACAAGAATTTCTTGAAACTCTCTAAACCTTTTCAAAGTTCAACATCTGAAATTCATTAGTATTGAAACTGAATGGGAAACTTAAGAAGACCACCCAACGTGTTAATGGTAGAATGACTTAGATAACATGCATTTAGGTGTCATATTCCAAAGCGACCTCTTGTTAGACGACCATATCAGCTCCACAGTCAAATCTGGCTATTTTCAGCTTCGTAACATTGCTAAAATTCGGGCTTGCTTAGATAAGGATACCACGTCTAGGTTGGTCCGTGCATTCGTGACATCTCGTCTCGACTTCTGCAACTCACTGCTTACTGGCCTCCCAGCATGTGCGATCAGGCGATTAGAGCTGGTGCAAAACTCTGCAGCTAGGCTTGTCTGTCGCCAGCTTCGCAGTTGCCACATTACTCCAATTCTCGCCGACCTGCACTGGCAACCAGTGAGACAACGGATTGACTGCAAGGTATTGTTGCTCACTTTTAGGTCCCTTCATTCAATGGCTCCAGCCTATCTCTCCGACAATCCCCCATCAGGCCAAGCACCGTACCACCTGCTTTTCGGAATCCAACAGTCTAGAAATACCTCGTACAAACATCAAATCCTTTAGAGACCGTGCATTTAGTTCGTATGCTTCTAAAGCCTGGAACTCCCTCCCGACCTGCGTCAGAACATCCCCTGACCTGACCACATCTAAAAGAAACTTAAAAACACATCTATTTAGGACAGCATTTAGTGGGTCCCTGTGATTCGTCCTTCACGTACTTATGTGTGCTGACACTGTGCATGCTGCCACTAACCACATTTGCATGCTGACCCTGTGCATGTCACCCCTAACCATGTTATTCATCTTGTTTTTTTTTTCATGCATGATTATACTTACCATTTAATTGCATTTCCCTTAGCTGCAAATATAAAGCGCCTAGAAAGAGATCAGTTCTCTGGGGGCGCTTTATCAAGTACGTTATTATTATTACTATTATGTGCATGCAGAGGCAGAGCCAACATTTTCTTGTTTGGGGCATGGGTTCAAGTTGAGGAAAGAGTTACATATATATGTCATGACAGCTTCGCTGCCTCTTGCTGACTATACAAATCGGAGCTGTCATGCAAAGGTTACTGAGGTGCTGTAGCCGCTTCTGAACCTAAACTAAGCATCTTTTTAAAAAGAGGTGTAGACTCTGGTTGGTGCAAATCATTGGAAAGGAGTTAAACAGCTAAATCTGATGCATACCAACCTGGTTGGAGAGTCTAAGGAACTACCTCGATTATGTGCCGGTATGGTAGTTTAATCAGTATTGCAAAAATCAAAAGAGCTCACCCTGCAAAATCAATATCACGTGGCATGCGATTCCACTTCTTCGACAACCGTATAGAGGTGCAGGTGTACGAAAACAGTCTAGTGCATAATCCGGAGACTCCAAACCCGATGCATAGCTGGCTGCCAGAAATCCTGAGAACAGTGAAACAATTAATCCTTGTAGATTTGCGGTGTAGAATGTTTATTCTGAAACAAGCAGCAATATCTGAGGAAACCTTGATAGGGCTGCTTTAGAGTTCTGAAACGTTATTTACCCAATTTGAAAAACAACCATCATCGACATTAATAATTTAAAAACCTAAATCTGCCACGTTCATCGTCAGCTGTTTTATTTTTATTTTCTCCTCTCTTTTTTTCACAAAGTAGTTACTACCATTGAATGTTTTTATAATTCCTTGAATGTCAAAGTAGCCGTCTTATTGTGATCATCGAGAAGAAAAAGTAATACAGTATATACGGAGCCTTCATTGAAAATTCAGAAGTTATGGAGTTCTCAGTTTTAGACGTCAGCACCTTATTGTGCCACCGTGTAACTGGTGCCTCCAATTGAGATTCAATGCAAAGCTATCAGATAACTAGCACGCAAAACTAGAGGAGGAGCTTCAAACACATTACCTCCGCCCATGCAATTGCCAATGGATATATATATATATATATATATGTGTGTGTGTGTGTGTGTGTGTGTGTGTGTGTGTGTGTGTGTGTGTGTGTGTTTGCGTGTGTTTGTTTGTATACAATTTAAATTAACAATCCTCGTATCAATTGACTAGCCGAGGGTAGTTTGGCGACTGTTAAACTCTCTCTATTACATCCTGCATTCAACCAGTTTCCCGATTCCCCATGCCAGGACTACATAAACAAAACTACACATGAAGTCAGTTAAGTCATGGTGTAAACCATGTAAGTGCAATGTAAAAAGGTGCATTTATATCTTTACTGTAAGGTCGTCGTATCAGACGACGTCGTGACGTCTGTATATAGGGCCCTTCAAACTTTAGGAGCACATGAGCTAATGTCACAGTTTTCAATGAATTTATGGATTTTGGAGCAGAGCTAATTGAACAGAGTCTGATGTGCTTGAGGTTGAATATATAGCTTGAATGCAACTGTAAATTCTTTAGGTAATGAGCAGGATATAGTAAACAAAACAAAAGAACCGACCCTGCTTTGAAGTCGAATGGCTGTGAGCCAGTGCAAGTAGGCGAGAATTCATCTGAAGTAAGAATTACTTGCTTCAAAAATAATATTCCGGAATGCAGATTTTTGCTCAAAATTAATTTGCAAGGACTGAATCACAGAAATTGAGACTTTATTGGACTCACCCTTTCCTATGCTAAGTGAAATTGGTTATTATACTGCTTTCACAGTCTCTTCCTGTATATATATATATATATATATATATATATATATATATATATATATATATATATATATATATATATATATATATATATATATATATATATATATATATATATATATATATATATATACATTTTTTGCCAAACGCTCAGTAGTCTTAAATACTCCAGAAAAATCTTTTGGGACCACAAATTCCTGTAGCAACCAGTTAGGTAGTTTTTCAATGCACTCTGGTTCAATAGATTATTTCTCCTCAACCCACTGAAGTTAGGCAGGGTATGTATTTTGAAGTCTGTAAATTTGGCCCGGAGGTGCGCCTCGTCAGCTGTCAGGCAATTAGTATCTCAAGCTGTGCTAAACCATCTTCAAGAGTCCAGATAAAAATGAGCACTTCCGACTTCCGGCCTGTTGTACCTTTTTTTTGACCCCTCCCGAACTTTAAACGCGTCAAATCCTCTATAATGGGTGTTGAAGATATTGATGATATTCGTATATGGATAGCAGAAAACCTTCTGATATTGAATGAATATAAAACAAAACGAATTTGATAGTTAGGGGTAAACCAAGTGTGATTCAGAAAGCTTAAAGCCTTCTGCTCAAAGTCAGGTCTGCCAGCATATTTTTTGCTGTATCTGCATTAAATCAAAGTATCCTAATCAAAAGTAATCTGTCAATATACAAACACATAAGTTTCGCAGTCAAGTCTCTCTACTTCCAGCTAAGTAACTTTGCTAAAATTTAATGTTCTTTCGACATGGCTACCAGATCTAAATGGCTCTTTGCATTTATGAAAACCGACTTATCTTCTGTAACTCACAGCTTGCTGATCATTCAGTCTGTATATATAGGCACTTATAGGTGGTGCAAAACTCTGCAGCTAGGGCAGTCTATAATGAAAAGCGCTCAGTCCCCATATAACACCACTTCTAGCTGACCTGCATTGGCTCCCAGTTGAACAATGGATTGACTTTAGGCTTCTGTCATTCACTTTTAGTTCCCCTAATTTTTTCTCCAGGGATACCTATCAGACTTACTCTTCCACCAGGCTAATGATCGAAGCCTAAGTTTTACGGATTCTAATAGTTTACCAATACGGAGTATTTATCTTCAATACTTTTGAGATGGTGCCGTTGGTTTGTATGCTCCCTAACCTTGGAATCGACTCTCGGCCGGCAACATAACATCCCCTGACTTGACCAAATTTAAAAGGAAGCTATAAATGCATGTATGTGCATATAATTCAGTGGTTCCTGTGATTCTTCCTTTGTCATCTTTGCGGGCTGACATCGTGCGTGCTACCAGTAACCATTTTTTCATGCAGACCCTGTGCATGTGTACCTTTGACCGTGTTATGCTTGTGGTAATTGACAATGCTATTGCTAACTAATCAAATTTAAAGTGTCTAAGCTAGAGAACTATTTGAACCTACAAAAGCATATCGCTACTCATCGCCGATTGTGTTACTCATGATATGGAAATTTAACCAGAGACATTATCGGTTAATGTTAATGCAACCGAATATTATTACTTTAGGCCATGAATTAATTGGGTGTAGTAGTCTTTGAATGAGCTTTCATCAAGCTTCCGAGACTTTTTACCGATCAGTGCTTTAGACCGGCTTTTGGCTGCCTACAAAACACAATAGGTAGCTTGAATGTGCCAAGCGGATATTAATCGATAACCTAATCCAAGCCATTAAACTTGCTTTTACCTCATGGAATGAGACACCGAGTGACTAAGGATCAATATTGCCGTACATATCGCCCAGCAGTATTTGTATGCACTAAACAAAAACTAGTTATGAAGTACGTCATATACGCAGTCCTCGATTTTCTTTGACTAAAACACGTTACCGCTCGCCCACGACTGGGCTCTCCTATTTCATATCGACCTCAAATTGAGCACTCTTCCGGATAGCTGCATTAGCCTTATTTACTGTAGCAACAACAAGTGCTTGGAGACTCACAAATCACAATTTTGAAAGCTGCTGCCAGTAAAAAATTAAGCTTATCCTTTCGCATACCGGATAAATAGAACCGTCGTAAGGCACACAAGGTTAAACCTCAACAATAGCAACTGCGATTAAACGACACGAAGTGCAGCAGTACAGCCTAATCCTTAGCCGACGATAGCAATGTGCCCCAGCTAACACCTTTCTTGCAGTGTCGAATCGCTTCACCATGTCAGTTTTACGAGAACTTTCAATAACTAACATTCTAGCATGTACTGATGTGTCTGGCTAGAACATTTATGTCAGTCCCTTATGTTCTCTCGCTACATATAATAATAATAATGATAATAATAATGCACATGATAAAACGCCCTCAAAGAACTCAATCTCTTTCAAGGAGCTTTACATTTGCCGCAAAGGGAAACTCTATCGAATGGTGATAATAGCTTGCGTGATCAGCAGCATGAATAACATGGTTAGGGGTGACATGCACAGGTTCAGCATGCAAGTGTTGTTAGTGACAGCAGGCAAAGTGTCTGGCCATATAAGCATATGAAGAACGAATCACAATGGCTCACTAAATGTTGTCCTGTATAGGTGTGTTTTTAGGTTTCTTTTAAATGAGGTAGAGTCAGGGGATGCTCTGACGCAAGTTGGGAATGAGTTTCAGCCTTAGGGTGCGTCCGAACTGAATACACGGTCTTCAAAGGATTTGAGCTTTGTACGAGGTATTGGTAAACTATTTCATTCCGAAAAGTGGGCAGTACGATGCTTGGCCTGGTGTTGGAGTCGATCTGAGGGATAGGCCGGAGCCAAAGAATGAAGTGACCTAAAAGTGAGAGGCGAAACCTTGAAGTCGATCCGTTGCTTGACTGGTAGCTACTGAGGGTCGGTGTGAAGCAGTGTAATATGGTAACTGCTACGCTCACAACAGACAAGCCTAGCTGCTGAGTTTAGCACCAGCTGAAATCGCCTGATTGCACCTGCAGGTAGGCCAGCAAGCTGAGGGTTGCAGAAGTAAAGACGGGATGTCACTAGTGCATGGACTTAACCAACTTGGACGTGGAATGGAACTGGAACTCCATGGACCAACTTGGACGTGGAATCCTTATCTAAGCAAGCCCAAATTATACCAATGTTACGTGGCTGGAAGTAGGCATATTTGACTATGGAGCTGATGCGGTCGTCTAACGAGAGGTCACTTTGGAACATGACACCTAGACTTCGAGCTGATTCAACTGGAGATATGCTCGCAGTGCCAATTTTGAGCTTCAGCTTTTGCAATGTTGAAATGACACTTGGTTTGCCCATAACTAGTAAGTTAGTTTCATCATCGTTTAGTTTTAGAAAAATTGCTAACATCCATGTGCTGAGGACATCAATACAGGTAGCAAGGGAGTTGAGAGAATTCGAGGTATTCGAAGGCAGGAAGAGATTAAAGCAAAGGTACAAGTGAGTGTCATCCACATTAAAGTGCAAGCCTAGATTGTGCTTGGCAATCACATCAGCAAGAGGGAGAGTATAAACTGAAAATAACCTGACATAGCACCGAGCCCTGAGGTACCCAAAATTTAAGAGATACCTCGGATGATCTTCATCCATGCACGTCAATACTCGGGAGTCTCCGACTGAGATTAGACCTGAACCATTGTAGAGCAGTGCCAGTGATGCCCAGGCGAGATGAGAGGTGCTCTAGAAGACCTTCAGGCTCTTGATCTATCGGTTAAGGTGCTTGCCACAACCAAACTCTAGCTGAGGTCTTGGGCTCCGGCACCGGGGCAAGTGTGAATTGCCTGAACAGAGACTAAGTTCTCTTTGGGCGCTATACAAATGAATTATATTGTATTGAAATTACCTGTCATCCGCCATCATTTTAACATTCAAGCATCCTTAGTAAATATGGTACACTTCACAAATGTCCTGATTAAACTCCTCATCCAGTTCCTCACTGAATGCTTATAAATGTAATGGGAAATAGTCACTCAATAGTCAATAGTTGGATTTTAGAAAATGTATCTTAAAACTGTTTCTGCTGTTCAATGCAGCACAGCATTGAACCATGTTCTTATTAATTCATTCTTAGTCAGTAGACTGCTGATTAACGATGAAGCGATCTACCTCAGACTTATATCGATTCCGGGCACGCAAATAGAACCAAGTCATTTTGTCTGCAGGCTGCATGTCTTTCAAAATTAACTGATCTGTAGATCAACACAATGTTCAGTTTTAACCGGTGTATCGCCAATTTAAAGGAAACCTTTCCTGCAGTTACATAAACTGTGTTCTTGGTTCTCACTGTTAACATTTTTATTAGCCAAAGGCATTGGTGCAAGGGAGGAAGTATGACTTTCTTATTTTACAAAATTGAAAGCTGACCTGCGTCCTCAATGCCAGGCTTAAAATGTGTTTGCTCTGGCCAGTTGTGGGAGTAGTTTTTGCTTCTCATCCAGAACCGACGAGTTCATCTTGCTTTTTTGGTGTGGTCAAAGGTCTCTTACTAACAAAAATTGGTTGTTTTGTAATTTTAGGTGATGGAACTTTAGAATCATCATAGCTGTCATCTTCGTCTCCGTCATTTGAAATGAAACTACAGTTGAACAATATATCACCAAATGTAACAAGTGGAACAAGAACAACTACCTGAAACCTGTATGATACAAGTAGCAACGCTAAAGGTAGATTTTGTATATTCAATTTAATAATCAGTCTTCCTGCTGAAGCCCTGCTTGCGAGTGAAGAATTAACAGAGATCCAAAACACTGTCAATTTCTCTCTCTATTTAATCAGTGTTCCAGATACAAAGCATTTGATTCGACAAATAAAAAACTGTCGCAAATTTTCAGCACACGGCTACCACAACATATGCGGTGCCAATCTCTTATCGTCATTCACCAGTTTGAATCTGTAGTAGGCATTCTAGCACTGTTTGAGGGAAGTAGTTATCGTTAGTCACTGCTGTTATTTTTAAATATCCTTTAGATTTAGAAGAATATATTTAGAAAATTGTTACTCTCCCTTGACATTTTGAAACACCTAAATTCGCTACCTTAAGCGACCATAAAAACAACGAAATTAGCAACTGTTCCCCATATAACACACACTCTCTCTCTCTCTCTCTCTCTCTCTCTCTCTCTCTCTCTCTCTCTCTAGCTCTCTCTTGCTTGCTTGCTCTCTCACTTGTTCACTCATTCTCTCATTCCATCTCACTCCTTTACACTCTCACTCTTTTACTCTCTAACTCTGTCTCTCACTGTATTATTCTCTAACTCAGACAATCTCTCACTCTCTCACTATCTCTTGTTTGCTGTCGCTCTCTCGCACTCTCTTGCACTCTCTCTCTCCCTATCTCTCTCTCTCTTTTTTTCTCTCCCTCTCGCTCTCTCTCACTCTCTCTCGCCCCCTCGCCCTTCAACCCTCTCGCTCTCTCGCCATCTCACCATCTCGCCCTCTCAACCTCTCTCTCTCTCTCTCTCTCTCTCTCTCTCTCTCTCTCTCTCTCTCTCTCTCTCTCTCTCTATCTCTCTATCTCTCTCTCTCTGTCTTCTATGAAGGGATCTTCCAAAGCCAGTCTCTTCATAGCTGCCAGCGACAAGCCTCAGCGATAGCCACTAAGGCTGCTTTGCCAGTATCTAAAATTTACTAGTTAATCTGCTGGCCCTAACTTTACTTTCCCGTATTTCCTAATGACCAGGATTTGGGCGCGTGAGAACATTACTCAGTCAGACACGTTTTGTGTGCAAATGTGAGTGGACGATGTAGAAAGATCGGTTAAGACTATAGGCTGAGACACTGATTGCCGAACAAATATATGCAAGAACGTTAAGCGTCTTATTTTAGCGAATCTGACTAACTATATAACATATAGTAGGCCTTTTTGGATTTTTTTAAATTCAGCAGTCAGGAAAAAGCTTGCAGATGTTGATTGAAATCCTTTACTTGGGAATGGAGACATAAATTCTCCGTTCGATTTCATGCACTAAGTAAGCTTCGGAATAACACAATTGATGTCTTTTATGTCCAGGCTATGTTATTATTAGGAATCTTTTTAGTATCATGGATTGCTTTTGCGCCCCAAAGGCCGAGAACTGAAACTCAAACAATGAATTTTATTTACATACAATGAAGTTGGTAACTATACAAATAGCTTTTTCCACCTAGGTAGTGCGTGTGGGTTATGTACTCACCCTTAAACGACTAAATTCATAGGCTCGAGCCTGGAGAGGAAGATTTAGTATATGTATATTATTAGAGGTAGTTAAATGTGGTACTGTTATTTATAATAAATTCACGGCATCCTTTAATGATTCAAACATATAATTTTTTTAAATAATAGTATGTGACTTTTAATGAAGCTACCAAGTCACCAGTTGGTTTGTGTTATAACATGATATCAACTGGAAACACTGATTAAGCAAAGCTGTCGATTTATTTTATTATAACTGGGCAAGTATTTTTTATTAGGACTCAAATAAATTTAAATCCAACTTTGTGATGCAAACTCGAAGTTGATAGAGATTACAAACTTGCCTTGAAAAATAAAAGTTAGCTGATTGTTGAATAACTAGTTAGTTGATAATGGAAAAATAGTTAATCCTATTACTTAGGAGGAGTGATATTATAGGGGGACCGTCCTCGAAATAAAATCAAGATCAGCAGGAATAGAACAAAATTTCTAAAAAAAATCTTTGAAAAAATGCGTTTGAAATATTTGAATAATGCAATTTTGCATAATGCTATGCACATTCAAAAAATGTCTCCACTGTGAAGAATGTTACTGCAAATACTGAATAAGTTATTTTTAATATTTCTGGTGCATAACTAATAAACTGATAGTGTCTAATTAGAGATTTCCATTTGCTAGTGGCTCTTTACTGATATTCACTAGTCTCGAACCTTGTTAAGTACTTTACGGTTGAGGAATCCGGGAATTCTTCACCTTTCAGCTAGCCTAAAGTGGCTATATCTTTATCATTCTAGTTTGCAATGCAGTACAGGGATTTGGATCTGGAATGCTCAGGACCGTTATATACCTGTATTTCGTATGAGAGTTTTAGCAAATACGACTTTAATATATATATATATATATATATATATATATATATATATATATATATATATATATATATATATATATATATATATATATATATATATATATATATATATATATATATATATATATTGCAATGATTATTTTAGCTGTACTAGTCAAGGACATTGTTCGAGGGCTCCGTACAGACACTTTAGCCCACCTTTTAAATTGTTGTACGTGAGAAAAACTTTCCTACTGACCCTGTCAATTGTTTATGAATCACAAACAAAACACTTGCCATAAGATTCAAATAATTCATGGAGTCGAACAATTTGTTAACGAGGCTGCTTGTAAAAGTCTACTCCGGCGTATTTGCATCTTCACTGCAAATAAATAATACAAAAACCAGTAAAGCTTTGGAAACCAAACTTATAAATCAGTGTTATTGCCTTACAAAAATTTCAGCTGGCTCGGGCACAGCCCAATGACTTTAGTCCGATGAGCTGGTGTAAATAATTCTTGGCAATTGCTACGTATAAATAGAATGATGCGAAAGAGTGAAGGAACCTAAAAATGAATGGGAAAACCATGAATTTAGTAAGCTGTTTAATTGAAAACCAGTGAAGGTCTGGGAGAAAATATAATTATGTCTGTTTTATGTAGCCGACACATCCCAAACAGGCAAATGCTACTACTCTAACGTAGCCTGAGACGATACTTAAATCACCACAATCTAAGCTCGGCCTATTCTGGTTATTCACTTGAATGAATCGATAAACAAAAATTAATTCGGCTCATTGCTGAAAACGTTACCCACGACTTCTATAAGGTAGGCAACCGAGACCTTGTTGATGACTGCTGATGCATTTGCAAGTTCAGAATTTTAGCCAAGATGTATTTGATAGCATTAGTCATTCAATGAGCCGCCCAAACTTATGATATTTACACTCAATTAATGCTTTAGTACAGGCTGAAGGTATCCCTACACACCAGGATATGTAAAGCTAGGTTTATCAGGTCACGATAAATCGATAAGCTAAGCGACTACTTCAAGCTAAAACGCCTACTTTTACCGCCTAGCACGTGCCATTGATTCATTAAGGACCAATATGAAGCCATGCCTACTTACGAGCCTTAGCTGTGAAGTACGTTTTATTCGTAGTCCTCGATTTTCCATATATTTCAACACGTCGAGGCTCGCCCACGTCTTGGCTTTCCAGCTTCACGGCTCTTCCTACTCATATTGACTTCAAATTGCGTCCTTGTCCAGTAATAGCTTCATTAGCCTCCACTGCTGCTGCATATGCTACTGCAGCAGCCACTAACGATTGGAGACAGACGAACCACAATTTCAAAACACGTGGGTGGTGAAAAAATCAATTTTATCCTGGCTCAGACTGGACACAAAGCACAAGCATTGAGCACACATGACGAATAACCCAACCATAGCGATTGAAATATTAAGACACTGTTCCCAACATACCCCATTTTAGCTGAGCCCCGGAAAAATCCTTCCTTTCGAGAGTGCCGAATCACTTTAAAAGGCTGCAAATCTGAGTACTTTCAATAATGGATATACGATTATCTTACCATATTTGGCCAAAGCTCGAACTTTAGTTCCTGATGTCGGCCGTTCTCTTACTCCTTGGCGATGGGCTTTCTCGCCCGTTACACTGTTTTTCAGTTGATCCCAGTGACCTGCCAGAGGCTGCAGTTGTCAGTCTGATACGTAAGAAGATGGGAAGCCCCAGGGAACGACCTTTAGCGGTTTTTCGGTGTGTCAGGCTTCACGACACCCGGTGCACCTGTCATGCGATTGCCTCTTCCTGAGAAGGTAAAGGAAGCCTCAATCGAAATCTCAGTCTCAATTGCGAACTTTTGTGAATTTAGCACTGTGCATGTCATTGCTTTAAAAAATTGGTGGGTTGCCTTCCTGTGTATCTTAATTAAGTTGAAATAAGTTTTCGCTGTTGTAGAGTTCTATTCTAGTGTCTATAACGATAATAATAATAATGCACTTGATAAAGCACCCTTAGATAACTCAATCCCTCTCCAGGCGCTTTACATATGCTGAAAGGGAAAAGCTAATGAATGGTGAGTAATATAATGCTGGATATGCAAACAAAATGGATAACATGGTTAGGGGTGATACGCACAGGGTCACCATGCAAATACGGTCAGTGGCAGCATGCACCGTGTCAGCACGCATAAGCACATCAAGGACGAATCACAGGGACCCGGTAAATGCTGTCCTAAATAGGTGTGTATTTAGGTTCTTTTAAATATTGTCAGGTCAGGGGATGTTCTGACGCAGGTCTTGAGGAAGTTCCAGGCTTTGGTAGCATACCAACTAAATGCACGGTCTCCAAACGATTTGAGGTTTCTACGAGGTATTGGCAAATCATTGGATTCCAAAAATCTGATGGTATGATGCTTGCCCTGGTGGGGAGTAGATCTGAGAGATAGGCTAGAGCCAAAGAATGAGGCGACCTAAAAGTGAGCGACAATACCTTGAAGGCGATCCGTTGCTTGATTGGTAGCCAGAGCTGTTCGGCGAGAACTGGTGTGATTTTGCAACTGCGAGGCTCACGACAGACAAGCCTAGCTGTGGAGTTTTGCACCAACTGTAATCGCCTTATTGACCAAGCTGGTAGGCCAGCAAGCTGTGAGTTACAGAAGTCATGATGGGATGTCACAAACGCATGGCATTTACCTGTAGTGGATCCAAGGACATTTCCCTCCACTGGTGTAGGACATTTCCCCCTATGTCGATGAATGCATAGCTACGAATACAGGTATATAACGACAAATTTCGTAGTGTGGTTCGGAAACCACCTACATTTTTAATCAATGTGTGCCGAGAAATGCTTGAGCTTCTTAATTAACCTACCTGCTTTTTCTTCCGACGAGAGCCTATTGGCCCTGTTCCTGGCACAACGGAAGTGATTTCGGCACATCCTTTCTTTTACCACTGCCATACATTTCTCGCACGCCCAGCACGTCCAGGTGTATTCTGCAGCGTTCTGAAACTACTCACAGAGCAACGGCATACGGTGAACTCACCAAATTGCTTTACAGCTAAAGCTGGCATGTATTAACAGCCTCTAAGACCGTAAGTGTAATATTCCGATGAGTAACACCCACATTATGCAGCTTTGTGAAGTTCTAGGTGAGGATCACTAGATTACATTACCACCCTACACTTGCTAGTAAGGGAGTAATGGGAATAACTCAATGCTTCGATGAAATTATCACGGGTTGGGAGTGAAGAGAATGATCAAAGTACGATGCCCTCGTTTAGTATGACCCCAAACAACAAAGAGAAAATAAGAAGCTGAATTAGGAGATACTTTTAGCTTAGGACGGGTGGCGACGATGTGTCATAGCTGGCGGCAGGAATGTAAACGCCGTTTCCTAAGAATCGCAGAAGTGAGCTCCAATGTCTTTGACCCTTGAGCAAAAGCTTCTGTCGCCACCGATCTTTAAGTGGAGAAATGAAGCACTAATGTTTTGCCCTATGGCCCTGAGGGCACGAAGTGGTGGAACCTGGTGCTGCAGATCATGCAGTCATGCAAAAATTGGCTGTTACGTTCAACAAGAATCTGGAAAAATCTTGCTTTAAGCCAAAGACGTGCCCCTAAAACTGATTTAGTTGCTGGTTACTATGAAGTGAGCACCTCGACTCGACGGTATTAAAGCAGGTGCCGGAAACCACCAGATATATCTATGCAGAGCAAGCACATGCCTGAGATACTAGCTCCATGATTGCCAGGCCTATATTATGATGCCTGGAAAGAGCATAATCATACGATCGCGACGCTGGCTAGTTTAAAATTCTGGCTATCGCTCTAGCAAACACGAACGCCATCGAAAACACAAACGATGGTGCAGTATGAAAAGACCAAAACATTAGTTAATATGATGTCTGAGATGAAGCCCAACGAATTTCCTCTCGGCTGACATATTTTCAGTAACAGAATTCTCCTGCATTGAGTGGTCTTATCGGCTTCACCCTACTCGTTGCTAATAGAATATCATCTCCGAATTCATTTGTAGGGTCGTACCAGGGGGCAATCAGGCTAGCATGAGCTCGTTAGCTAGTTAGCTCAAACAAAATTGCCTAGAGCCAAAAACTTGCATATGCATAGCCCCTAGGCACATTTTCCAAGCGGTAGAACCTAGCTTAGTGCTTAATTTTTTATAAACAGGGTATGTAAGCAAGGGGCTTCTGAATGGGTGTCCTTAAAGAGAAAAGACTTATTTGTGTACGGGAAAAGTGTGTTTTTAGCAAGCAGAATCCCTAAAGTCGAGATAAAATAGCTATTAGTTATTACTCCAAAATAATATTTCCTGTTTGATCAGAAGTATTATAAAGTTTCTTGGTTTTGCTGTTAGGCACTAGTTCCATTTGTAGTTGTTTCATAAGGCAAGCTTTGAGTAACTCCCCGATTATTCGAGAGCAGTTAGGCGATACTGCAGGCCACGAAGTTGGATGTTTGCTTGGTCTGTACTCGATTTAAAGCGAGATTTTTTGAGGCCAATAGATTCCTCTCGCCCTTTGCACTTGTTTCTCCTGGTATTCACGTCTGTACAACTATAAAACATCAACATTATTTACTTATGGATACGTGACTATCGCTTGCTGTGGCCAGCTTAAGCTTTGAAAAAATCAATGTGAGCATCCACAAAGGCCGCTCTTGTATATTGATTTACTTCACACACGGCAAATGGTCGTGCAGCCTAAGTAATGGAAACGGCAATGCTTAAAGCTCATAAAAGCCTGCCATCAAGCTCTTAGTATTTCCTGCCATTGTATTAAGCACAAGGACGTCAGTCTATGTATTTAGGTAAGGAGCTGTCAAGCGCTTCAGAGTAAAATGGTCAAGTGTTTGCTCTATATGCATTGCACGACAGGTGCTGGTTTCCGCCACTGACAAGAATTGATTTCACGTAAATACAAAGCAAACGGATGTACAGCATAGCTTGAGTAAATACAAATACTGCACCGTTCCCGTTGCAAGCCACTAAAGAGCAACGGGTCAACAGAGTTTTTCACTTCCAACATAATTTAATATTAAAGCTTTGATCCTCAGATCGGTGGTTTTCTTTAATCCCAATCATTGACACAATCTAAAGATCTATATTTTCATGTATCTACTTATAGAACTCGGTTGAGGGCTATTGCGAGCTAGATTGCCCGTGTTTAAAGAGTGATTTTTTTTTCTTGGTGATGATTTTTCTGAGAGCTCTATTTCGTCAAGCTAATTTCCATAGATATGCTATCTAGGATTATTTCTGTGACTCTAAAGACAAGAGTTGAAGGTATCTGTTTTAAACGACCCTCTACTGGCCTAGCTGAGTCCTGATGATCTATCCGACTGTTATACCATTTCTTTTCAAATGCGACGGGTTGCCAAATAGCGACCGCCCAATCTGCATTGGTGGAGGACCCCATACATTATAGACTCTTGCTGCCGCCATCCTAGGCTTCAGCTTCAATCCTAAAATGGTTTGGCTCTGACTACTATTGCACGAATCATCAGATAACGGTATATGCTGTCATTCATTCTAAGGCTACAGAGTAGGCTCGGCTCATGCTTAGACCGAGCAATTGTCAACATGCTGCTTAGCAAGCTGTGACTAATCAATAAGCTAATGAGACTATTCTAAGCTTTAACAGGTACCTTACACAGACGTCAATATACAGAGTGCCGATAACAACCAATATCTAGTCTTAGCCTTGAGGCACTGTGATTGACTGCTCCAACATGCCTTCGCATAGCAGCAAGGCTGAGCCCAGCGCCGGGGCTCTACTGCCCATGAAAGTTGTCAAGTTGATTGTGCTGCTGGTCTTAGTCAGCGTTACCATCTGGCAAGGTTACCTCAACGTACTGGAGTATTTGAAGCATGATGCAGTTACTTCAGTGAGCAAGGTATCGGCCGACAGCATTGATTTCCCCCAGGTAACGATATGCAACTATAATAGGTAAGTAGACTTTCATTGAATGAACTGATTCGACATAGACATGATGCAGGAATTGCAGAAATTATATCACGGACTTTGGCTAGTTTTCTCTATCATTGTAAACGTAAATTGATCTTGTTGTTATGAGATACTCTAGGCGCCGATGGCCAACTGAAGTTCTGTGCATTACCAGTGTATCAAGCTAACTTTCAACAACCATCATCCGATCTTAATTTATATAGCTTTGTATGATTATGCAGTGTTTAAAGTTGTATTCAGAAAAATCCATATCTAGTCATGACGCTTGATCAGTTTCTTTGGTATGGGAACCCTTAACACAGAAGTAGGGTAAGAATCATAATTCCTCTCTGGCATTCTCGATTACAATTATGTTATTCAGTTCGAGCTAGGCTACTTCGAAGCACATTTCGCATGTGCATCAGGTAGTATTAAAGCAGCATTTTTGGTCAAACTATCAAAGCCTGCGTCTTTATTGCGGAAGAACAATTAACACTTTCTAGTGATTAATGAGGCCTTAGCACAAGTGTTCTCTGAGCCCCAGCACTTGCCATGAATTATTTCTTCAATACATTGCAATGCTGCAAAATTAGTTTTATCTTCGTCATTGACTCTGGTTCTCTGTGGTTAATAAGCAGATCGACAAATCATTACACCTTTAGGGGGTTGGCTGTAGAAGCTTTTTATCTGGACTGCTATACAGCGGCTCTGAATTTAACAATTTTTATTCATCGTCTCATCTGTAGCATACACTAGTTCATCACCTCTCGACGTTGTAAACTAATACTTCGATGCAATGCACTTTCTCGACCACCAGAGAAACTTAGCGAAATACCTCACTTTTCCTATTTAATTTAACGCAACGTATTTCCGTCGATAACTTCACAAAGCCATTAAGACTACATGGGTGCTATTCATTAGAGTTTTGTATAGCACACTCACAGCCTAAGCCGCTTTCGGTACGCATTCGGTAGCCGACAGACTTCATCTCACACAACAAAGAGAAATTAAGAAGCATAGCAGAGTCAGGGGAGCAGTTTAGGAAGCGAGTACCATCGAATTAGCAGCTCAGGACTGCTGAAATGGACGAGCCATGGTCAGCAGCGGGAGAGTAGTTGTCATTACGTAAGAATTGTGGAAGCGAGTTGCACAGTCAAGGACCTGCAGAGTTAAAGCTCCCGTCGCCAACGGCTTTAAGCCGAATAATGAAGCAGCTAAGTAAATTGTCCATTTAGGAACTGAGGGCATTAGGAGGTTGAAACTGCTGCTGCAGTTCAGCTACATTTGGAAGAGCCAAGCCGTGGCAGGCCTTGTGGCGTAAGAACAATTTGTGCTAGATCGGATCTTTTGGCAACCAGCTGAGTGCCGAAACCATGCTAGGTTTAACGTCTTCTCATGAACTCCTTCCACTGCGGCTCCCACCTAATTTGTGTGGCATCATAGTCAAACAAACACCCATTATCTCATGGAAAAATGCAACCTATTTATCTGCAGCTCTTTCCCAAGCAATTGATAGTACTGCTTTCATTTCCTATACAATAGGAGGTATTTCATAGCAATTATCTCCCATGAACCATCATTATCATAGTGCACCACTATGAGCCCGTGATTTTATAAAGGTTGAATCCTGACTAGATTTTCTACAATATTTCCACACTAACCCAGCATTACCAGCGAATAAGGTATTTTCTGAGATTGTTGATTCTGTAAGAAAAATATAATTATATTAATTTAGAAAAAAGTTATATTCGCTATAGATATTTTCGTGCGGCTCTGTAAATATACAAGCAGACCTCAATTCTCTACGATTAAGGACTCCGAAACCATTTGCGTTATAAATGTATTTACTAACGTCTTTTGTAACCTGCATGTCAGCACAAACTTCAGGTAATGTATTTTAGTTGTTTTTTCTTAAACTCTGTACTCATGAAAATTGCAACTCAACTATTCATGAACCACAACCAATTCATGCTGAGCTCATGGAACTTTAATGCACGCTTTGGCAAGGCGTAAGGTAACATTCGCGATATTACCTACTAGGTTTACAATATCTTAATTCCTAATATATCTACTTGTTTATTGTAAAAGAAGTCGAATACAAAATACTCTGGCTCGTCACGATCTCACGCTACTAGAAGAAGAGAAAAAAAAAGAAACAAATTAAAAGACTTATTGTAGGTTATTGCCTTTATGTGTCAAAATTATGATTGTGTAAATTATTATAATTTCAATAATATTGGAAAATAATTTTTTAAATATATAGATTCTGAAAAATCGGCAACTTTGATAGATAACCGGTGCTCTTTCAATTGATCGCATTATTAAAACGCTAACGTGAGGCCCGCTATGATCTTCCCTTGTTTAGGCGGCAACACCAGAGTTAAAAAACGTTCTCTACAATATCGCAGCTAGATATAATTTTTCGGCACATTATATTTATGCTAGCCCAATCCGTTGCTTCTAGTTTTCCGGACTATATCTCAAATTGCTCTTAACAAGCTACGCGTTAGGATATCAATGCAAAGGAATTTGTGTGTCGCCTTAATTTTTTGCCTCCAATCTATTCTCTTACAAGGTAACTACGAACTGGCTCCTAGATCAAACAGCAACCTGGAGTGTCACGGAATTGAGTTATTCATTCTGGATTGTCCCTCTTTCAAGAGCCGTTCAACATTTACCTGTCTGCAAATTTTTTGATGTGTTATTCTGGTTTTGATTTGCCTGTAATCTGTAGACGTACGCTCTACTCCCCGTTTGTCCTATATGGGATGTTAAGTGGAATCTCAGCTAACTTTTGATAGTTCACAGTTTTGCGCATTTTTATAGCTTAATACATGAGCAAATCAACAACACAAGGCGATGTATCATTTTAGCCTTTTTTTTCTTTATTTTTTTAAACACTGTGTCTACCAGTCATAAACGAGCAGAAATCTTGGAACTTGCTATCGAATATTTTATAAAACAGCCATTGTGCATATCTAAATGCCACATTTGTTATGTGTTAGCTGCTCGGCGACTTTCAGATCATCAAAGAAACCCAGTATCCAAACTCCTGTGTTAGTTATTTGATGGCTCGTCTTCTAAGCACACCAAGTGTTTCTTAGGACAAAGTGGACACAGTATGATTGACATGCTGTCCAGAATATATTTGTTTTGTTCTCTCTAGTAATAAAATTTAATTTATACGATTGCTAAATTTATTATTATCTTCATACATACGTTTTGTATACATTTATTTTCAGATGGAAGTTGTCACTCCTGACGCCTGAGGCAATTCAACAAGCTTATTCAGCCTATTATAAAGCGAACGGTATATATACTAACACAGGATCTGGGTCAAACACTGCGAACTGTGAGTACATCAAATTGCGGTTGTTACCAAATCCAAATACAATAGCTCTTTAGGTTTTATTTAGCAAAGTGGATAAATTTACCGATAATAATTAACTGATAGCACTGCATGACCCTTCACTGAAAAGGTTCAATGGAATCCTATTTATCTTATTGGTAACTATACGTGTTTAAAATTCCCCCTGTATTATAATCCTGCCGTCAGCTCTAATGCCATGCTGCTTGATCGTTCACATTTTATGAAGACATACTCGTGTATTCGAAGTTAAAGAGAGAAACAACGATGAGTATTTTACAATATTCTAACGATATTGACTTCATGCGATATTTTTCTCAAATCCAATTAACTGAATTGTGCTCTAAATATTAATTAGAGTGAGTATTTATCAGTACCACAATGTCTGCAGCTTATAGGTCCCTTTTTAACCAATAGCAGTCTCTGAATAAATTATACAATTATTAATAACTACGATGGTGCTTTCTAAATGAAACTAGATTGCTTGAGAGGCATTCAGAGCGGCGAGTAGAGAAGAGGCTGTAGCTATAGCTTGAGCGGTGGCTACGAAGGCGAATAGAGGGATAGATAGAGCTAGAGCTAGGGAGGCAGAGAGAGTGGCGGCAATGAAGGTTGTGGCTTTTCGCTTGTTTTAAATTGTGCTTGCGTGTTTTCGTTTTTTCGCTGTGCTCACATTTTTCGTTGGCTCGTCTTTTTTTAGTGCCTTTAATCTAGTGCGCTTCAGTTAGGGTGCCGTGAGCAGCTGTAGCTGGCGAACGGAGCGGTACCCTAAGATCATATCAAGGTTTTCCTCATCTATGATTGCAGAGACTCATAATTCCCTCACTAATGATGATTGCTTACCTCGAATTAAAATCAACCACTGGCCACCCCTCGACGAGTGCTTCCTCAGATGCAACGTCACCAAAAACAGAAAGTTGCTGCTCTTTGCAATAAGTGACTTTTAATTAAATCTAGAAACTCAAGACCTATATTTTATCTATTCCTATTAAATAAATATTTAGGCTATTAGTTTTAGCTACTGTGGTGTCAAAATGTAAGAACTACCTTGCAATTAAATATTATGATGCAGAATCGACTTCTGCCTCGTAATGCTTATTCAGCTACCCTACCTGCTTGGCTTTGGTGCCAGTGTGCCACTCTGAATGAATATGTCTGACAAAACTGGTATTGTGGCTCCATTCCTTTTCATTCCCCTATAGCTATGCTTCTGCAGTTTTAAGACTAGACTCTTATTATAGCCAGTAAGACACATACTGGCTGTGCTTAGAGACATCTACAGCAAGCCAGCTTATGCTAAATATGGGTACTGATTGGTATGACCTTTTCCCGAAAGTGCTGTGGCAACTGGGCCGCTCACGACAGACAACCCTATTTTCACAGTTTTGCACCAGCTGTATATGCCTGAGTGAACAGGCCGTTAGACCAGAAGGAAATGAGTTACATAAGTCGAGACGGACTGTTACCAATGCATAGACCTATTATTATGCAGTATCTCATTCTATGCAAGCCTGAAGTTTAGCAAAGTCATGCAGCTGAAATCAACCAGACTTTACTACTGCCAAGCCGATGTGGTCGTCGAGTGCAATATCACTTTGGAACAGGGCTGCTAGAATTCGTGCAGATGCAACAGGAGATATGCCTGCAGAGCCAATTTCGAGCATTAAGCTTTTTAATTTCTGATTCACGCTTCATTTGTACATAACCGTGAAGTTATTTTATCGTCATTTAGTTTGAGTCATTTTAGTGTCTCTGCCTGTTTTGCTTGATCTTTTGGCAGCTTTTTAAAACATCGATCACTAAGTTCTACTAGAGCGCCTCTCATCTCGCCTGGGCATCACTGGCACTGCTCTGCAGTGGTTCAGGTCCTATCTAAGTGGCAGACTCCAGAGTATTGACGTGAATGGACAAAGATCATCTGCAGTACCTCTGAAATATGGAGTACCTCAGGGCTCCGTGCTAGGCCCGGTTCTTTTGACGGTTTATACCCTGCCACTTGTTGATGTGATTGCCAAGCACTCTAGGCTTTCACTTTTATGCAGATGATACTCAGTTGTACCTTTGCTCTGATCCCTCCCAGCCTTCGAGCACCTCAAATTCTCTAAAATCACTAGCTGCATGCATTGATGACATCCGCACATGGATGGCAGCGAATTTTCTAAAACTTAACGATGATAAAACTAACTTACTAGTTATGGGCAAACCCAGTGTGATCCAGAGATTGGACAGGATTACTCTCAAAATTGGCTCTGCCAGCATATCTCCAGTTGAATCAGCTCGAAATCTAGGTGTCATATTTCATAGCGACCTCTCGTTAGATGACCATATAAGCTCCACAGGCAAATCTGCCTATTTTTAGCTTCATAACATTGCTAAAATTCGGGCTTGTTTTGATAGAGATACCACGTCCAAGTTGGTCCATGCATTCGTGACATCCCGTCTCTACTTCTGCAACTCACTGCATACTGGCCTACCAGCATGTGCGATCAGGCGATTGCAGCAGGGCAAAACTCTGCAGCTAGGCTTGTCTGTCGTGAGCTTCGCAATTGCCACATTACTCCACTTCTCGCCGACCTGCACTGGCTACCAGTGAGGCAACGGATTGACTTCAAGGTTTTGTCGCTCACTTTTAGGTCTCTTCATTCTATTGCTCCAGCCTATCTTTCAGATATACGACCCCATCAGGCCAAGCATCGTACCACCAGCTTCTCGGAATCTAAAAGTCTGGAATTACCTCATACAAACCTTTAATCCTTTGGAGACCATGCATTTGGCTCATATGCTCCCAAAGCCTGGAACTCCCTCCCGACCTGCGAAAGAATATCCCATGACCTGACCACATTTAAAAGAAACTTAAAAACACACCTATTTAGGACAGCATTGATACGGTCCCTGTGATTCGTCCTTGATGTGCTTATGAGTGCTGACACTGAGCATGCTGACACTAAACACATTTGCATGCTGACCCTGTGCATGTCACTCCTAACCATATTATTTATTTTGTTTGTTTTTCAAGAATGATTTTACTTACTATTCTATTGCATATCACTTTGCAGCAAATTTAAAGCGCCTAGAAAGAGATTAAGTTCTCTGAGGGCAATTTATCAAGAGCAATATTATTATTATTATTATATAAGCATGGTACGTTCACTTTATTGTAAAAAAAAGTCTCTGCACACCCGGATTTTCTAAGATGGAGCACTATAGCTATTTATTACTTGCAAGTTTTCCCCCTGAATCAATGTTTTTGACCAGCATGACTCTTAAAAACCTAGTGTATTAGCGATAACGACTAGATGACTGCAGGCAGCATCTGCTGCAGTGCAGTGCTCGGACTGGAAAGTGTGAGCTCCGATGCAGTCAAGCATCAAGCGATGGCCAGTGTTTTCATGCAAGCCAGGCAACATGCACAGGCATAAGCACAGCGACAGCTTGCTCACACGCTGGTGAGCTTACTAAATAAAAACTCTCTGAATGACAGCTTTCTTTCATGCATACCATTAAGGCCATTAGGGTGAATTCAGCCCTCATCAACACTTATGTTATGTGGCACAACGTTATCTAACCTTCGAGAATACATTGTAAATGCATTTTATGATGTGCTGTTGGTTCCTAACTAAACTGGGGTATGGTCTGGTTTTTTGGCACAGTATATTAGTGAAATACTGTAGCAGGTCATACATAGCAGACCATATATATGATATTCAACCCAGCGATATTGAACATTGTAGGTGTTACCCAGAAAATGCTATGATCTATGACGAACATTTAAGTTTATATTTCTTTATTGCAGTTACTCCGATCTATCCCTACAATTTCACGTACGACAGAGGTTGGCATCTTGTAGACCAATTCAATGCAGCTCAGTTTGCTGGTGACACAAGCTTGACCCTCTTGAGATGCTACTTCGCCGGGACTAAGTGCAATTCTATGGTGAGTTAAATTACGGAGAGTACTATTGTCTCATTAGCCGCATTTTTTTAAATGAAACTTTATAGTGACATCCTTAACTTTTACTTAATGGCATGATTTAAAATCTGTACTTTTTTGACGAAAGTGCAATTGTTATTGCATGGTTTTCCTGTAAAAATCAGTAAAATTTGACTTCGTGCAATAATACTGATAATAATATCACAATGCATAACTTCCTTAGAAAAATAAACCAAATCTCTTTCTGTAAACTAAACATATTTTGAAAGAATAGTTCCAAAGGTTAGTAGCTACATTTCGAGTGTTAGCTTACTTAAAGACATAAAGACAGCTCATTCGGACCTAGCAACTATTTTTAAGAGTTTGTGCACTTGTAGCCTATCGTAAAAAATACGTCTGATAAGATGGGAATGTTCTCATTTAGATCGTTATTTGGTCCCTGGAATCAATATTAAGCTAACAAAAGACACGTTTGTCTGGTGATTTGAGGTTATTTAGATGTATAGCTAAGTGACTTGCGTCAGAACAGTCAGTGGTGCAATGACATGCGTGTAAAATTGAGGGACAACACATTGAAATCGATTTACTGGTATATGAGGAATTAGTGCATCCGCGTGAAAAGTGGTTTTATGTGGTGATTGTGCCTTTCAAAAACAGCATGCTTAGCTTCAGAGCTTTTCAGCCACCGTAAATCCGCATTGCTTGGGTGGGAATAACAGTTTTAATAATAATAATAATAGTAAACGTGTATAGCATACTGAGAGAACTAAATCTCTCTCGCTCTCTCTTTGTCTGGGCACTTTACAAATGCTGCGAATAAAGATTTACAAAATGTTTGGTAGTAACATTCTCAAGCAACGGGCGTATTAGCAGCAGGACCGATCAACTAAGTGGATGCATGCACATGAAAAAGAATAGCAGGACTCGCCAAATGCTGTAATGAAAAGGTGTGAGTTAAGCTTCTTTTTAAAGTGCAAGTATTGGGGCTTTGTGACATGAGTGTGTAGCGAGTTCCAGGCTTTGGGAGCGTACAAACCAAAGGCATGGTCTCCAACGGTTTTTAGGTTTGTTCGGGAATAATTGCTGGCATAGATTTGCCGAAGTTAAGAAGAGGCTTGACTCGTGCACGGACCGACTTGGATGAGTTTTTCAAGTCTGACCATGCCCAGTTCTTTGCACTTTTATCTAGTTCAAAGTAGCCAGAATTTTCAGTTGACCTATTGAAATCGTTCAGATAAAGATGAGTCTGAATCAAAACACCTGCATGGCGTCATACACTGCTCGACATATACTACACAGGCCCGCATTGAAAGCTACATTTCCACGCTCACTTTGCTAACACGCCTGGTTTCTAAAAATTATAAAGTAATTTATTCATTTAATTTCATTTTTTTATATATAATACAGCTAATTTTGGACAAGGGATAATCAAGTAGATCCCACATAATATTTAAGAGTCGTGTAATCATGCATATATTTCCTTATGAATGTTTGTGGCTTTCGGGGAGTAAAAATTGTGAACTTATAACGAGAGCGGTCTATCAATGGGATAAAGTAATTTCCTATTCGCACTTTGTTGGCTGTTTGATAGAAATGAACGTTTCCGATATAACCACACCCGATTAGAAAGATTTTAAACACATTATTATCGTAATTGTCATTGACTCACCCGCCTCTTAAATGGCAATGCAATACTTTGCATATTTTTTTTAAGAAGTTGCTCTGTGGACAGTTATATACTGAATAACTACTACCTTTCGCTCTCTGAGTGAAGCCTGCCAAGGCATTGTTTTCTGTACTTGCTCCTCTCATTTTGGTAACCAGCACTACCATCTCATTCTGGTAACGTCTGAATTCATGGGGCCACCATTAACACTACTTAAGACCATCGTGTCAATTTAGTTTTTCCGCCACCGAATGACGAGCTATGGCAACTGCTACACTTTTAACAAAGAAGTTACTAAGGATGACCTTGACAGCATCGGAGGCGATACTTCTCGGCTGAAGTTGCCTTTGCAACAGACTCATGCATCCGAAGCTAATGGATTAGAGCTCTACATCAACGTACAAGCGGTAAGCTTTTTTAGTAGCTGCCTGTTTTAAATATCCAACATGGTTTCCACGTTTACTTATCGATGCTTCAACAATTTAGGACGATTACTCGGAGTCGATCGTGACAAATGGAAGCCCTCTATTGGGTTTAAAGGTTTTAGTTCATTCCAAGAATGACCAGCCTGATCCTACGGTCTCTGGTATATCCGTGGGGCCGGGATTTTATGTTACAATTGGAATCAGACGCACACAGGTAAGAAACGAGATTTCGTCTACCTTCATTTAAGTACTTGGCATATCATGTATGAAGATCGGGTTGTCTGCCTGAGCCAATCCAGATTGCTTAGAGAGGAATTGGAGTTTTTTTCTTAGCATCCGAATACTTTGAACTTCGTTAAGCCAATGAACTTCCTTTTTGAGATAAATAAAAATGATTTGTTTGGAGAGACGAAAGTTATCGACGACTGCAGATGTATACCTAAAGCCGCCTACGATTTAAGCTACGGTACACTTTCCACATACCGCTAATAGGTCTACGTTAATTGTGGAATATCAATAGCAGATATTTAAAAATCTCTATTATTTCATAAAGTTATATCCAATTATGGCTATTCATTAAATTTATGTACCTGTGCACGCATTAAACTAATCGGCTGAAGTGCTTGCTTAATTGGAGTGTAATATTTGTCATTGTTTTTAAGGTGCAAAAGCGCAACTGGGAGCTTAGTGATATATTCTACTTATAAATTAGAGTCGTAACTGATTTCTTTTCAATTTTGAAATGTTTTACTAATTTCCTATGATTTAAATTGAGAAGGATATATAACATGGTTACTAGCATTGCCGTGTGATTCGTCCTTTTATTCTAGAAATACATAGTAGGCACTATGACCAATGCAAACCCACTGTTAACTGTTGATCAGAATCAATCAGCTACCGATTACATCTCCAGGTTTAGTCAAACTCAAATAATCAGTATCGCTAAAATCCGAAGTGTTGCGTTAATCACTATTGTGACGCACATTTTATTTTGTCCTATAATTACTCAATTTTTTTTAATAAATGTTACTTCTAACATTTAAGATGCGTTTTCCCAAAGAAATGATAATGTTGGCTATTCTAAGCCCTATTTTAGTTACCCTCGGAGACTGCAGGTTGAAAAGCAATTATAGTCAAACTCACACAAATGTAGGCCAGAGATTTTGTGAGGATTTGCGCATGGAAAAAGATTAAACGTATGCACTGACTTGCTACATTGGAAAGAGCGAATTCTATATAATATGTCGCACTCTATTATCGTATTTTAGTTTGCCTGGTCGTTTTTTTAAGTTGCAAATAATTACCTCACTGGAGCTGCAGAACGGTTAAGCTCAAAACAGTAGCCAACAGTCGAGTAAAGCTTCCGGTAGAATGAATCTTGACGGCCGACCAAATAATATGAGTTTTGAAACTTAGCTAAGAAATAAGCCAATATCAAAGTTCGACTTCTGTTGGCTGCTGGGAAAGGGTAGAAGCTGCAGTCAACCCCGCAGCTCGGTATGGCTCAATCACAGCTGAGCACAAGAAAATTCCGTGTATACACATTTCCCACCATTAAACTGCTGTCAGAAATAAATTGATTCAAGCACATCTTTAAGCTTTGAGAAAGGTAACCAGCTACGAGCTACACAGTCACCAACATGTTAAAATTTGCCTGTAGTATTTGGAATGAAGCTTTTAATTAATTTCCAATTTAATCAGCTAAATCATGGATTCTCAATAAACGTAGATAGTTTTATCGAACTGTATAGAGAAAGACCTTGAAAGGTAAATACTATTAATTCAGAGGCGCCAATCATTTCAAACCGTTTCGACACACAATGTATTCATTGTGCCAGCATTTATTGCAAAGTGAATTCACAAATAACACTAAAACATTTAGAATGTCTTTTAAGAATTTGCTTGCATCTGCACATCTAGTGTTCTATTTAAGCTTAGTGACTAGAAACCATCGCATGCAATACATTACAGGCAATTAATGAGCATTCACTCTGAGCACCACCGGAAGCTAAAATGCTTGGCATTAAGTATAACTACGCCAAATTTGAATCAGAAAGCTTTGGAAGCTCACAGTTTTGAGTAATGCGTCATGCCCTGTATGATTGCTAATAAAAAAGTTTAAAAAAAGGTGATCATACAAAATCATACATATTGAATCTCCTTAAAGGCAAGATGTTCAAAATCCAATATTCATTTTTCTACTTTCAAAGACTTCTCTATATGATAAAAATAAATTGCGTTGTTTTCGTATCGGATGATGTTTTTTAATCCTTGATCTAGGTAATAAAGGAACTTAAGATCTCACTGCTGCGACCTGCAGCCTGTTTAGTTTATAAATACAAATGCACTGTTCACAAGACAATACTTAGGAATGGGCATCCAAACTTCCGTGCATTTACTTCCCGTATTGCTAATTTCTATCTCGAGAGAATGCAAGCTACCAGCAAAACTCAGCATAGCTTTTGCTTACATTTTAGCTGCTAATGACAATTAGAAACCTCAATGAATCCCTATACCTATTACGATAATATTTTTATTTTTCTAGTACCCCAAGTGATCCAAATGTCTTATTAGCACTTTGTAAATGCTAAAACGAAGCACGATATCGAGATATATTTTTAATACTTCTTTTTAAAGATATCATCCATCTATCAAATTACCTGTTACTTTTTAGTATGAAAATATTGAGCCACCAGAAGGAGAATGCGACCCTAACCAACAACTCAAATATTTCGACACCTACACTCTTTCATCGTGTGAAGCAGAATGCAAAATGAAGCTAATAGAACAAAATTGCTCATGCATACCTTACTTTTATCCAAATACCTCCAATCACTGCAACATCGACGACACTCTTGGCTGTGCTGCTAAAATGGAAGGTCAGTATTAATGTACAGTTTACATTCCTAGGTTCGTATTATAAAAGCTAAAATTAACCTCGAAGTTCAACTTTGTAGATAAAGGATTCTGATGTCGATCAATTTTGGACTCAATTTAATTTGTCGGTAATTCGGAAATACGAGTGTCGTGATAATTTTCTTTGAAACTAATATGCCCCTCCCCTCTTGAAACTATTATTTATTTACTTTCCGAGTCTCTTGAGTAGTTACCATATTCTGTTATAGCATATATAATACTTCTTTTGTTTAATACTCAAGAGAAACTAAAAATATTAACTCCTCCGACTCTTTTCAAACGTCTGCAAAAGAAGCAATAATCAAGGGTTAATGACATCCACTATGTACTATGTACTATGTACTATGCATGAAAAACCTACAAAAGCATACAGGTACTGTTCCGAGATTACCCAGTGCGTGTTATCCTTTAAAATTACAACTACCACCGACTTCATTTCAATTTAATAACCACGAAATGTGTAAATATAAAATCGCTTGCGTCTTAAAAGCTTATAGAATAATGGCAAAATAGATAGAATAATGGCAAGATAGATCCGCCTTATTAGAGGAGACTTCTAGCAGATTCACATAAGCATCGGAATCTCTACCAGCGAAAGCAGCTGTTGCGAGTACGAATGTTGGCATAGTTTCAACCCAATAATCCAAAATTACTGTTTCAATTATTATCTTTATAATCGTAATATTTACCTGCACAAGCAACTGGTGCAATTAAGAATTGTTTGGCATAGTTTCTACTTATTAATCCAAAATGACTATCTCAATTATTATTATCTCCTGTTTTTCTGAGAATTTGCTCTACTTAGTATAAGCAAGCTAATTCGTGGCGTTAATAACTTTGTCTTTATCGCCACTGCAATTCATTCATATTTCATTAAGATAACCTTGGAAACGATTCTCATTGCTCTTTACTTAGACATGGCCAAAAATGATTCTTTTATTCTCGAATAAATATTTTTATTGTTGCTGTGGTAAGATAAGCGACACATGATACTATCAAGTGAGAAAGTGTTGTAGTAAAAATCCTAATACGGTGTAATCAAAAGAATTTGATGAGATTAGATTACCACGAGAAAATTTTAAATCCTCAAGATAACTCTGTTCTAAGACTTGGAATTATACTTTCTAGAGATTTCTTCTATAGAAAATGTGTTTATGTACTTCGAATACCCTAACAGAGGTGTAAACAGAAAACACGGATCAATTTTGTGCAGTAGCCTTTCAGTTCTTTTGAATGAATTCGAGAGATGTGTAACAGTGCAGGAGCTATGTGAAACGTATGGATTTGGACTTGGACGCTTTTACAATATTTACCCAGCCAATTGCTTAATCAACGCTAGCATGCATACAGACAATGCATTTGATTGGCTTCTGAAAATACTTACATTTATAATAGCCTTCTTTCAGGCGTATACGTTATCTAAATCAATAATCTCCTTGATTAGGGTCGAAAGGAAATTTTGATGATAAATTTTGAAGTCAATCAGCGAATATAGACTGGCAATTTAGAGGGCGAAATCTAATATATTTGAGGCGAAATACCAAAAATCATAGTTTCACTGGTGCGGCAGATATTTTTCAGTTAGATTCGATTCAAAACGACAGTACTGCATTTGTAGCTCTATGTATGCCTCATAAAAATTACAAGCAGCATTTTTATCCAAACGAACACTTCTTCAGTCATTCAGGAGCTGTAGGCAATTTTCGTCACTCTCGATGACAGCATTCAAATTAAAAAAAATATTGAGATAAGGATTACGAATATCCGACTAGGCGTCACTCAATGCCCTACCTTTCTATTTTTACATTATCCGTGGCCTTCAAATGTTCTCTCTACGTAAATCCTGCTATTGGTGTTCGACAAGAGCTTCCTTTTGTTATGTTCTGACCCCCATTTTATATAGCTCGTTTAAAATAAAAAGTCAGACCTGTTACGTAGGTGGTTTTTAGTGCACATGATAATCAGCTGCTTTCACACTTTAAAACTTCAAAGTAATGTGCAATAATAGAAGAGTAGTACGCTGAGTACATATGATAAGCACAGGTGGCCTAATATATCTCAAATCTAAATTTATAAAAATTCAAAATCACCCTAACCACATTGTGAAGTCACTGAAAACTTGAATCACAGTCCAATTTGTTGTTGTTCTGTCTTTTAATATTATTGTGCAGTTACTTGAAGTTCGTTTGTCAGCAAAGGTGACACCTGAGCCAAGTAATCTTTTCTACTATACAAATGTTTAATTACTAAGTTTTTTGTCGTTTTTTCTTTTCAGAAGCCCATTTTATTTGAGACAGCGTAATAGATGATTAGGCTGCAATTATTGAGCATTGACCTCTCTTTGTCATCCTACCCAATCATATTTTTGTGGAGAAAGGTGGCATATGAAACTACTTAGACAATATTCTTACTTTCGAAATGTCTTTCCTTGAATTGCAACTTAATTCAGAAATTCATTCCTCTAGCCACAGCTGCTGCACCTCAATACTGGGTGTAGGTTTCTTGTATGCACACTAATTCTTAGTATAAAGATGATGTCACCAAAGAAATGTAGGTAGAGTGTGGCGTTGAAGTCTAGTATAAAGAAAAAAGAGTCATATAGAAAACTCTTTGTGTGGTGTGTTTATGTAAAATCTGTAGCTTATATGTAATCAAAGCTCAAGATTAAATTATGGGGAAGCTTTTGAGCTATAACCTGCTACAGCCAGCACTACAGTGAATCTTTAACAACCTAATCACGCCATGGTGTTCAACATTCTGGTTTCAAGACCGGTAATTACCTTCGCTGGCTTCAGTAGTAACGATGGCATGGGGCCATTATTTAAAAAATGATCGTACTATTTGATTCCTCTCTGCAGTCTCGTTTTCTGTTGCTCACTTGTAAAAGGACTGCCAATAAAATACCTTAGTGTTTACACAGCAGTTATTGAGTAAACGAATGCTACACATTCTGATAATACATGAATCCAAGAGCCTGCGTTGTGTGTACTATTTTTTTAAAGAGTTGGTGGTTTCAGTTAATTTAATATGAATAAGACATCACGTCACACTTGGCTACTAAAAAATCCGTTAACGGCATATGTATTCATAATTATTTGAAAACAGTCCAGCACATGGTTTCTTCAAACTTTGTCGTGTTACTAATAAATATCAAAACAATTAAAACATGGGCTGCCTACTTCTTATAATGACTGTTTTATCAATCTGCTTGTGCTTTTTCGATCGTTAAAGTTTTAACCCACATGTGAACCTTCTAGGCATAATAATATCTTTCAGTTAGTTTTGCAGTCGACTCTATGATTTTTAGCGGTATTTAACTACAATGTCGCAGCTACTACTCTTTTTATTCGTCCTAGTTATTCTAACTAGCTTTCCGTTTTCTCATCCTAATATGAGACGATGGCTACTGACTCAGCGCATAAGCCACTTAGGCTTCTATTGTGCTGTAAAAAGCTCTTCCGCCCTACAAGCCTTATTGACTTCATGATTGTTTATAATTGAAACAGACGCTTAAGCTCTGCAGGTCCTTGAATTTGTAACTTCCTTCAACATTTCTTACGCAACGACAACTACTCTCCCGCTGCCGACTATGGCTCATATTTTTCAGCGGTCCTGAGCTTCTACTTCCATGCAACTCACTACCTCCACCGCTCTCTCGACTCCACTACGCTGCCCACTTTCTCTTTGTTGCGTGAGACGAAGTCTGTTGGCTACCAAATGCGTACCAAAACTCGCTTAGGCTGTGAGTACGCTATTCAAAACTCTCCTAAATAACACCCACATATTGTTTATGGTTTCGTGGAGTTAGAGACGGTTATCCCCTTATGTGTACAGAAAATTACGTACAGACTTTGCCGCATTATTTTTTATTTGCAAGTCAATAAATTCTAGGTTAAACGAAGCGGGTATCTAATAGCAACTGTCACATTTTGTGTGAATTCAAAATTAACTACCGTCTGTAGTCCAAAAGCTAGTGCTCCGACATGGTACTTGGTGAAATCAGTAAGAGTTAGATCTGGAGTGTAAGCACTTCATGACAACGGATGACAACTTTTGTTTTAATATCTGGCGATACCCTCGGAGAATAAAGGTCACCGAGGCACTTATCATTCATTCGGTCGCTTTTGAGCAGCCTATTTACCTAAGATGGTTAATCTAACCCTTTGACTGACACTGCAATTGACAAAGGCCTGTACCATACGTTGCTAGGGTACTGATTCACAGTTGAAGCCACTCATCCAAATTATTCCCAGTGGTCACAAGCCCAGCAAAATCTCAGGCACGAAATGTGGAGATTCAAAGCGTTTGCACAGTATCATCATGTATGAATGCGGTCGTAGCTAGAATCATTGGCAATCGACGAGGCATTGATGCGATAAACTCCAACAAGTCATTGAAATTATTTCTTGCCTGCACTTGCTTGGCCATCCCTACCGGGATATTAGAGAGAATTGCAGCCAAACGATCAGGTTGCACGATATCAGAGATAATTAGTAAGATTGTTCTGATAGCCAACTCAAGCTTTCAGTTTTGGTATTTCGTCATAACATTAGCGGCTTTAAACAGAATCGCTCGGTCAGCGAGCCATTGTGTTTCCCATGCCCTAGCTGTACAGTACTGATTCCTGATGCGACCTTGCCAGGGAGGCGCCACTCGCTTGATGCTGTCAGAATCGGGTCACATCACAGAGTCGTCAAGCCGTCAATTGTTCGACTCCCAAGATAGTAACCCAATTCCCTAAATCAGACGTTCGCTCGAAACGCTAGCAAGAGACTAAGGTACTGGCTAGATTCTTTTAAGTAAGATCATTGCTATTCTTGGCTATAGATAATACAATAGTTCATTTGAATAACACCTCAAGAGAACTTAATCTCTATTCAAGCGCTTCACATATGCCTTCGGGCACGAACACACGATCTCAGACAGAACTTGGTCGGGGCGAACACGTTAATCGCTCCACCAAGCCAGCTTGCTGCATGCCAATGAAAGTCCTGAGTAGCCTTGCAATCAAATAGCTTGGTCTGCAATGGCTCATTAGGTAAGGTAGTTTCTTTTCACGACCTTCCCTTTGCAGCAAATGTAAAGTGCCTAGAAAGAGATTGAGTTCTCTGAGGGCGCTCTATTAAGTGCATTATTATCATTCCTATCATTACCTTGGTCGCAAGATTGTTGGTTTTATTCCTGTAGTAGCTTTGTCGTTGCTGAAAGTTGTGGTTATAGCAGCTAAGGCTCTTCTGCCCCTATACAAAAGAAGCAGCTAAATCTGATAGTATTTTTTGTACTCGAGTTATCTGAATGTCTAAAGAGATGGGTCGTGCTCAGTTTAAAAGTATTTGCTGCAATGTTTAAGGTAGTAGCACTAGTGCTCGGAGCTACTATATCTTGCGAAGGAACGTTTTAGGAATGATCAACAACAACTTCAGTGAGTACTGCGAATGTCCAGAGCCTTGCAATTACGAGGAATTTGTTCCGACCGTAAGCTACGCACCATTCCCTAACAGCAATATCGGCCGTGAACTTGAGTCTTGGTCACATATCCCCGTCAGTTTTATGAGGTAAGTGCAGTTGGTCAAGCCGTAGCCATTTTAAGCAGTAAGTGGTAATTTCTCAGTGCACTGCTTATTGAGCAAAGTTCAACCTGTAGAGCTGTAGCTCACGAAGGATAAATTGCAGATCATACAGGGCGGCTGTTGCCATTGCATGACTCCTAAAGCTACAACTAATATCTGCACCTCAGAGAGAGTAAGAGATCTAGAGAGAGAGAGAGAGAGAGAGAGAGAGAGAGAGAGAGAGAGAGCTAGAGAGAGAGAGAGAGAGAGAGAGAGAGAGAGAGAGAGAGAGAGAGTGAGAGAGCTAGAGAGAGAAAGAGAGAGACAGTGAGAGAGAGAGAGAGAGAGAGAGAGAGAGAGAGAGAGAGAGAGAGAGAGCGTGCTGGGGAGAGAAAAGCTCCCTAAATAGCCATCATATATTTGCTGGGGCGTCACACTCAAGTAGACCCAGCAGTTTGAAACACGCACTGAAATCGCTTTCGAATATATTCCCAGTCTGTACAGCCGCCGTCAACTACCAAAGCTTCAGTAGCAGTAAGCAGTGGCAAGCCGATTGTTTGCTAGCCATCGTTCATCTCCCTCGAGTCGAAGCTCGATGCACCTAACTAGAAAGCCAGTTTCTTGGAGAAGCCTGTAACTGCAATCTTCAATTTGAAAACGCAGACAAGACCGACCAACTAGCCATGCCCCAACGCCCCCTACCCTGCAAACAGAATTAGCTGGATTGAAAGGAAAATGCTCAAATTGCAGCTTGTACTGTGAATGAGGTCTCGACAGTCAGGCGCCCAGTGATGACCTAGCAAGATGCCTGGGTCACTATAGCCATTACGAGACATTTTCCTTGGAATAACTTTCCAATAAAATCGCATTTATTAAAAGGATACATCATAGGAGCACCTCTTAGAAAACATTATGTGGGTGTTGAATAAATCGTAGCCATTTAGGACTAACAGGGTCTAGCTGGGAATCTTTTGCTGGTTACTTGCAGCTTAGGCAAAAACACGCACACAAGTTTCATGGCAACGTGGTTGTGATCAGAAAGTAAATAATTCAGGGCCCAGAATAGGCAGCATTTAGAAAAGACCTCGTGTGGGATATCTACGATCTCTACTGTAACAACTTGCTGTCCATTAGCTGATTCGTTGCAGCTCGTTCAATCTGGTTCGGTCAAGCGGTTGAGGTGCTCGCCCAGACCACGGTCTGGCTGAGGTGGTGTGCTCGAACCCCGAGGCACATGTAAAGCAACTAAATATAGATTAAGTTCTCTTGTGGCGCTATATGAATAAGTTGTATTAATTCGCTAAGCACCTATGCCTTGAAAACATGCAGCGAACGTGTTTGTACGACCTAGCTCTCATTATGTGAATGATTTTAAGCTGTTTCGGTATATTGCATACACATTTCCATCTTTGTTATGGCATAATGTATCATCTTTCCACATTTAGCTCTAGAAAACCACGAGGACTTGGCAGCTTTTACTGGCGATATTTTTCAATTATCCCTGTCTATGCCTGAGCGGCTTTCGATGTGCATCCAGCTTTATATACTGTTTACTAGAAGAGCTCGTCACCTCTTTTTATCAGGACATGTGTAATGAACGAAGCCAGATAGTTTTTTGAAACGGTGGACAAAAATAGAAACCTTGATTTGCACCACACTCAGGTATGATCAATCATTAGCTTGCTTCATTAGTGGCTGGTCGAACTCTAACAAAGAATTATTGTGCAGCCTCCATCTGTGCTCTTGAGCATTTAGTTAAAAAGAGTGGACGTTGCTCTCATTCTGGGATAGACCATATTTGGTGACTGGAGTTTTTCAAAGTTATAATTTGCTTCGATAACAAGAGCTTGGCAGGAGGACCCCCAATTAACGGATGTGGTGTTTAGTTGGACTGGGCTGCGATATCAACTAATTACACACACCTGAGCCTGCTCTTGCCTCCCAACTTACGGAAAGCATTTAGCTTTTGCCAGACATTTCTGCACTACTAGTGAGTTGATTGCTTCAATGTATACGGTTTATTTACTAGACCAAGAATTTCGACTCATTTAATTCGATTCATTTTGCCCTACCTAATACTAGTCCAAAGCTTCTCTTTGGTTGGTCGATAAACCCGGAGAAATTGGCTTATGAGGAGGACACCGTAACCGACAATATTGTGATGCCCGACGTTGGAATCATTGAACTGTTTTCAAATGGCCACGAACCACCTGTTGTATGTAACATTAAGGTCTATCTCTTTGATATGCAACGAACTTCAGTGGATCGTGGATTCTTCTTGCAGGTAATCATTCCATCTTCTTCAATTTAGTTCGCATTCACTACACAGTCAGACGTGTGAGAATTAGGTGAATTACTGCCCCGAGAGTAACCGAAAACAGTCTAGCTATTGCTGAGCACGAATCGCATGCCGTATATCTATTATATTGTTTCAGCTAAATCTACATTGTGACTAGGTTTTCTGGTAACTGTTTAATGGTGAAACGGAAACAGCTGTTTCTCGCTCATAATCAAAAACACTCAACAGCTGTTTCTTCTACCAGTCATAGTGTTTCTAACGGAAATATTAAAAAAATATATTACTACTAGGACTCCAACTTTCTATACAGATATACAATAATTAATGGAATTATTTTTGATTTTGTTTGAATTTTCTTAAAAATGTATGATGATTTCATCAAATTAGCCAAAAGCTGTGTTGAATGCCCAATTTGGTTTAATTAAGTCAGATATAAACCAATTTGATCTCCTGGCGTCAGCAAATATTGATTTTCTTTTCAGTCATGTCTTCATTTCGTAAATAGGTTGCAAAACGAAACAGTCTAAACACAGAAGATCTATAACAGCTGTTCTCAACCTGTAGGTCACGACACCTTTGGGGGTTGAACGACCCTGTCAAAGGGGTCGAGTCGGACCATCAGAAAACATGCATTTCCGAATTTTTTATACGATGATTTTACAATTAGGGTATCCGCAACATGAAGAACTGTATTTAAAGGTCGCGGGATCAGAAAGATTGAGATCCACTAATCAGGAATGCCAATGTGCAAGATGCAGTTTCAATAAAATTATTAACGCTCTGAAAGTTTCCAACAATGTCAACAAGACATCTTAAAATACGTGGAATTGATTTTAATAAACCTGTTGCAGGTTTTACACCCAAGGAAAAGACAGTAAACAATAAGAGAGAAAAAAAAAGATTGCAAATTTTCTGGGGCAAAACAGTCTGAAAGGGATTATTCTTGACCTGGCTACTGATAGAATATTGAATAGATCTATCGCTAGAAATAAGCATATATGGAATCAATCTCGCGAGATGAATTCTCACTTCCAGTGATTGACAGCGAAGTGAAGAAGCTGGTGCATGATGATTACTAAGAAAAGAGATATACAATGATTACTAACATCATCGGACAGTTAGAGAAAGAAGTTAATTTTAGCATGACTATTGACGAATACACATCTGTGAGTGCATGTTGATTCTTCGGAAGCTATGATAATGATAGGAGCCATTAAACACCAATCGAGATGGGAATTGCTCCCATATTTTGTTTGAGCTTTGCTTTCGGTATAGAGTAATAATGAGAGCATTTGAGCACTTTTGAATCACTATGGAGAGAAATATTTTAGGATCCTCGAATTGACGGCACTGCAGTAAATAAGAATTACATTACCCACATCGATGTCATTGGACAGTTCTGCTTAAACTATGGTCTGCACATTAGAGTATTACACACATTGGCCAAGAAAGTTAGAGATATGATCGATTTTCACCCGGATAGTAACGATATTGAAGAAATCGGCAATTTTTGAAGCAGGTACAGACTTTGAAGTGATCAGTGGGAATACACCAGTAAAAAACGTGGATTAATATCATCTTCTCATGAAATACAGTTAGCTTTTCAAATTCATAGCGAAACCAAACTTTTCAAATAATTTCTTTCAATCAAAAGTAAAAGCTGAATTAAAATAGATCAAGTCAAAGTTGAGTTTAGATCGAACTGCATCTTGATGCCGGTACATGCTGGAACTCCATCCCAACATTTTCAGAGCTGCTACTAAAGACGAAAATCGCCATCTGCAAAATACTAACACAATTCAAGGCGCTTGAAATGATTAAAACATTGCATTTGGAAGATTTTGATACTTCATTAAAAGCATTAGAATCTACAAAACTTTCTGTTTAGAATTCAAGTCGAGACGAAGCCACACTTATAAGAAGTTACGCGATTTTAGAATTCGTATAACAAGTTTATTTTGTTTAACAAGCTCTCTTGACTGAATAATGCCATTAGTACTAAGCTCGTGGGAAATGTGAAGTGTTACGTTGCAGAGCAATAGAGCCGAGATGTCATGATCCTTTATTTCAATCTGAAAGATCCATCGGTTCACTAGGCAAAACGTACTTTTAATTTTGCCGGAATTCCAGCCCCAGTTCTATTTAGAGTAAACTGTGTACAAATTGCCGCAGAACAGTCATCAAATAATGCGGAAAGTATGAACTTGTCTCTTCAAGATTAATTTTAAGTTCTTACTTTAAAGAAGATGAAACGTTATTTGCAGTCAGAGGACAAGACAGTTTTGATTGCCTCTAGTTCAAATTCACGCTCTTCAGGAACTCTGTGTAGCACGTTGAAAGCTCTAAACATTGTAAGGGGCTTTTGTATGCATGAAACCGACATTGACGGGCTTTTATAAAATTTTGATAGAAAATTAAGATTGCATCTCAATTTACTTGTAGTTAATTTAGAATCGCTTAATTTTTTTGTAATCCTGAAATATTATAATATTAATTAAAATGAATTAATTTATAATTTATCACAAAATATACATTATGAAATTGTTTGTATCACAAAAATAAGTTAGAGACGTATAGTAGTGAGAAATGGGAAAGCAGCAAAACTGCTGATAACAGCTCTTCTTTAAATTTTAAACTGCCAACAGCTGTTTTACAAATGATGGCTTTTAACAAACCCAACTGTCATTAACGACCATTACCAAATGCTGAAATCACTCGGGATCAGGAAGAGCCACAATAATGGTCTCTTTGTTAGCCGCCATGGCCGAGCAGTGGACTAATCCTAGTTGACCTTGGGTTTCATGTTGTCCTCACAGAGGCATCAATCAATCGCTGGATGTAAGACAACTAGCAACCGTGCAACATTTCATTACAAGATTTTTGGTTCTGCCTCTGTGAGGATACTTCCAGATGTAAGCTTGGAGTGTCAACAATTTAACTAGAAGTTTCAGGTTTGCTATTTCATTTCCAACTTTCAGCAATAGTCAGAATTCGTACCAACCTGACAATGTATTTTCCGCAGGATATTAAATTTTAAGCTTTACTATGTGAGTTCTTGGCTCACAGATTGTTATCATGATTTATTTCTCGATAAGGACGAAGCAAAGAAGGCTAGCTCAGGACCTCTAGACTGAAGCTGCAGCTATAATCTAAAAGTACTTGAAAAACTTTTTGAGTATATCCTTCCCTACAAAGAATTAAATGTCTGATGATAACATATATTCAAATAAATACTGAGATCTATCTCTCCGCTCAAATATTAGTAGCCCCTTTTAGCAAGATATTCCGTTGATTACTTTACTACTCTGCATGCAAAGTTTCAATAAAATTACTGTTCCTCTAGTATGCAACCTGCTGAGGTCATCCCTAAAAATGAGGTCAGAATTCTTAAAATCTATTAAATTGGGCGCACTTCAAAGAGGTCATATAATAAAACAACCATCGCAAATATATATGTATGTACATATATATTACCAATACTATTGACATATGTTATCTAGACGTCTATTCATATTGAGTTAGTTTGGAGGGCAGTAAGGAAGACCACCTTTGGAAGAACTGCTTTGAATGACTCCATCAATCGAAGGAATTTGTTATTGAGGTTAAAGCTTGCTTGTATTTTTCAATTCAAGGTTTAAAAAGAATGTTAAAACTCCGGCTACTAAGTTTATGGCAGCTCATGCAAGATCAAACACTGCAGGTATAGTTTGAAATGCTCAGGCTAACATTTGCATTGCCTTGCATTGCTGTCCTAACTGCATAGACTGAACGCCTGTAGTGCATAGATTGAACGCTATCATATATGCCAGTTGATTTTATCGCTAGCTCATGCAATTCTCAAATCAGATAGTTATTGAATTTAAGGCCTGCAGTAGGGAACCTCTGAAAGCGGAATAATAGTCTCTGAAACTCTTCTACTGCTGCCTAAAAGTGGCTTTTGAATGGGTCTACGTTTGACTCACTTCAGCTGCTTCTCAATCTAGCAGTAAGGTCCACGGACTTTACTACCCAGGAGTTGGGCAACTGCAACCCACATTTCACTCGCCACCAAGGGTTAGACCTAATTAATATATTGCCGTTAAATCAGGTGACCATTGTTTCCCTTAACGGTAGTGTATAATTTTTAAATATCAAGCAATAGCAGAAAGTTATAAGTAATTTGAGATTTCCTCTCTAAGCTTTAATGATAGGGAGCTCATCACTTAGTCATTATTAAATATTTAAATATGTGCTTAAGGTTTTTCTAGAAATCTACATTTGCAGCTATATATTCAATTTTATAAATTCAGCATACCGAATTGAAATGTTTGTGAGACCCTCAAAACAGTTGCACCACTGCAGGTGTTCTGTAAAAATCAAAAAAGGAAGAATACGCTTGACTTCAGCAATTTCTGTTTAGTGAGCTTTCGTACTCGCACACTTATGTTAAAAAGTATGTGGGATTATTTCTATTTCTATTGCAGACAAAACTGGGTTGGACTCAAAATATACTTCACGGATATTGGAAGTACAGTTGTGTCTCAAGCACCTGCTCATACCGTGACTTCAACTTTGAGTATGTACAAGAACAACCGACAAATAATCAATTATTTCACGGAATGCCTCAATTACCGTTTGCATGAAAATGAAAATGCGAAAGTTGCTGCTAATTCAAGATGAAAACATCGCTTAAAGGAGCAAAAGCTTCACTTGTAGATGTTAAATCATATGTTCCAGAATATAGTAGCGATAATTCATGTATAGGACACACAACAAAAATCTCCGAAGCTCTGTGTAGGAGAAATCAAATTCGTTGCAGGAGAATCGATCAACAAGTGCGAATAACATGTAATGTATTACGCTAAGACTAGCATACAAAAACAGCATGCAACACAATTGGACCAGCATGCAAAAGTCCACAAATAGGCCTCCTTAACGATTGTCACCTACTAGAAGCCAATCGTTGATAAGGATACGTAGGTCAGTTGTAAGCACTAAATCACGCACGCCTGAGCAAGCAAAGCCATTAGGAAAAGTACAGAGACGTTTTATCCAGAGGAAAGATTAGCTGAACGGTTTCGTTCTACTGAGACTTGAAGAAAGAGGAAGACCACTGCAGGTCGTGAGAGCCGCATGAATCATATTCCTTAATTTTGTGAATCGCATTGCACCGATTAATTATGTTCAAAAAGAGATCGGTGTCAACTCGTGCAACAAATTTATGGCATTAACCTCGAACTCGTGCAACGAACGTATGGCATAAACCGTGCGATTATAGTGTCACAGCTGAAATGCAGCTTGCATCTTGACAATTGCAGGCATGCACCACATTTTTAAAACGACGACCTCCGCTTTATTCGCCGAGAGCTTTTAAAAGCAATATAGCTGGCTAAGTCTTTGGAAAAAAGCTGCAAAATGCATCTACTCTTGTTTGAAGGCAGGTCAAAGAACTCGTATGTGCCGTTTGACAAAGCATTTCATTCGCTTTCAGCACCTAACACAACAATAAAAATACTTATGTTATATGGCCCTCAAAAAATTCCATCAGTTTCTTGGAACTTTTCATTTGCTTCAAAAGAAGAATGGTTGGATGTTTAGTGATAGTATGCTCAATGCCAACCAGAATAACGTTACTTACTGGACTACCAGCATGCTTACTGGCCTACCAGCATGTGCGATCAGACGATTTCAGCTGGTGCAAAACTCTGCAGATAGGCTTGACTATAGTGAGCGTCGCAGTTGTCAAATTATACCCCTTCTCGCCGACCTGCACTGGCTACCAGTCAAGCAACGGATTGACTTGAAGGTTTTGTCGCATACTTTTAGGTCACTTAATTCTTCGGCTCCAGCCAATCTCTCTGATATACTTCCCCATCAGGCCAAACGTCGTACCATCCGCCTCTCGGAATCAAACAGTCAACAAATACCTCGTACACAGCTCAAATCCTTGGAGACTGTGTATTTAGTTCGTTTGCTCCCATAGCCTGGATCTCCCTACCGACCTGCGTCGGAACATCTCCTGACCTGACGATATTAAAAAAGAACTTAAAAACACACCAATGTAGGACGTAATTGAGTGGGTCCCTGTGATTCGTCCTTCATGTGCTTATGCAAGCTGACACAGTGCATGCTGCCACTAAGTACATTTGCAAGCTGACCCTGTGTGTGTCACCACTTACCATGTTATTCATTTTGTTTGTTTATCAAGCATGATGATACTCACCATTGAATTGCATTTTCCTTTGCAGCAAATATAAAGCACCTAGAAAGAGATTGACTTATCTGAGGGCGTTTTATCAAGTGCATTATTATTAATGTTATTATTATTATAAACAAATTTAATCAGAATCAGCATGCAAAAATGGTTAATGAAAGCATGCACGGTCACACCATGCATAAGCACAAAAAAGACAAACCTCAGGGACCTGAGTGCTTCGATATATAGAATCATTTTTAGTTTTTTTGTTAATGTGGTCTAGTCAGGGAATGCCATAACACAGATTGGAGGCGTCTCAGCGTTCGGGAGCTTACTAGCTAAACGTGCTGAATAGGTAAACTACTGGACCCAAAAAAAACGTGTGGTAAGACGCTTAGCTTGGTTGGGGAGTAGATCTGATAGGTAGGCTATAGCAAAAAAAGGACCTAAAAGTGAATGACCCAACCTTGAAGTCAATGTGTCACTTGACTGGAAGTCAGTGCAGGTCGGCGAGAAGTGATTTGATTCGGCAAATGAGACGCTCGTGACAGAAAATCCTAGTTGCAAATATTGCACTAGCTGCAAGAGACTGATTGCACAGGCAGGTAGACCAGCAGGTAGTAGTTACAGAAATCAAGACGGAATGTCTAAAATGCATGAACTAATTTTGATGTGGTATTACTGTCTAAACAAGCCCAAATACTAGCAAATTCAAGTAGCTGGAAAAAGACAGATTTGGCCGTGGAGCTAATGTGATCGTTACATTAAATGTCTTTTAGGAGCACGACACCTAGATTTTGTGCAGATTGAACAGGAGATTTTCTGGCAGAGCCGATTGTGAGCATTAACCATGCAAATTTCTTAATCACACTCTTTAACCCATGACTAGTAAGTTGGTTGTACCATCACTCAATTTAAGGTTGCGTGCTACCATCCATGTGTGGATGTCATCAATCCATACACCAAGAGAGTTGACAGAATAATCTAACTTCCTCAAGGGCTGAGAGAGCTTAAAGCAGACACATAACCGACTGTAATCTGCATAGTAGTGAAAGGCTAGATTTTGCCTAGCAATCGCATCAGCAAGAGGGAAACTATAAACCATGAAAAGAAAAGGGACCAATTACAAAGCCCTGGATACCCTCCACTTCTGACATTAGTTGGATGATCTTTGTCCATTTATATCAATACTGGAGACTCCCATTGAGATAGTACCTGCAAAATTGCAGTGCAGTGTTAGTGATCTCAAGAAGGATTTGATGATCGATTTTATCGGAAGCTGCATAAATATTGAAAAAATCGAGCAGATATACTCTACGTAATTGTGACGTCCTAAGTAGGTGGTTATATTTACACTCAGATAAATGCCAATTACCTGGAGTGTTAGTGATAAAATCAGACTGGAGCTTCCCAGCAAAGTTTCCAGTTTCAATATTTGAGTTCTACAAGTCTACCGTGACTCGTTTAATGTCTTTGATATTGATAAACTTAGTGTATGTGAAATTGAAGAGTACCCGGGCGGAGGTTGGTCAACTTCTCTTAGTCTAGTCTTGGCGAGCCATGATGGCACAATAGTTAAGGCGGTAGCTTTACGTGATCTCGGTCCCAAGGTCGTGGGTTCAAATCCTGCATTGGACAATCCTTTATCGGTGCTGCTAGCAGTTGTGATACCGTAAATGCTCTTATGTTCCTATATTAAAGAGACTGTTTAATCAACTAGTCTTTTTACGTATTGGCCCGACTACAGCCCTTTGAAAGATAATGATACATGAGCTGAGGCAACTAACATATTTACGACGGTAGTTATGCATGGCAACAGCAAAACTGATCGATGCATCAAAGAAGCAGGACTATGGGAATAACGACTAAATGACTAGTTCTCTTCTTCGACCGGGATATGAACTTAGGGTCGATGTTATTAGTGTCCTCTATGAATGCTGACATTGGGAGATAGCAAAGAGATGCTGCCACTAAAGGTGTTGACTCCCCGATCTTCTATATCTTGTTGACTAAGAAGTTATTACATCGATTAACTGTACGATAAGAAGGATTTCTAGGTTATTTGAGATTAAAGGGACGAGTCAGTCAGTGCAAGAAAATCGGTGCTGAAGGCGTCAGATAAGTTATTAAAATGAACGTTTAAATCATCAATGACGAATAAGGATCAATTTCTTACACCCAAAATCGATATGAGATCACAGAAATATGAGATAAAGGATGACTAGGTACCTTGAGAACGATAGACTACTGTCACCACCAGTAACTTGTCGGGTGAACTCAAAACACTAGATTCGAATCGAATGACTGCTTCTAGGAGGACTGCGAACACCTTGAAGTAAAAGGATTAGTGTACAATAGCTGCGAATTTGCCTCCAGTATTCATATATCTAGGAGTGTGAAAGAAGTAGAATCCTTTTGGGGTAGTGTCATTGCTGTCCTGAGGTTGACCGACTTTTGCCAAGTTTCTGTCAAAGCGAGCAGGTCAAGGTTGTTTTCAGATACAAGTCTCTTATTAATAAGGGGTAACAGCCATTGAGCGAGAGGATTCCAAAGACAAGTGTTAGGTTTGGCGACCTGAATCATTGCCTGGTTAACGCCAAGGTAGAGAGATTCATGGCAATGCTTGAGATGAAATTTTCCGAGCGGTTCGAGACAATGATAGGAGTCCTAAACTGGCGGGTTCTCAGCTTATACCCCCTGTGTCGGATCGGGAGAATTCATCTTTTATTAATGCATAACTCACGAACAGTAATGCAACAGCAATAACGTCTACGAATGCATTTGTGCAAAAATAACGAAATGATTATAAACAAGTTCTAGCTGATTAAACAACCTTTTTTAGAGCCGGAAGAGCATGTACGACTATCACCACCTCGTGCATTGGCGATGAATAAATAACCCAGTGCAAGATTCAAACTCATAACCTCGGGGCCAAGGTCATGTCCAAGGTCATTAAAAGCAACAGCCTTACCTAGTGTACCATCACGGCTCACTATAATAGGCATGCACGATCATAGTTATTTGGCATATTACAAGCCGTCACCATATCTCACAATGCCTCTAGTTTGGTGGACTCAGCTCTAAGTGGTAAATACTGAGATATCCATAGGCACATCATTTCTTAGGCACTACGGTCACCAACAAAACCGAAAAGGTCTAGAAACGTCTTAGCTGCATCTATTTGCAAATACGATGTTCGCGAGAACTTGGATATTCGAAAGAGAATTCTGCAACGGACGAGAAACTAGATTAGTGCTTGGTGTCAGGAGGTAAAAATCCACATTTAGTCAGCTTACAGTTAATAGGAAAAAAATGCACTCATTATTTCAGACAAATAGACATCTCTCGATAACTCAGGTTAGGCCTTGGAAGTAAACTTACTTCAGTCTCCCACTACTACGGTTTCTTTCTCCAGAACATAGCAAGTTAAAATGTGATGCTCTGCAAACCCAATATTTCGTAAAGAATTTAGATCTGACTAAGCACTTGCAAAAATTGACTGGAGAAAATATAGTAAATTATTCATTAAAGCTAGACACTAATTATCAGTGTTATGTTTTATGGAGCAATAATAGTTCATGTTAACTGTTAATAAGTGCAAATAATATAAATGGCACACTATTGTTTTACAAAAAAGTTCTTCTGCAAGTCCAGATGATCATTTCTAAAAAAGCCCAATTACTTAAATTTCTAAATGAACGAAGTTCAAAATATTTAGATACTTAGGCAGCTTGAATACTAAATCTCAGCTATTTTAAGCCCAAAGAAAGTTAATGGAGATTTTCTTTAGCGTCCACTACATCCTCAGGCTTTTCGTTTGTTTGTAGCTGGCAAGAACTCTTTTTTTAGCTCTTGCTAAAGCTGGATCATGATAGGTATTCATAAAAAATGCGCCTGTGGCAAATTAATAGGCTATCATTAATTTTTAGCTTCATAGAAAACTGGTAAACACAAAGCACGTATGCAGAAACGTAGAACTCATACTTTCGAAAAATCAGGTAGCTTTTTTAGGATGCTAACTCAGCTGGGACAATTTAAAGCTGGTAAGTGTCTGAATTATTACAGGAACATTTAACTACCTCATTTGTGTAGCTATATGAGAGCTTTTTACGGCTATCACTACCGCTTCTAGTTGCGATGATGAATCACTCGCGTAAGATTCGAATCCACGACCACTTGACCAAGGTCATGAAAGGCAACAGCCTTACTCAGTGGGCCATCGTGGCTCACCTAGCACCAATTGCCCCATCGGGTGTAATGCACCAAGCAAAAACTGCTCGTAATGCCATGGCAACCATTTGAAAAATCCTACTAAGCTTAAACACATCTATGATGTTCATGCTTTAGCATTTTAGTATTTCATTCATTTCAACAACGGATGCACTCTTTGCAGCAACATATGCAAATTATCAAAAAATCACTCCACTTCGGAGAACATCTTTACTGTCTGCTCGTTGACAGATTTTTAATTCAGCACAAACGTCTCAATTTAGGCATCACGTCAGTGACAGTGATGCCCATAAGGACACACGGACACATAGACCAACTAATTAACTAATACATAATCTAGCTTGTTATAGTGAAACATTTTTTCATAAAGAACTTCTAGCTTACGTCGAAGCTAAAATGGCCGATCTGGCTAGCAAAACCAAGTGTCTTAATTTGAACAGCACACTCCAACCGGTGATGGGATTTTCAGAATCTCTGTGTACTGTTTTTGTTGATATCGACACTTTAATTATGTAAAAATATACGTGATGTCAATTTTTTTCTCTCCATTACAAAACTGAATTAAGTTTACAGATATAATTGACTATTATTGTATTTCAGATGACTTGGGCGGAGCATCAGGACTTTATATCGGCTTCAGCTTCATGACTTTTATCGAACTTGCACAAGTGATTACAGAACTCGTATACGACCGCTTTCTTAAGAAAAAGAATGCAGTGCAGTCTATTTCTCCGTCAACAAGCAGCATCAGAAAAATAGCATTCTCGAACACTTAATTTCGTTGCTTGTTATGTTGCTTTAGTAACAAATTTATCAAAATTTTTCACTTGCAGTATAACGACTTAAGGGCACACATTTAATATCATTAGAATCATTGGTGTTTCACTAACTTCATTATCTGATCGGCATGTTGTATCCCAATGCTCACTGCCACGTGCTTTTACAGCTAAAACTAGCTCTGTGTTCAAATTTTTGTTTTCTTTCCTCAGTATGACATCAAGAAGTGAGCCTTTAACTCCTGTGACATTGCAGTGCCTTGATTAATAAATCAACTTCCATCGTTCTTAATTTCTCTCATATTGCATCAAAGTAAACCGATAAGTAAGGAGCACATGACAAGTAAGGAGCACTTTGATGCTTCTCTGATGGCGCACCAGCATGGGTTCGGTATCCATCGATTTCTGTATCTATAGGAGTCTTCTCTTGATACATTCCTTCTTAGCACGGTGGTACTGAATATATTCGTATAACTTTTATTAGAATTTGCAAAGACACTAAAGTTTATTTTAAATCGATAAAAAGGCAGACAAAGCAGAGACTTTATAAAATTTGAGCAGTGTAGTCACATCTTAGTAGGGTGACTTTGCAGAGAGCTATTATAAAAAAAGGATATATTGCTTTCTTCTCGAAGCAATGTTTTTAGAACATAATCAAAGAGCGTTTGTTAATCATAATAATATTAAATTCGATCAAACGCCCTAAGAGAACTCAATCTATACTGAGGTATTGGGTTGGACAAAATTTGAGGATCAATAACAGAAAGCTCTTCGCAGGTCCAGGTTCTGAACTCTTAATTGTGCAGAAGTGGCAAGTACCTGATTGATTTATCAGTTCCAGCCACATACATTGTATAGCCAACTTGATGGCTTTCTTGTCTTCCATTTATCATACTGGACAAAATATAGAATTATCTAAACTGAAAAATGATAACTTACCACTGTATTTCGTGCTCAAAATTCCATTTTCTAGTAAGGAGCAATATTGTGCTTCACTTTCAATAGCTTTTTTGCTGTGTTTGCATGCAATCCGAGACGCCGAGACTTTTCTTGAGCCCAACAAACATAACAAGGTATTCTCTTTACGTGCTGTATACCTGAACAGATGCATATTCGATTTAGTAATTTTTCATTAATTTTATAATAAATACTCCTTACGCCTAGCAAAATGCATCTGCTTTATGCGAGCAGCTGCTTGATGCTGCATCAATCAGGTATGGTTAATCACTATTCAATTGCTCTGAAATTACATACTCAAAATGCCAATCATTTGTTTCGGTACTGTCAAATATCCACGAGGACTACTCATATATCCATAAGGACCATTCAAAAACAATCGTACGGACCATATAGGAAATATTACGTTTGTGGAACAGTAGAAATTAACTATTTTATTAAATGTATTGGATTCGTTATTATAAAAGAAATATTGATCAAGCAATAGCTTGATACTTGAATCGCACCCTCAGGGAACCAATGCTCTTCCTGGACTTTTATATGCTCTGCAAAGAAAGCATGCCAACGAGGCTAGATCCATCTATAGATCCTTTTTATTAAGTAATGATTTTGTGTAGCACCCTTAGAGTACTTGATCTCTATTCAGGCACTTCACATATGCCACGTCGCTCGAGACCTCAATTTTTGCTTCATGTAAAATTACGTTGACCCCTATAGTAAATGGCAAGCACCTTTACCTTGATGCCAAACTAAGACATTACCACTGTGCAACCACAGTCGCTACCACCTCCATCATATTGTAAGATAAATTGAAGAAACGCCTTACTAACTTCTCACATGCTAGAACCTAAACTAGTTACTTTCTGGTTAAAATTCCAAGCTTCAGCATGAATAAAGCATGCTAAGGACAACCCAAGGAGATCAAGAGTAAATTCAATGAGGTGCAGGAGAGTTCAAGATTTTTTTAGGCGTCTTCAGGTCAGAGGAGCTTTTAATAGCAGTCGCTAGGGAATTAAAACCTTTGAAAGCATGCAAACTGAAGGTATTCTCGGAAGAATTCGATCTTGGTTCAAAGCTAAGCTAACGAGCATGAGTAAGAAGAGCCGCGACTAGCCTGTGTGAGATTTAGTTCAAGTTGAGAAGCTGGAGCAAGAGAATGAGTTTGACCAAAAAGTCAGTGACAGAACCTTAAAGTCGTAGTGCTGCTTGATGGAAGAACACTATAGTGTGGTTTACAAGTGGTATTTCGTGAAAACTGCTCAGCTATCGAGTGACTGGCCTGTCCAAAGAATTATTCAACCAACAGTAAGCATTTAATTGAATAGGCCGGAAGACGTGAAAATATTGTGTTTAGGATTTTGGAGACAGGCTACCACATATGTATCGGCCAACTTGATTTTTTCATAATTTTCTAGAACGGATTGAACTTTATTAATTTCAGTTTTCGGAAATTTGGAAGAACTGACAGTGCTGCTGATGTGGTCAGCCATCATAGATACGGCTGTAAGTAATCTGCATAGAATTGAAAGCCGAGATCATGCTAGGTGAGTAAGGTGCTGGCAAAATACCTAATATGGTAAGGATAAATCGATTTTTCCAGTTTTAAATGTCGACCAAAAATTTCAGAAAAGAGAACAACAGATTTAAGGTCTAGAGGAATACTTTTCATTTTGGACTGGAAGATAACCGGTCAGAACTTGGCCGCCAATGCTGCGATTTTAATGGTGCTACTATCAGCTGAATATGACGAATACTGAAGATAATGTATCATGGCATCACATCATATACATATCGTCATATATCGTCATATACATATGACAAGTCCGTATTTCTAATGTAGAAAAGTCTATTTGACAGCAACAGAGAATTACCTGCATTCAACAACGGCCAGGACGCATGCCAAGGGTGCCTTGGCCTTAAGCTCAAATCAGCTTAACACCTTAGCTAATCCCCGGAAGCACAACTATCTGCATTTGGCTAGGTGTCGGCTCTAATGTGACCTCGGCCATAGATTTTCGCATTATCGGTTCCTTGCCGTCATTATTCATGGTATGCGAAAAATTAATCGATATCAGCTGCAATCTGGTTGATTTAGCTTACAGTCACTTAAGGACCTGGGCAAGCAGCAGGCCAGTCGTTGACACCTCTCCTAACTATGGCCACTGGTGGTGGCGGCGGGAACTGGTTCGTATCGAAGGACGTTTGCTGTAGCCCGCAACTATCTGAGTTGCACTTACATAGCCGAAGCTCACTTTTTGGTCTCCAGTACCCTGAAATCTTTGGCACTAAACGGATAGTTTGCTTGCAACACGGGTCATGTGGTATGGATTTTTCCTTCGAAAATCGAAGATTGAAAGCTCAAGCCTTGCCAGCAGGACAACTTTGGAAAGCTGGGCATGGACGTCTTGTTTTAATTTATGGACCAGGAAGTGTCAATCTCTTGTAAAAAGGAGTAAAGCACCTTGATCGAAACTGCATTCTCATGGGGCTCTGTACTAAATGCCCACTACAGTCGACTCGGTGTATGAGAATATTAGACGTACTGAAATACTAGTTTTATAAAAACAGTAGAATGTATGCGTGCCATATTTGTTTAAACACATCGCGAAATAGATATCCGCTTTAATTAGTATCAATTACAAGAATAATTCGCCTATCCAAATAGAAGTTAAAATGGATTTTTGTATTTGTACAAGGCTTAAGTGCTTATCCACATAAAAATTGATTTTGATTAGTTCTCGGCTTAAGTGCTTATTCCCATGTATGAGATTATCAGCATCCTCTAATTTGGAATTTCAGTACTCATTTATTGATTGCTGGTTGCTTGCTCACTGCAATCCCTTGCGATTATGGAATAGGAGCTTGAAATCTGAACCTGGATTACGACCTATGAGCTTTCTCGCAGCATTAGAACTGAGCTCCTATTGAAATAACCTCGATACAAAAACTTACCCTTAGGAGCAGTGTGATTTATTATTTTGTTCCAAGAGATTATTCCCTGACCTATGACCTGGCCGTTACATGGCTACCAGTCAAGCAACGGATTGACTTCAAGGTTTTGTCGCTCACTTTTAGGTCCCTTCATCCTATGGCTCCAGCCTATCTCTCCGACAAACTCCCCCATCAGGCCAAGCATCGTACCACCCGCTTTTCGGAATTCAACAGTCTAGCAATACCTCATACAAACCTTAAATCCTTTGGATACCGTGCATTTAGTTCATATGCTCCCAAAGCCTGGAACTCCCTGCCGACCTGCGTCAAAACATCTCCCTGACCTGACCACATTTAAAAGGAACCTAAAAGCACACCTATTTAGGACAGCATTTAGTGGGTCCCTGTGATTCGTCTTTGATGTGCTTATGCGTTCTGACACTGTGCATGCTGCCACTAACCACATTTGCATGCTGACCCTGTGCATGTCACCCCTAACCATATTATTCATCTCGTTTGTTTTTCAAGCACGATTTTACTTACCATTCAATTGCATTTCATTTTACAGCAAATGTAAAGCGCCTAGAGAGAGAGAGATTAAGTTCTCTGAGGGCGCTTTATCAAGTGAATTATTATTATTATTATTATTACAACACACGGACAAGACAGCAGCCGCCCTCTTGGTGCAATGATCTGGAGGTCGGTGAGTCTTAGCTCTGAATGCCGGCTGCAGTGAGCTTGTAAGCCAGTCAATTGGAAGTGACTGCGAGTCTGCTGAAATTCACATGTCGTATCAGTAGCAATAAAAAGGCTACAGCTGTTTTTCAGTACTCTTAGTTGGTGTTAGCACTGCATGCAGAGTATCGAGCACTGAGTTGTTGCCGTTGATGCATTGCAAGCTACGGTCATTGCACGTTGCTGGCATTGTGTGGCTACCCGAACTAGTGACGTTTGCTCGGTCATTATGCCATCATTTTTAGACGAGCTAATGATCAGTTGTTTGATAAATTTTGTAAAGTGTCATTTACGAGAGTCCTTCAAAAATAAATAGGCTCACAATCGAGAAAAAGTTGAAAGCTTTGGAGGCGTTGAAAAAACCTGCTTAGCTGAGGAGTTCAACGTGAGTCAGTCGATCATCTTCAAAATTAGGAAAACAGAAAAAAGAGATTCTCCGTGAAGCACTCGCCAAAGAAGATCTTAACAGAAAAAGAAAGCAAACAAGTCCAAAAAAATAAGTTGCCGATGAGCACCTGTTAGATTTCTTTATTGCGTGCAACAGGAAAAATGCTGCTATCAATGCCCCGTTAATGACTCAGAAGGCACGGCAGCTACCTGTGAAGCTTGGTTTTATGTCATTCGTCTAAAAAATGGCTGGCAATAGCGTCTTAAAACATGGCATAACATTACGTTTATGAAGATTAGTCGTGAACGAGCTTCTGCGATAAAACCAGAGAATGACATTGGACTGCCAGCATTTTGCCCACCTCGATTGAAGGGTTCGACAAATCCGATGTCTTTCGTGCCGGCGAAACAGGCCTATTGTTCAAAGCAACACCATCGGACATAATTAGCCCTCAATGGTATCAACCGATTGCAGCAAAGACGCTGAAAGAACAAATGACTGCGACTCTTCTTTGCAAAGCTGATAGCACTCAAAAAGGACATTATTAATTGGTAAAAGTGCCAATCCATAGTGATTTGAACTGCTCGACTGCCTTTGCGGTAGTGCAGCAATAGCACCGCTTGGATGGGCAGTCAAATTAGGTCTGATATTCGTCTTCAATCTTATCGGCAATAGAAAAATCATTATGTTTTCCGAAAATGCGGCTTATCATAAAGTAAAAGGTCAAGTTAAGAATATCTAACTGGTTTTTACGAAACCGAACACAACATTTCTTATAGAACCGCGAGATCTAGGAATCATTGGTACAACGAAAGTCCACTTCAGAACGCCAATGAGCTGGCTGAATCGAGCTAATAAATGGAATCACAAGTTTTAAATAACCAAAGTCAAGGCATGGGCATGTTGCTTTATCTGTGATGAAGCATGCTTAGCGGCTGGTGTCACCTACTACGGTTGAAACTGTTTCAGAGAAACTGTCTTCCCAACTTTTAGTTAGGAAGACAATGAAGGTGATGTTCTGCTGATTCCACCAATGACTACTGAGCTAGGAGAAGCATTAAAGCAAGAATATTTTGATGCTTTAGCAGAACACGAAAATAAAGTGGCATGCCTTGGCACGTTAACCGACGCTGATGTTTGGTAGCAAGTATAGCGAAAGAATAAAAATGGGTGTGATTGCAATGACACATAATATCTTGAATAAATCAGTTGCCTGAGGTATGCATATTAGCACACAAACACGCATAACATATGATGAAAACTGTTCGTCAGTACTTGCAGCAAAATTTACATAACACAACGAGTACTATGCAAATTTGAGATAAGATGGGGCCAACCCAAAATAAAATCTGGCAGAGAATTGCATTATTATGTGTGCTTTGAATGTTTTACTTGTTATATTAGAACTAAACCAATTCTGGTTAAGTTTAAAGCCATATTAGTTTCACTCCACATATGAGAACATTTTGCATTTAATAATGCCCGTTTTTCGGCCCAATTATTTGCCGCCGTCGACTGTACTATTATTGTAGCCGAGTTCTAGGGGTCAGAGGCTATTTCCCGCCATGTCGAGCTAGACTCCGGCCCCTCTGACGCTCGCAATGCAGGTGAGCCGTGATAGCAGACTTGGTAAGGCGGTTACTTTCACGACCTCGGTCCCAAGACCGTGGGTTCGATTCCTGCTGTGGGAGATCCCTTATCCCCACTGCTAGTGGTGGTAATAGCCGTAAAAGATCTTCTGTCGCTATACAAAAAGAGGATGTTTAATTAGCCAGGATTTATTTATTTATTTATGAGCTAGGGTACGACAAGAGGCCGACAGGTCAGACCTCTTTGTAAAATCGCATGCACCAACAACAACAGGGAAACTAAACGAGGCTACAATGGAAGGTCCTATGAAAAGTATGCTAAAGGGGCGTAAGGCGACGCAGCAAACGCGAAAAAATGTGTTAGATGGACAGTCGGCTTCCGAAGTCCTGCCGTTGCACCGACTCCGTTCCTACAGTACAAGCGTACGCCGTAAAACATCCAGCTGTCTGAGTTACTGCTAAGCTAGTCGGAGTCGAGGTCCACCGCAGTCGAGAGCTTCTTCAGAAACACACCAACTCACGGGGGGCCACGAAGACGGTACACGGGAAACGCGGAATATACAAGTCACAACAACGAGCGTGCTATCCAGCACTGCTCGGGCTTTGGGCATCGTTGCCTTGCGTGCGTGGCCGCTTTGCCGGAGCACGCCTGCACCCATCCAAGTGCATTACTCGGCGAGACCACGAGCCTCTAAGACCACAACTTACTCGGCTAACTTCTCCTACCCAAGAGCCCCGGTTACCTCTCGTCACCTCACAGCCGACCATGCCTTAGGTCAGACCACAGCCTAGCCTGCGACCTTTACCTGCATTACAGACCTCCGGTCCCAGCCAAGCGAACCTAGCCTGGTACATTTATATTGTCATTATTATTTGCGAGTGTAAATTATTATCGTATATAAGACACAATCCTGAAAATTGGTGGATTGTTTTGAGTTTTTACGTTGCTCATTGGTATTGGCTTTACTTGTTTCTCGACATTTGCATATTTTGCATCTTATATCACTATCGTATGCCTGATTTGTACGGTTGACCAATGATCTTTTATTGAGTGCGTTTCTGCTTTCATTGCACCTTTTTTAATGTACCACAATGTGTGTAACCGTAAGTAGTATGCACACTCGTGCCCTCAGTTTAACTAAAGGAATCCAGATGAGTAACATTGAGCGTGCAAGCTTAGCTAGGCGTGCACTTTCACACGCACAAACGCACATAGACTAACTGATATATATCCACACACTCAGACATGCACACGCACACACACACACACACACGCACACACACACACACACACACACGCACAAACACGCCCATACACATATACACACACACACATATGCACATAGAGCATTCGATCAGCTGTCTCGCCGAGTTACCGGGAGTACTCACATCTCAGGTTCGGCGGATTAGTTAAAATGCCAAACAGTTGAGCTAAACATACTTGTTTGATGAAGAAGTTACTCACCATAGCTACACAGCAGAACCTAAAAAGCAGAAACATAACAGCTTTACTTTTTTTAGAGACAACTTATCAAGTTCCACAGTGGTAGTATTGATTGATAACAATTTAGAACATTAGGTCATTTCTATGAACATCTAATTTGATATGGAAGCTTTCCCTTTAAAATGCGAGTCGTTTTATAATCTGGATGCTAGCAATCAAATTCCTAAAACAGCCAGACAAATCAAACGGAAACACCTATTGAAGTTTTGATTATTCGTCCAGCTTATCTTAGCTGCAGTCATTTTAGAAGTGCAAGCTGTGGCTCAACAGCTTGAGTTTTGCTTCAGCCAATTAACACAATAAGGAGACTTCCTGTGCATACAACGTTTTTTTATGAAATTTACAAAGGTTTAAAATAATTTGCGACAGCAACATTCGGAAAAATCAGCAGCATGATTTTCTATAACAAACAGCTTAGCTGCTGCATCATACAACCAAACAGTAATTAAGAGCTTATCCTGTCAAGTATAGAATAAACTTGATGATTTCGTCCCTAGATTACAGCTCGTATTCCTTGCTTGCATCGGCTTTCAAACCTGACCTCATTTCCCTTCAACTATGTGCCCACGCTGTACCTGCTCCTTAGCTACCAAACGTCTTGCAGTCTGGTAGAAGTCATTTAAATTATATAAGTATATTATGGTAATATATTATTACATTATAATACATTATTTTAATCTTAAATTATTATTATTATATTATAATATATACGTATACGTTATTTAAATTCGCCATTCATCGGTCCTTCAGTTTAAGTAAAACGATAGGTGATTGGGCCTAGGGGGCATTAAAGTACTGACCGCCCCATTGCAGAATGCAGGATCCTGGGCCTTACCTAATTTAAACGTCGCCGACCATCACCAATGACGGAAATAGGTCTCAGCTCAAATTTTTTAGCAACGGTTGAGTTAATGTTGAATAAGCGCTAAGATTATGGGCTAAATATCTATCCAAAAAATGCAGCTCCAGCGACACCTACATAAACATCTTGCAGGCCTTGCTCACTCAATGCAAGTTCTTCATATGTTAACCATCTAGGTAACAATCCGAGCTTTGAAAATGGCCGCGAGAGTCTATTTAGTGTATTTCATTTTTAAGTCCACAAAGCCATTATGATTAAATGCATTTTAAGCTGTAACATATTCTATAGCTCACCGAAGGCGTATGTGGTTCTCAGCGTGAGTGAGGCAGCCAACATTCTTGATCACATTCAATAAATAGAAAGAGCAAAAAGCATGGCTGAATTTGGAGGGCTGTTGAGGAAGTGATTGGCATATTTTCTTATGCTAAGGACGGGTCAAAAGGATGTCTCAGTCAGCATCATTGGCTCTGTCACCATTTTCATCGACTTTTCATTGCTCAATATTCAACTGAAGAATGTGGATAGACAGTAGTTCTTCATGTGCCTCGTGAAGGCTTCTGTTTGTCTTTCTCTTTTCAAGGCAACCATTTACCGATTCCATGCACGAGTCAAGCCATTAGTTCAACTAGCTTCTATCGGCATAAACTTGCTTTTTTGCTATTTTCTGACAATAAGAAAATATTAATACTAAGAGTTCCACGCCACACCAAATAAATCACTCTCAGCCAGCTGCTTAACCCACTGCAAGAGAATCGTTTCAAAATGTATATGATAGGCACTTACTGATCACCCAAGATTAGCCGGGCACGTGGCTTTGCTTTACGCTTTTGTTCTTTGCTTGTGCTTCTAAGAATTAGCAGCTATTGCTTTTCGGACGGTGAATCCTAAAGTGCTCTGATCCGAGTTTTTGCACTAGCATATCATACTCAAGTCTCTTTGCTACGTATTAGCAATCTTTTGAGTTGTCTTCTTATGGCTGCAAGTTACTTTAGCTTTTTGTGAATTCCTTGTAATTAATTATTGAATGACCCATTAAGTAGACCGTCCTCTTGGACCGAGAAGTAGAAACAAATTACTCCTATTAATTACACAAAACGACAATAGTATTATCAGGTCTGCCATGCAAAATTAAACGGTTAATCAAGCATATCTACAAAAGCTCTACTTTCTAGGGCATAAGAAGACGTTTAAGAATGAAGACTACTGTAAGTCGTACCAATCGATCCTCGCAAAGGCTAAGTCTAGCTATTATAGAAACATTTTTGAATCACAGATGCACAATCCAAATATGCTGATGTCGACAATAAACCATCTCCTCAACCGTTCCCATAATAGCTCCTTACGTGATGATCCTTGTGATGATCTATCCGATCGCTTCTCTCGATTCTTTGTACAGAAGATAGACAAGATCAGGGAATCCGTTCCTGCGATGACAACCTCCCCACTAGAATGCTGTTCCTCGGTTCCTGGCTGCCCCTCAATGTCTGCATTTAAGGAGGTCACTAGTGATCTAGTCCTAAAGTTCATATCGCAATTAAAGAAGACAACCAGTCCTCTGGATCCTATTCCCACTGTCCTGCTCATGTGATCTGCTGCTGCCATGCATTACTAACATCCTTAATATGTCATTAACCTCAGGTCATGTACCAGCACCTTTCAAAAAAGCTGTAGTCAGGCCTCTTCTCAAAAGAAGCAACACTAGACCAAAAGTACTTGACCAACTGCCGCCAGGTCTCCCTTCTACCATTCCTATCAAAGACACTGGAATGGGTCGTGGCAGACCAGCTAAAGTCATATATCGAAACCTCACCCCTTGCTAGTAAGTTCCATTCTGGCTTTAGAGCTAATCACTCCACAGAGTCAGCATTGCTTAGGGTATACAACGACCTACTTAGGAATGCAAACATAGGTAGAGTGTCTCTGCTTTTTTTGCTCGATCTTTCGGCAGCTTTTGACAACATCGATCACAAAGTTCTTCTAGAGCGCCTCTCATCTCGCCTGGGCATTACTAGCACTGCTCTGCAGTGGTTCAGGTCATATCTCAGTAGGAGACTCCAAAGTATTGACGTGAATGGACAAAGATCATCTGCAGTACCTCTGAAATATGGAGTACCTCAGGGCTCCGTGCAAGGCCTGGATCTTTTCACGGTTTATACTCTCCCTCTTGCTGATGTGATTGCCAAGCACAATCTAGACTTTCACTTCTATACGGATGACACTCAGTTGTACCTTTGCTTCAATTACTCCCAGCCTTCGAGCACCTCAGATTCTCTAAACTCACTTGCTGCATGCATTTATGACATCCGCACATAAATGGCAGCAAATTTTCTAAAACTAAACGATGACAAAACTAACTTACTAGCTACGGGCAAACCCAGTGTGATTCAGAGATTGGAAAAGTTGTCTCTCAAAATTGGCTCTGCCTGCATATCTCCTGTCGAATCAGCTCTAAATCTAGGTGTCATATTCAAAAGCGACTTCTCGTTAGACGGCCATATCAGCTCCACAGTCAAATCTGCCTATTTTTAGCTTCATAACATTGCAAAAATTCAGACTTGTTTAGATAAGGATACCACGTCTAAGTTGGTCCGTGCATTCGTGACATCTTGTCTCGACTTCTGCAACTCACTGCTTACTGGCCTACCAGCATATGCGAGCAGGCGATTGCAGCTTGTGCGAAACTCTGCAGATAGGCTTGTCTGTCGTGAGCGTTGCAGTTGCCACGTTACTCCTCTTCTTGCCGACCTGCACTGGCTCCCAGTCAAGCAACGGATTGACTTCAAGGTATTGTCGCTCACTTTTAGGTCCCTTCATTCTATGGCGCCAGCCTATCTCTCCGACATACTCTCCCATCAGGCCAAGCATCGTAGCACCCGCTTTTCGGAATCCAACAGTCTAGAAATACCTCGTACAAACCTCAAATCCTTTGGAGACCGTGCATTTAGTTCGTATGCTCCCAAAGCCTGGAATTCCCACCCGACCTGAGTCAGAACATACCCGACCTGACCACATTTTAAAGGAACTTAAAAACACAAATATTTAGCACGGCATTTAGCGGGTCCCTGTGATTCGTTCTTGACGTACTTATGCATGCTGACACCGTGCAAGCTGCCACCAATCACATTTGCATGCTGAACCTGTGCATGACACCCCTAACCATGTTATTCATGTTGTTTGTTTTTCAAGCATGATATTAATTACCATTCAATTGCATTTGCGTTTGCAGCAAATGTTAAGCACCTAGAAAGAGAATAAGTTATCTGAGGGCGCTTTATCAAGTACATTAATATTATTATTATTATTGCAAAGAATAGTTAAAAAACCATGTCGCCATCGACGTGCATGCTTTATAAATGAGCTGGTTTTTATACAACAAGTAAGAAGCATTTATTATATCATATCTCTGTAAAACAAATTCGTTAACCTAGCTAAACCATTTCAAGTTCAAACATGAAAAGTTAGTTTGTATGATCACTGAATTTTTAATTAAAGAAGACTGCTTAACTTTTTATTGATGTGATACTTGAATAACATGATCTTGTATATATTCAGCCGAGGAGGAATACAACAAAACATGGCCTCGAACGTACGGAGTTAAAGTTTCCGTTGCCAACGATCTTTAAGAAGAAGCTTGAACTGTCTCATTTTTGGTCCCCAGAGAACATGAGAGATAGAATAGGCTGAAATTGGTGTCACAACTCAGATAGGTACGTAGGAATGTAATCACGGCTTGCCTTGCGGGTAAGAATGAGAACTTTGTTTTCTTTTCAATTCTAAACTGAATACGATGATTGTTTCTTCGGCATTGGAAACAAGGGGTTCAACCACTGTGATTTGTCAACTAGCATTGCAGCCGTATTCATCAGGATTTACACATCCTTTATTGTTGTTTTGATGGCCCAAATAGAACAAAACTATAGTTGCCTAGCTAAGAGAGAATCGGCGAGCTAAATATATTGCGTTAGTCCTCAATCTGAGACGGTGATTGAACGTTATTTCAAGCTATGGAAGCCATCTTCTCAGTGAAGCATTCGACGTTTGAACAGTTAATAATATATTGCAGGACTCTGAACCTCTTATGACGGTTATGTAACAGCAGCAATAATTTGTGAACGAAAATTTCAGCTCAGCCATGCAAATCAAATGTAAAATTACAAGGTATTTCGTGAGTAAGGAATTAAGCAGAAAGTTACTATTTAATTGCTGCAATGGAAGAATACAATTTATCGTCGAATCTTTACAATCCTAACAAAAGATTACAAATAAAACTATTTCAGTTGAATTTTTCCTAATATCAAGAATAGCACCCACTTTGATTATTTGTGTTGACTTATTCAACGGTTAATAAAATTCATAAATACAGTTTGTTGTAGTGGCTTCCTTATTGTTGTACATTTGCTTAAATCTAGTCTTGCTAATAAAGAAGAAAGATTTCGATTACTGTAGGACCTATAAATGAACAGGCAAAATTTCGCACTGGTTTAATCCAGTTAGATAACTTTTTCAGTTGCACTATCGGAAATCTACGTGCTCAGTAAAGAACCTTATTTTTCAAACAAAGCCGTGCTTATAATTCTATTTGTTCATCATGACCGATTGTATATAACCTTTCTATGGCTGGTTTTTCAAATCCAATACAAAGTAGCAAGGTTGATGTGCTAAAACATGCTGCATTGCATGTCAATATAAACATCTTCTGTGAATATTCCAATAAAGCATTTAAGTAACGGTTTGGTTCCTGTTTCTGTAGGCGTCAATGCGGATTCCTCGTGGCGAGAGATTTTTGAAACACTAAAGTTCTATATAATAGGTGAAGCCTAATGGCTTGAAGATGGCTAATATTGACTGGGGTTTGGCTGGTTTAAATTAATGTTAGATTTGGACCATTGTGGGTGTACCTCTAATCATTTCTTGCTGCTCTTGCCCCACACCCAGCTCACCTTTCAATCTCTCCGGCCATTCATTCCACACGGGCTAACGCCCCATGCCTTCTGTGATGACAGCTTTGCTGGCTACTACTGACTATACCATTCATTCGTGTCATGCAATTGGTAGTGGTGCACTGTAGCAGCTTGAGAATTTTAATTCAGCTTCTCTTTTAAAACTGCTTACTGGTATCGCTGAGAATCCGAGCCAAAGAGCTACACAATCAGATGAAGCTGGCAGGTGGAAACAAGGATTGGGAATAAATGAAAGTGTTTTAATTGCCAGCAGTTTTACCAGCGTCACCTCAGCACTGAGACAATTAAAGGTTCAATTTCACTCGCCCTCACTGATCTTACTCGCCCTCAACCTAAAACAATGTACTCTAAAATAATCAACTTTGATACGTCTTTAGAAGTACTAGTGCACAACATTAGCCGAAGTGCATGACTCTAAGACTCTAAATCCGAAACTAAAGCTGCCTGCCCAAAGCTAAGAAAATAGCAAACTAACTCTCCTATATGAATTGGTTGCATCGATATGTTGCTATCCATGAACTAGCAACAATTACTGGAGCAACCACAATTGGGCATCTATAGCATTCTAAAAATGTGCCTCTCCAGTTCAAGGAATAAGTTACTAGGTTCAACTGAGTATTCAAGCAGCATAAGACAACGAGCATCCTCTATCTGCTCATTTTAATGCTTGTTCATCGGTTGCTGGTTGTTTGCTCGTGGCAATCCTTCGCAATTATGGACTATAAGCTCGACATCTGAACCTGTATTATGAACTATGAGCTTCATCTCTGCGTTATAACTGAGCCCCGTGTGAAATAACCACGATAAAAAGCTTACCCTTATTAGCAGAGCGATCTATGATTTTGGCACATGAGATTATGCCATGACTTATGACCTGACCAACTAATAAGGCACGGTCCAGACCACAGTCGCTCTCTCTTGGAACAATGGGCTAGAGTTTGGTGAGCATTTGCACTGAACGTGAACTGCCTTGAGCCTGTATGCGAGTCTGCTGAATGTCACAGCAGTCAGCTGGAATTCACCTGTCATATCAGTCGCAATATAAAGGCTACCGTTGTGCTTTTCCTGTAAGCTGTTTCCGTTTGCCCTGCATGCACAATATTGAACACTTTGTTGTTGCCTTTAGCGAGTTGCTAACTTCGGTCTTTCATGTTGTTCGCATTGTACAGCTACCCGAACTAGTGACGGTTGCTCGGTCAATATGCCGTCATTTGTCGATGGGCTAATGACTAGTTATTTGAAAAATTCTGTATAGCGTTATAAAAGATAGTGCTTAAAAAATAATAACCTCGCAGTTGAGAAAAAGCTACAAGCTTTGGAGGCATTGAAATGGAAAACCTACTTGGCTGAGTAGTTCAACAGGAGTCAGTCGACCATCTCCGAAATAAGAAAAGCAGAAACAATGATTTGCATCGAAGGACCAACCTAAGGATATCTGACCTAAAAAAAAGAAGCAGGCAACTCCCAAAAAAAAAGTAGTTGCCGATCAGCACTGGTCAATTTTTTTCATTACATGAGACAGCAAAAGTGCTGTGATCCATGCCTCATCAATGACATAGAATGCCCGGCAGCTAGCTTTGACACTGGGTTTTACCTCATTTGTTCTAAAGAATGGCTGGTTCTATTGACCTAAAATTCAGCCCAAAATAACGTTTATGAAGATTATTCACTTTAAAGCAAATGTAAAGCGCCTAAAGAGAGATTAAGTTCTCTAAGGGTGCTTTATCAAGTGAATTATTTATATTAATATTATAACGTGCCGCTGTAGATAATACCAGAGTATGAAATTGGACAGCTAACCTTTTTCCCACCTCGATTGAAGGGTGCAACGTATCGGACATCTTTAGTGCCAACGAAACAGGCCTGGCGTTCAAAGCGCAGCCATCGGGCATATTTTGATGTCACTGATAGTCAACTGATTGCTGCAACGACGCAGAAAGAACAAATGACTGTAATTTTTCTTTGCAATTGTAATAGCACTGACAAAGGAGAGCATTTAATTGGAAAAAGTACTAATCCACAGTTTTTTCGAACTGCTCGACCGTCAAATTTGGGCTGATATTCATCTTAAATTTAATCGAGCATAGAAAAATCATTCCGAATGCTGATTCGTACAGCTTTTAATATAGTAGGTCATCTAAAGAATGTCAAACAGAATGTCATGCCACCAAACACATTATTTCTTATACGGTCACTTGATCACGGAATAATCAGCAGCATGAAAGTCCGCTTCTGAACACCAGCCATGTGGCTGATTAATGATATCGAAGATAGATGCTCAATTATGATTAACGAAATGCCAATGTATAGGCTAATTGCTTTGCATGTGGGGAAGCAGGCATGGTGGCAGATGTCGCCTGCCACGGTCGAAACTGTTTCGGAGAAACTGGCTTCCCAGCCTTTGGTTCGGGTGACCCTGAAGATGAGGCTCTGCAGAATCCAGCAGTCGCTACAGAGCTAGGAGAATCAGTCATGCAAGAATATATCGAGGATTTTGCAGACCACGATAGCGAAGTGGCATGCCTCGGCACGTTAACCAATGATGATGTTTGGCAGCAAGTATATCGAAAGAACCAAAATGGAAATGATGACAACCGAACCTAAGAGCTTGATAAAATGCAGTCGCCGGAGGTGTGTGCATGAACTTACAAAGAAGCATAACATGAGCTGGAAACTGTTCGTCATTGCAAGCAGCAAAATTGACAGAATAAAGCAAGTATTTTGCAATCACAGATTAGATCGGGAAAACCAAAAATCAAATCGAGAAGAAAATTGCATTGACATGCGTGCTTTGATTGTTTTACATTGTTAAATTGAAACTAAAGAAATTCCTGTGAAGCTGTAAGCAGTATTAGCCTCACTTGGCATACGAGAAAACTTGGCACTCAATAATGCCCATTTTACGTCCAAAGCTCCTTCTTAGAAGCGGAGTTGACTGTATTCCTATTATTATTATTATTCACGAGTGGACAGTACGATCGCAGAAACGCGAAATCCTTGGTTGTTGGTTTTGAGTTTTTACGCGGCTCGTATGGATATGCTCACCATATTCCTCCACATTTGCACACTTTGCATTTTTTTTCGCTATATGTAAACTGATTTGCACGATTAACAAAAAATATTTTACTGAGTTATGTTGTGCTTTTCGTTGCACCTTTGTGAATGCACCACAACTGCATACACAACCACTAAGCACTATGCACTATCTTCCCGGCAGTTTAACTAGGAAAAACCAGAGGGGTACCCTTGCATGTTCAAGCTTAGCAAGGCGTGCACTCACACATGCAAACACATACACTAACACAAATATATACACAATCTGGGATGTCTACGTGAGACAGTAAGCCTCGCATACTAACAAATGGATACAACTTTCCCATAAGACGACTAACATGCTTACACTTGCATATAACTCCCACACGTTTCCTAATGCCTGTGCTGGGGTGTGTACATGTGTGCTCATGGATTTATGTGTTCTCAAGTATATATATATATATATATATATATATATATATATATATATATAGTTCTTAAATATATATATATATATATATTGTTCTTAAATATATATATATATATATATATATATATTGTTCTTAAGCATAGATATTGTACTTATATATTTATATATATATATATATACAATTTAAAGGATCAAGTTTCCAATTTCCGAGACGCAATTGCATGATTCATAGCTAGTTCGTTGGTTTTATTTTTGATCAATTTGAAAAAACTCTACTGCCATCTGTTTGATTGTGTCTGCAATACATGCAGCAAAGAAGTTGAGGTAATACGATGCATGTAGGGCTGGGGGATCTAGACATACGTAAAACTGAGTGTAATCTGCCTAGTGATGGAAGCTTCAATTGGTCTTGGCAATCACATTGGCAAGAGGGAGAGTATAAACCATTAAAGGAACCGTACCAAGCATATACCTCTGAGTTATATCATTCGTCAGTAGTTCCCCAAATAAGCTCTATCCATTCACATCAATGCACTGGACGCTCCCACTGGAAGAGAACCTGAACCATTGTTGGGATGTGGTAGCGATGCCAAGGCTAGTTGGTAGGCCCTCTAGAAAAATAATCAGAAAACCGTACCTAAATCTGCATTCCTGAAACGGTCCTTATACAGCCGATGCAATTCTGACACTGTGGAGAGACTTGCTCTAACACCAGACTGGAAATTAGTTGTTAGGTCAGAAGTTCAATGTAAGTGTTCTGCTGGTCTGCCACAACTCGTTCTGTTGTTTTTGACGGGTACTGTATAAGGGAGATATGGTGGTAGTTGCTCAAAATCTCTTGGTCTTGTGTAGCTTTCTTAATCAGTAAATTGACAACAGCATTTTGAAATGCAATCCTTAGGATCTGAGATTGGGGACATATTGTATACGTATGACAGCAGCAGATCAATGTATTGTAGAAGACTGACAGTTGGAATAGGGTCTAGATGACTAGTTGTCTTCAACAATTGGGAGACGATGGTCAGGAATTGGGTCATTGATGGTCTTTAGGAATTTAAACACTGATGTGCAATACTGAATGTAGGGAAATGAAATTAGACAGGATAAAGTGAATTGAGGGATTGATTATCTGATCTTGTCTATTTTTCTGACAAAGAAGCTAGAGAAGTGATCGGCAAGGTCGCCAAAGGTATTGCTACGTAAATGGCTAGGCGAGGAGAGGTTAATTAGAAATTCGGTGGTAGGCATTACCCTTTTTTAATTGTGCATCCGTGATTCAATAGTGTTATAGTAGAATTAAAACTTGGCCTTTGCTAGGATCTATTATTACTATCTACAGAAATCATCATATTCCTGAAAAAAATGCACTCAGTCATAATCTTGTGTATGCTTTCACAGACTTGCATCAGCATATAATCAGATCAGTAGAATTTGTTAAAAGTAGTAAAAAAATAACATACACATGTAAGAGAAAAGTTGATCCAGTACGTGAACTTTTTTAGTGGGGTCGTGTGCATGAGCTACTAGAGCAAGAGATTGAGTCTGTGCAATAAATGTGGCACTTATGACCGCATCATTTAAGTCAAAAAATTTAAGTAAAAATTGCTAGTAACGGGGTCAGATGCATTTCTTGCACACAGAATCGTAATGAGCTGACAAAAAATAAGATAAGGTCTTGGTACCATGTAGGCAACTTGTTACTGCCCCCATTTTTGAGAGCTACTAAAAATGGAAGATATGAATGACTGTTGACACTGATAATAATTTTGAAATTTGTAAATTTTTGGCTGGAAACAATTTAAAATTGAGGGAGGAATAAAAGAAAATGGTGACTCTAATGCCAAGTTTTTATCTAGGCCTCTTATGTCTATGAAAGAACGAGAAATCTGTAGGGGTGGTATAGTTTGCGGTCGGTAGTTTGTCTATTTCAGCGAGGTCTCCTTCAAAGGGAGCTGTTTGAGACTGCTTTGCTTAAGAATATCGAGTATTATTATGTTATGATGGGATATCTAGCGAGCAAAATAATATTGATAATATTAATGCACTTGTGAAAGGGCCCTCAGAATACTCGTGGTCTTTCTAATTGTTTTGCATTTGCTGCAAAAAGAAACGCTCCTGAAAGGTGAGAAGTATCATGCTTGATAAACAACATAAATAGTTGAGGGTGACGTTCACAGGGTCAGCATGCAAGTGTGATTAGTGGCAGCATGCACAGTGTCAGCATGCATGAGCACATGAAGGATGACTCACAGGGATCCACTGAATGCTGTCCTAAATGGGTTATTTGTCAAAGCAAGCTTTAAGATCGGTCGTCAGGGTTATATCACCCCTGATGGCCACTAATTTGTTTTAGTCACAGCAGCTCTCTTTGGGAGATCATCTATGGTGCTACGAGACGAAGCTTTGAATAGCAAAAGAGCAGAGCTTCAGGTCACAGCTGTAGATGTATTTAAGTCCTCTAATTGGGAAACTCTACAGGCGGATCCAGGCGACAATCACCGTATCACCCACAGCATTTGAATAAAATCATAACAGGCACACCTGATCGTACTAATTGGCATGTACATAACAGTCGGTTAGACTAGGGCCAATCTAGTATTGGATTTTATAACAGTTGACTATTGCAAAGGCGATGCTGTCGGCTTGGAAGGCACGGCTTGAAGCTGCAAGGGTCTGCAATAGGCAGATGGCTGCAGCTCTTATAAAAAACTTTCGATAAAATTCAAATCACGCAGTATATCAAACACTCGATGAACCAGATTGTTTATATAAGTTATGTTATGTTACTTTCGTGTTATTACTTTCGCGTTGAACTAACTCTCATCAGCATAGATTACAACCTCTGACTTATAACTTTAAGAAAACCGAAAACAAGGCTATTGATCAATGCCTTTGCCAAGTCAATACATATTGTCTTTCGTGCAGTTGTGGTTGTTATGTTGCACGTGTTAGCACCGTTTAGAAGAAATATCTCCAGGGCTTTTTAGTGAAGCTCCAAAAACTGCATGGAACTCAGCTCATCCAACAAGCCCTCAAGATGTTATTTGACCAAGCTAATGTAACTGATACACCAGATATGCTAGTGAAGCAACAGCAATATCCTCAATATAAGCCATTGTATAACAAAGTGGTGCTGTAATTCCTTAGTCGTCTTTACTTAGCACACATTTGAGCTACCCTGGAGGTGGTAATTCACGACATCAGCTAACTAACAACAATTCATCACTGGTTGCTCAGCTACAGACCATATATATTTTTGCAGATTTGGTAGTTACCTGAAAAAGAATCAATGATTGGGGATTGGTGAAATTCTCATTATCATTCCTTAGCTAGCCATTTAAATCCTTCAAGAACGCATTTCAACTAACTGCCCTTAAAGCACTAAACTAGCGACATGTACAGTATAATGCACAGGTTAGAATGCATGGTAGTATTCGATTATAATGACACACTAAATAGGGTGAATTGAAAGTTTGCAGGAATATATTTGTCTATAGCTTCAATTTTAACGTATCAAGCTCGTTCCAGGTTCTGACGTTATGTGGAAGGTATTTTTATTCTTTCTTTAAGATTACCTAATAAAAAAATCCCCGAGATATTTGGACGTCTTTCGAAGAAATTATAGTTGATTGTATTCTGAGGAGTAAATGATGTGAGAGCACAATTAAAGAGAGGGGGAGTTAATGCTCAGGATATTTCAAGTGAGTTAAGTCTACTGAAAAACCAAAAAGATGATTTTGAAATTGACTCGATACTTTGTACCTAGCAAGCGAAGCTCTGCCGAATTTGCTTTAATTGTATAGGTAGGCAATTTACTTGCAGACCAGATTGGAGGTGGAGTTGTTTACAAATTATAGAATATAAAGGTTTCCAGCTGGGAATCCAGAATAAACCGGGATGAATTTCGGTAAATGTAGAAGTTACATCATACGCACGTCAGTTAAATTTGCTCTCGTATCACAATGATGGAAGGCCGTGATTCATAATAGCTCCTTAACTGAAATTAGGTTGACTTAACAGCCGAACAAATGGTCACATCCAATGACGAGTTGTTTTGTAGTAACGTACCCATATTACTGGTGGCAGACTTCGTGAAAGATGCTAGACGGATTATTATTGAGGATGTGATCATATAGGTTTGTAGTGACGACGGATTGTCCGTACCTGGTAGGATCATTTTATCTTAAACCAGCTTAATGGATATAACAGATCTGACGTGAGTAATTGTGAAAGCGTGATGACGTAAACCCCCTAATTCTGCCCGAATGGCTATCAGTAAATTTGAGAAAGCATTGACTGAAGCAAGAGAAAAAGGAAGGCCAGCCATGCATCATTATATATATGCTGCTAAAAATTATTAACCTTCAGCCAATAAAGAAAATTTGGGCTTTAACTAGGAAGTGTGTAAGCGTCTACTCCAGTTGTCCTCAACCTTAGGGTATCAAACTCTTTTGTGGTCGAACAATCTTTTTACATTTGTCGCCTAAGACCATAATAAAGCAAGCATTTCCCCAGTTCGCACAAAATAATTTTTTAATTGGGGTTCACAATAACATAAGAAACTGCATAACAGCATAGCGCATTAGGAAAGTCAAGAACCACTGTTATAATCTATTGTCCCGACATAACAGTTCATCAGCATAAATATAGTGAATTATTTGAGAAAAACCAAAGGTAAAGTAAGATTAACTGGTGTAAATCGCTGTTAAACTTTCTAAATATACCTTAAAATAAAGCTGTATTCGGTGCATAATGTGTCTCGTTTTATGTATAAACTCTGGGTATTTGCAGTTATGATCATTAAAAATTTCGTGGTTTAAACGTCTTTGCCGTAATAATTTTTGATACCCAAAATTTGTGTCTACATCTCTAAGTGAGGAAAACAAAGACAATAAAGATATTTTTTATGTCACTTCTCAATTATCTTTAAAAAGGCACTTAAATCTTGCAGAGACAACACTAATAAACGTTGTCAGAGGCATTTGGTCTAGGTAATTTAAATTGAAGCAGCTGAACTAGTGGCTAGCTCTTATTCATTCGTTTAGTGGCCAGCATCGACTCATATATTACAAATGATCTGATGGCACCAAATTGGTATGGTTGATCCAGTCTCGATTATTAAAGATTGAAGCCATCCGCTTGTGACTCTGGTTGTTTAAGCAACCCCTGTGGTGGTTATCAACTTTCCCTTTCAGTTTACTAGACATCACAGAAGATTCTGAAGTTATGTGCTTATTGCAGGCCAAGAAATATAGATAATTGCTTGGTTGTACTCGACTTAAAGCGAGATGTGTTGGACACCTATAGATTCAACTCGCCCTTTGCACATATTCCTGCTGGTACTCACTTCCGTAAAGCCATACAAACTTCACATCGTGGACTTATGGATACGTGACTATCTCTGGCTAGCCTTAGTCTGTGTTACAATCTGGCAATGTTACATCGACGTGCAGGAGTAATTGAAGCATGAAGCTGTTACTTCAGTGAGCAAAGTTTTGGCAGACTGCCCTCATATCTCCCAGATAACGATATCCAACTATAATAGGGAAGTACATTTTTATGAATACACTGATTTGACATAGACAAGATACCGGCCTAGCAGATGTTATATTGTGGACTTCCGCTAATTTTCTTTGTCACAGCAATAATAAATTTATCCTATTGTCATAAGATACTCTGGGTGCCTAGGGTTGACTGAGGTTTGTGAAAAACCAGTTTAAATTGCTAACTTTCAACCAATTTCATGCGAACTTAATTGACGTGGCTATTTTATAATTGTTCAGTGCTTAAAGTTGTATACACAAAAATCCACCGTTATTTTAGATAATCTATGGATACATTAGTGAAATTCTTCATTGACTCGTAGAACATGCAATGAATTAGTTCTTTATACCTAGAAATACTGTTACATCAGTTTCATTTTCATCGAACACTCCAATTTTCTCCGACCAATAAACTGATCAGTTTGGTTTTAGGCAATTTGCTTTTAAAGCTATTTATCCGGAGTGCTGGAAAGTGGTCCTGATTTTCACAATTCTTATGCAGTGTCTCATTTGTTGCACATACCAGATCATCTACTCTCGCGGTTCTAAATTCATATTTCAATGCAATGCACTTTCTCGACCATCGGCGCACATCAGCCAAATTACTTAGTTTTCCTTTATCGGGCACGACCGGATCTTTTGGCTAGCATCTGAAGCATGTTGGGCTTAAATTTTCTTCAAGAATACTTTCCCCTGTGGCATCTACTTAATTTGTGTGGCATCATAGACATATACAAACATCTTAAACTCGTGGATTGATTACAACATATCCATGTTCAGTTCGTTTCCAGGCGATTGATTGTTCAATTTTCATTGCTTATACAATCGGAGAAATTAGATAATAATCATCTCTCATATATCATCATTATTATAGTGCTTCCCTATGGGCCTTGACTATACATAGATTGAATCTTGACTTTGGTTATCACAATATTTCTACAGAAAGCCAGCAGTACCCGGGAATAAGGTTTTTTCTGAGATTGCTGATTTAATGAAATGGTAATTACGTGTATTGATCAAGAAAGAAATTGTAATAGCTAAAGATATTGGATCGCGGCTTTTTAAATATGCAAGCAGACTTGATTTCTCTAAGATTTAGAACTCCGAGGCAGTTTGCATTATGACTGTGTTCACTACAGTCTCTCTTAACCTGCACGTCAGCTAAATCTTCAGTTAATGCATTTTAATTGTTTAGGATTTAAGTCTGAACTCGTGAAGAAGGCAAATCAATTATTCAGAACCACAGCCAATTGATGCTGAGCTCATGGAACTGAAATGCTCGCTTTGCCTAGGCGTACAGTAACATTTGCTATATTACTTTACATGTTTAAAATATCTTAATTTCTACTACATTTACTTGTTTATTATTCACTATAAGTAAGAGAAGTCAATTTTAAAATATTCCAGTTGTGCATGATCTCAGGTTGCTAGACGTAAAAGGCGTCTTTTAAAGTATTTCTATTTTATCTAAAAATGAAGTTGTGTGAAGCATTATTATTTCATAAAACGAGAATTTATTGATTTGGAAGTTCAGAATTTAAAACATCGGCAATTTCGATTGGTATCCAGTACACTTTTAATCGATCTTTTTTTAAAACGCTAATGTGTGGCCCTCCATGGCCTTCCCTTGCATAGGCAGCCAGACCGGAATTAAAGAAAGACGTTTTCTTCAACATCTCAACGAGATTTAATCGTTCGGCACATTATAGTTATGCTAGCCAATCCGTTGCTTCTAGTTTTCCGGACTATATCTCACATTTTTTTTAACAAAACAAGGGTCAGGATATCAAAGCAAATGAATTTGCGTCCCCTTAGTTTTTTGCGAGCTATCTATTCTCACAGAAGTTAACTTGGAACTGGCACGTAGGCCATACATCAAGCTGCATTGTTGCAGCATTGAGTGATTCATTCTGGCTCGTAGCTCTTTTGAGAGACGTTAAACTATTAGCCATATGTCACTATTTTGATATTTTATTTGATGTTGATTAGCCTAGAATCTGTAGACGTATTCCCTACACGTTGGTAGTCACATGCGTGACTTTACGTGGAATCCAACGTGACATGTGATAGTTCACAGGTTTGCTTCTTTTTATGACGTAATACATGAACAAAATGAAAGACAGAATATGATGTATCATTTTAAGTCCTTTATTTTTGTTTACAAACTTTGACAACCAGTCTGAAATGAGCAACAACTTTGGAGTATGCTATCAAACCATTTATTAAACGTTCATTGTGGATATATAAATATCACATGTTCATGTGGTAGCTGCTTGATGCTGTGAAAGGTCGTTGAAAAAACGTTATCTAAACTCCTCTGTAAGTTTTTAATGGCGTGATCTTTCAGAACAACCAGTCTGTCAGTCCCTGAATGTAAATCAAGCCACACTGCATGCTTGATTTTCCATATTTTACTTTAGGCTTAGGACCAAAATACGCACAGTGTCATTGACATTTGTGCCAGAAAGTATTTGTTTCTCTTTCTTCCATTTAAACTTCTTATATAAGGTGGCTAAATCCTTAGTCTCTGAATGGATACTTATATTTAGAAATCTTTTTAGATAGAAGTTGTCACTCCTGACACCTGAAGCAATTGAACAAGCTTATTCAGCCTATTATAAAGCGAACGGCATATATACTAATACAGAATCTGGGTCAAACACTGCAAACTGTGAGTATATCACACTGCGGCAGCTCCCAAATACCATAGCTCTTTAGGCTTACTTTATTAAAGCAGTGAAATTGTCAGGAATAATTAACTAATAGCACAACACAGCCCTGCACGGAGGAGGTTCAATTTAATTCTATCCTATATTATTGTTAATCATTCCTATTTAAATTTTCCCACATATTCTAATCCTGCTGTCCGATATAGAGCAATGCTGCTTGAATGGTCACAATTTATTAAGGCTTACTCATGCATTACAGTTTAAAGAGAGCAACAGCGGTGAGTATTTTATAATACTCCAACAATATCGAAGTCGTCTGATATTTTTCTCAAAGCCAATTAACTGAATTTCGCTCAAAATAATAATCAAAGTGAGAAATTACTAGTGCCACATGAGCAGCAGCCTCCAAGTCCCTATTAACTGATAGCAGCCTCCAAACAAATTAGCAAACTAGTGATAATTACAGTGGCTGCTTTTTGAATGAAACTAGATTATGCGCTTACAGGATTACTTGCTACAAGCAGTTACATAAGAATCAATCATGGTTTGATTATTATGCAATCTTGGATATAACTATGACGCATCTACTTCGGTAGGGTGTTCAGAGGTAACCCGGCAATAACACGCTGGACAAAATCACACCGATTAAACCTGGAAATGACAAAAGAAGACAGGTTTATAGTGCCCCAACTAATGGCAACAAAACGAATTGTAAGGAGTCACTTAAAAAATTACTTGCTTTCATAGTATTTTATTAGATAAAAAAGTTAACAAAAATAGCATACAATCACATCACAACGACAATGGTGCTGCTGCTAGAGCGACGGCTATTGATGGCGCATCGGCTCTAGCTGCAGCTGGAGCGGCGGCTAGTGATGCGACTAGAGCGACGCCTACAAATGGGTGCCAATAGCGGCGGCTTGTGCAGCACTAATGCGTCTGCTCGGACGGCGGCCGCTGAAGAGGCAGCACTAGTGCAGCATCTGGTGCGTCATCTGCACGGGCGCTAAGGCGGCCGCTCTAGCCGCCTCAGCGAGGCTTTTAGAGTAGAGAAGAGAAGCGGCTACAGCGGTAGCTTGAGCGGGAGAGGCTACAGCTACGAATAGATGGACGGATAGAGCTAGAGCTACGAAGGCAGACAGAGCGGTCGCTAAATAAATGGTGGGTTTTCGCTTTTGTGCCGTACAAGCGTTTGTCAGTTGTTCGAGCGGCGCGAATTTTTCAGCTTGCTTTCGCCTGTCCGCTTTCGCCAGATCGCTATTATCTTGTGAGCTTGTGTTACGGCGACTTCAGCAGCTGTAGCTGATGAACGGAGCGGCACCCTAAGTACATTTGATGGTGTTCACTCGGCTTTTAATTGAAGAGTTCTCTTAATCACCGCATTAATGACTATAGCTTGCCAGGGACAAAAAACAACCACTCGCCACTCCTCGATGAGTACTACCTCAGAAGCTGTGTTACCCAAAGCAGAGCTCTGCTGTACTTTGCAATGCGTTACTTTTGATTAAATCTAGAAGTCAAGACCTATATCGTTCTTCCTATAATTATTTAACTTTTAGGGTTAAAATATTTAGGCTATTAATTTCAACATGTGTGTGTCAAAATTTAAGATCTATTTTGCAATTAAATATTATGATGCGGGAATGTAGTTCTGCCTTGATATGCTTCTTCCACCACTCTACCTACTTCGCTGCCGTGCTAGTGTGCCAGACTGAATGAATATGCCTGACAACACTGGCATTGCGGCTTCATCCTTCTTCGTTGTTCTATAGATATGCTTCTTTGAATTTCAAAACTTGTCTCTAACTAGAGCTAGTAAGAAACATACTGGCTATGATTAGAAACCACTACAGCAAAGCAGCTTGGCTAAATCGGGTACCGATTGATGTGACCTTGTCCGGCATTCATTTTCTTACTTTACAAAAAATACAAGGTTATTTAGCAGAGCAGAGAAAATCGAAGCAAATATCAACTACAGGCAAACTATGACTGCAGCTATCAAAATGGAGCTTCGTTAAATCACAGTAGTTACATTTGATAATTTAAATTAAATGTTTCATGTGATCCAAGTGTATTATAGGTACTTGAACAAGTAGACTCTTGGGACTAGCATGGTCAACTTTTTTAGCCATCTGCTGCACCCTAGTTGGCACTGTGAACTGATGGCTATCACGGTCGAAGAATTTCTTCCTAGTTGAAGCTGTAACAAATTCGAAATGTTCAATAGAGCACAGATTTTCAGCACTATGCAAGACATATGATAGGCACCGAATTAATCTAATTGGTCAAGAAGTAAATACATTTTCAAAATGTGTCACCTAGTAGTTGGTTGTTAACGGGAAGATATAAAAAGCACACTAAAGGATTGGTTACTGTTCACATTCAGTTAATTCAAGGAGGACAACCAGTAGACAAAGCTATTTCTAGCTGATGGTTCGTTTGAAACCTGGTTTGAAACCAGCGGTTATGAACCGGTTTACAACCAACCGAAAATCAGCCTCGGCTTTAACGGTTTTAAACGTCTTGTCACAGTGAGGCGTTGCTCCACACCGGACGTCCCAATTATTCACTATAAATGGCTCAACAAGACAAGAACATAATATAATTGACTAGAACATCTTGGTGGTCAATTAACAAGCCTAGACTTTAGCCTTCAATCATTGCTTAGATTGAAGGTTGGGAGCAAACAGATAAATTCAAAGATTTCAGACTTTCAGATTTTTCTTGTCATAACCACGGATTTAATCATATACATACTTCCTATAACTATATTGGTATGCCACTCAGGCGAGGAAGCGAGACTACAAATAAAATAACTAAGTTTTTCCGAGTTTGCTAGCCGAACCTAATTAGCTGTTCATTAATCAGATGTTATCAATCAGCTACTTTTGCAGTAAACTTGCTGAGTTGGCATGCAGTCAACTCTGGTTCGTTTTTATCTCTGCTTACTCGAGTTCAGCTTTCCAAATGTCCGTGAAAAATACCTATGCATCACCCTTACTGTATATTGTTCAAAGACTTATTCCTGTTTAGCTTGGTATTTGTTTTCGAAATATTAAACTAACCTGGTCACACACACACACACACACACACACACACACACACACACACACACACACACACACACACACACACACACACACACACACACACACACACACACACACACATATATATATATATATATATATATATATATATATATATATATATATATATATATATATTTACATATATAGATCTAAATATATATATATATATATACATATGTTTGTCTGTGTGTGGTTGTGTTTGTGTGTGTGTGTGTGTGTGTGTGTGTGTGTGTGTGTGTGTGTGTGTGTGTGTCTGTGTGTGTGTTTTTGTGAGTGTGAGTGTGCGCATGTGTGTCAGCAGCACCATTTAGTTAGTGCGACAAGGCAGGAAGTCTGTTGAAAGCGGAAGCTTGAATAGCACCAATCTAGAACCGAATAATGTTTTAGACAATGCAAGCTGAAATATAATATGTCTTGGGTTAGGGTGAGTTAAATATTGGTATCTAAGGGGTATATGTACATGCATGCAACCATCTCCGTCGTTAACTATGCAAAAAAGCAACAATGTGAGGCTGTTAGAGAGGGGAGTCATTTATAACCAACTGAATGCCTTAGTGGCTGTGGGTACGCATAGGGTATCCTTTGACCACAACTAGTGCAACAAAGATAAGGAAAAATCCTAGCCAAGCAATGCGTGTTGTTAATAAAGATTCCAAAATAAGTTCCTCTGGACTCCTGAAAATGACGTGCAACTGCCACCAGCAGGTGGTTACGCGTGGTTGCCTTATGCTTGAAAGCGGCAGATGTTATCCCTGGCATTTTGGTAAGATCGAAGAACTGCTCGACAGTTTGAAAATACACAGGTGACAAGCAGAGGCGAAGTCAGGAGGCAGCAGGGTGATAGCTTTGAGGCTTTTATCAGTCAAAAGATAGAGGCTACCGCGAATAACAAAGTATCGTTTCTCTTTCTTTATAATCAGGGAAATCTCTTATGATTTCAGTTAACAGATATTATTATTTATATTCGGACACTGATTTAGACAACAGAGTTTATTTCCATGGCTATTTAAAAAAAATCACAAGTACCATTCACGTCGGTGTAAAGAATATTTCGGTATTTGTATATTTAGAAACCGATCACAATATTGAAGCTTACATTGCTTTTAGTAAGAGCCGCAAATTATATTGCAGATTTTTTAAACTCTTTTCATGTAAACCTAGATAGTGTGACCGCACTTCAAAAATAGCTTCGAAACTAGCTATTTATACTTTGTGTGTCATTTGCATGAACAGATAGGAGCACATATGCCACCACTGTAGGGGCTAAAATGGCTATGAAAAAGTCAACTTCGGCATGTAAATCTTCCAAAAACCTTCTTAAAAAACTCGCATAAAAGTTATGAATCAATGCAATTGAATTTTGCTGACTCCTGGATAAGCCATGACGTAAAGTTATTGGAGCGCCCGATATTCAGCCAATGCAAACATTAAAAACCTTTGCAATATAATGCATTGGCAAGCAAGCGATAACTGGCAAATATGAATTTCTGGTTTTTATTGCAACTGAACGTGTAGCCGCGTGAGTAGTAATCTAAGATGCTTACTTTGGTCTAGTTGAGGAAGCAGCCTATAGCTAACATCCACATTTCAGGCTAAAGCACCTCTGATGACTCAACGTTCCTGAAACTTAGAGATGTGGGTGGACTTGGTTAGGTTAATAGAGTGCTCACCATAGTCTATACATGCCAGTCAATCGAAAGAACTACGTAATTTAAAGTATGCTGTTTTATGAATGACATCAATAATCAGGGGAAACCTAAAGGACGACTGCAAGCACTATTTCTTGGCAGTAGGGATGGAGTGCATAGGCGAAAGCTTATTGCCAGAGGTATTTGTACCTATGGCCAGCAAATCAACTGAATCAGGCATAGAGTAAGCAAGCAAATGTCGTGCCAACGCAAATGACAAGTTGACACAAATAACTAAGAAATGGAAGCTGAGACCAACATACTCAGAACCAGCATGTTTAGGTGATCCATGACTGCTGCTGCCTTGAAGCTGGTAGTGAATGCTCAGCTTCGGAAACCAGTTTCTTACTGAAGGCTCTTGCAAACAGTCATACGAGACAGTGCAACCGACAGCAGTACGTTGCGATACTTAGTGATACATTGCAATACAGCTGCTCTATCCGCAATAAACGTCTGAAAGTTTATTTCACCAACAGGCAACTCTGCTTCAGGTTAACCCAGTAAATTTTACGCGATTGCACTTGGGCGTCCTCTTGGTACGGCATCCGATGGCACGGCCCTGTAAGCAACACCTAATATTATTGTAGCAAAGCGTCGGCCTGGCTCAGTTTTAGAATTCATAAGAACTGCTCAGCAGGAAACACCTTTGTCCTATTGCCTCAAGCCAACGGACGCAGCCATCGTAGTAGGGCCACGAGGTAATTCATATTGGCTTGTACTATCAACCCTATAGTCCCGGCTAGCAATTTAAGAACAGGGCAGCCCTTACCCATGGTCGCTGTCGCCGAAAGCCGTCCGAGAGTTGCTGGACGGTTTCCGTGAGAACAAAACAGTGGGTGAAGAGCACCTGCACTCTCGAACTGCGAGCAAGGGGACACAGAGGTCGCTGAGATGATTGATATTGACTGGGTTGTCAAGCCCATTGTTCCGGCAAGCTATATCTTGATAGGGCGCCGCTCGCTAGGGTCCTACTTCATCTTCGGCTCCATCTCGACGCCGTCGGTGGTAGTTGCCGGACTCATTTCTCTGAAAGCGAGGGAGGGCGGGCTGTTCGTCGGCGATGGAGACGCAGGCAGTGACAGGGTTAGGAGGATTCGGTCGACGCCACCAAATACGGTCGTATAGCGTTAGAGCTCGCATTTTTTAGTGCCTTTTTGAGTGCCTTGCCTGTTGTGTGTATGAGTGTGTGTGCGCACGCTCGTGGTCACGCCAAGAGTGCTTAGTGTAGTGTGTCAGGTATTCCTGCCACTAATGTGGAAGCAGAGCCCTAGTTCTCCGGTCAGGGTCTAGACTCCATTTCGTGCTACGTCTACTTCGGTCGTGCCAGTAGCAACGTAAGCAGCCTAAGCGCGAGGACGTCATTCACCAGCTGGAATGCTTGGTGTAGTGTATTCCTGCCGTAAGGTGGAAGCGGAGCCCTAGTTCTCCAGTCAAGATATAGTCTCTGGTTCGGGCTCATTGTCTTAATCGGGTCATTCTTCACAATATACGTAGGTAACCTAAGTGCATGAACGTATTCCATCCACAAGAGTGCTGGTTCTGTTGAGAGCATGTGAATAGTGAGGAGATACGACTGAGCTAAACGCGAAGCGACTTGGTGTGCTTGCGAATAGAGCTCCGTAAAATTCCCATTCTCACGTATCGCTTTCTAATTCACGCCTCGGACTCACGCCCATCTTTAGTAACGGTAAGTAGGTCAAAGCCAGAAAAGCTCGTTTGTATATCTAAGTCTGTAACTCAACCAAGTCATAAAGACTATGTGGGTGTTATGCACTAGAGTTTTGTATAGCACACACACAGCCTACGCGGCTCTCGGTGCGCATTCAGTAGCTGACAGAATTCGTCTCATGCAATCATAAGGAAGGGGAAAGCATAGCAGAGTCAGAAGAGCAGTTCCTTGCAGTCTGGTTACTGCACGTCGTCGTGCACCGAACTGCTTTGGGCTGTAAGTTAAGCCGCTTGGTAAGCAGGCGGTTACGCCTACTTGCATGTTAAGCCTACTCGCCGAGCCATCGGCATTACAATATAATGGCTCTAGAGTTCGGACTTGCTAAGTCTGAGATACTATATCGAAACTGATAAATGTATTCGCAGCATCTCGTTTTGAATTCTAAAAATCACATTTTGGTGGTCTTCTGTCGTGTGCAATCAGGTGCTTATAGTTGATGAAAACTCAGGAGCCAGGCTCATCTTTCGTGAGCTTTGCAGTTTACATGTCACAACTCCGATGTGCACGTATTCCTAACCATGCTGGGTATCAATCTTAAGGTTACATCGCTTTAGGCTCCTTCATTTTCTGGCTCCCACCTACAAATCAGAACTACTCCATACCAGGGTGAGAATCGTATATTCCCTTGCCTAACAGGAATCGTTTAGCAATCTCAACCCTGTATAACCTCAAAACACTTTTAGGCAGTATGTAGTTTAAATGCTCCCAAAGCCTGGAACTCACTATTGAAGCACATCACAACGTCCCCCGACACAACGACATTTACGAAAAAGGTTCGAATGCTTCTTTTTTTATCCAGCATGTGATGGGTCTTAGCGATTAGTCTTTCACGTGCTACAACCTGCTGGCAGTGTGCCTACAGCTTATGGATTTTACCACCAATCATTTTGTTTTTTGTTCTACACAGCATCAGTAAAGCACCTATTAGATTCAGTTATCTGAGGGTGCAATACAATATATATTATAGTTACTGATTTTAAAATATGTCATTTAGTTGTTGAGAAGAAAGTACCGTCTTGAGAATAGCACGAAACTAGTTCCAAATACACATAGACTAACTTAGCTGTTGCGTTTTTGAAAATACACATGAGTGCCATTAGGTGGCGGCTATCCTAAATCCGTGAATCGATTGCTGTTTAAATGTAGCAGGACGGGAGACGGGAACTGTTTGGACTACAAAGCCCCCTCGGCCCAGCAGATCATATTATGTTTCCTCCTGGCTGTTCGGCTCATTTTTTATTTGTAAACCAAGGCTGAGGGAGTGTGGCTATAGACCTATATGACGGTACCTGGGTTCGTCTTATGTTTGTAGACACTAGCTTAAGATTCAACTCAATTTATACGGATATATGCATTCTTGGTATTCCACTTGAAAATAGTCAAATTACTACTTTTTAATAGTTTAGCAAGCAAAGTGTTAGGTACACCGGTGGAAAGCTTTGTGGCAAGACCTGTCTGTTGAGAATCCGGTAATAGCCAGACCATTTCCCAATCACTCACACTGGCTTCCCATCAAGCTGCATATTCTCCTCAAGATAATGCCACTCTAATATAATTAATACTCACTAGTAATGTAATCTCACTAGTAATGCTCACTAGTAATTAATTGCCTTCTTTTGCTTCAGGTCAGCTTACGACGACGACCTCCATAGCAAAATAGACATGCAATCAACCACCAATACTACTATAAACGCTTATCTGACCCTTATCTAAACGTCATATTGTTTTTGCAATCCTGATTTAAACTGAATTCTCCAAAATTTAGAAATCACAGCCAAAAACGACAGAACCTTCAATTCTATATGTTACATGCTTAGGAGCCATTGCAGGTCGGCCAGAAGTTGTGAGATGTTGCAATTTTGATGCTTACAACATACTAGTCTTGCTGTGGAGCTTGCAAGAACTGTAGGTGCCTGATTGCACAGGCTGGAATACTGACAAGCAAGTGAGTTTATGAAGTTGTGGCTGGATGCCACGAATGCAGGTATTAGTTTGGATCTATTATCCCTGGCTAGGCAGGTCCAAACTTTAGCCATGTTACGTAGCTGAAAGTACTAGACTTAATGTGGAGCTAACGTGATTATGTACTGAAAGGTCAGGCAAAATCGTGACTAGCGGTTGACAGGCTAACAATGACTTCATTAGACCACACCAATATACTCTACCAAAAGGCTGTGTCTAGCTTGCACGAAAAAAAGTGAAAAATGGATGCTTAGACCACAAATATTATTACAGGCAATCAAACGTTTTCGTAAGAGCATCTCGGATGACATCTTTCCTCGTTACTTTTGCTGTGGTCAAGCTAAGCTCTTCACTAGTTTTTTCAGCAAGATATACCAAAGAGGCCGTGCCTTAAATAGAAGCATGCCTAATATATCCATGCACATGGTAGACATCTCCAAGAGACTACTATGTTGAATACCGCGATGTGGCAGTTGGGACCCAGACGAGATACTAGCATATTTGCAGACTGTCTTATCAAATAGAATAGTCTGATGGGAGAGACTGGTCCACCAGTAAGCAGTGATTTACAGAAGTCCAGATGTAATATCTCAACGGCATGGACGAAATTAGATTTACTATTCCTGTCTAACCTTGCCAAATTCTTAGCAATGATGCGTAGCTGGAAATAGGTGGTATTTACAGAGAAGCATATGATGCCTGCAAGTGAAAGGTCACTTTAGTATAAAATGCTGGCTGAATCCGCTTCACAGCCATTGTGCTGGACGATTTCACCTTTACCTGCAGTGCATCAATGGCTGATTCAGGAGACCGGCTATTCTTGGAGCTGCAGACTACAGCTGATTAGCTGTACCACAGCCAATAGTGTTCAGTCAGAGCTACTATATATCGGACCCATTTGTTACTTGTTCTTAGTCCATGTTTCTGTATTTGGATACGGTCCACGTTCTGTTTGTCGGCTTCGGTAATAAACTACCGTGATTTTCTCGACCATTGACTGGTGACTGGCTTCACGGCAGCACTGCACCTCACATAGAACACCTATATTTTGTGCCGATGCTACACGAGGTATGGTAGTGGAGTCGAGTTTGAGCAAGAAGCTTTATAAATTGCAATCACAATTTTAGCATCTTTTTAGGTCCACTTTCCCGTAACTAGTATATTGATTTCAATTCGTCAATTCGAGAAAGGTGGCTGCGACCCATATGCTTCTGTCAGCAATACATCCAGAAACGGAGCCATGAGAATTGGACTTGCAGTAGGATTGAAAGAGATCAAAGCAACGTTGCAACTGAATATGATCTGCCTTAAAGTGAAAGCATAGATTTGCCTGGAGGTCGCATTGACCAGAAGGAGACTATAAACTCTGGAAAGAAGCGTATCAAACACAGACCTTTAAGGTAGTGCCTACTTCGGTGGTTCCTCAGATTACCTACCGTTCACGGACATACCCCAGAATAAAGTGAGATAGGATCTCAACTATTGCAGTGCAGTGTAATTGATGCTAAGATGATGAGTGCTCGAGAAGAACTTGAAGATCAATAGTTAAACATTCTTCCTAAACTTCAAGCAAACCAAGCTGAGAGATTCGACTAGAGCCTGAATATATCAGAAAATTGTTTTGCACTCAACGAATGCTGACTGTTTGGTGCGATAAGTTATAAAAAGCACAGTGGAACTTCGTAGTTTAACATGTAAGTATAGGATTGCGAGTGCCCTGTCATATCTTTTTCAGATTACTTACAGGAATAGAACAGAGACTGGTATGTAGCTTCAACAGTTCTCTTGGTCTAGGCTTGCTTTATTTAATATAATCTACAGGAATACTATTTATATTTGGCTGAGCGTTTATTTCAGGAATAAGGTCTCAGTTGGCCTCCTTGAATGTTGACACTAGAGCTTGTGGGGTTTTTGTGCAACTGGAGATTGCAATGGATGCTGCAACCTTACTGAGTTACTCCCTGATCTTCTTAATCTTGCTAACGTAGGTGCATGAGAATCGGCGAGCTAGATCGCCACGAGAATCGCTAGGGAATAAGCTTAGAATATGAGGTACATGCTTTTCACCACACAAGTTGTGGGTTCTAGTTGAGCATTGAGCTGCCCTACATTCAACAATGATGGAAGCAGTTATAGCAGTTAGGGCTCTTCAGCCACGACACAAATCATCATACAAAATCAGCTAATATATTAGTATCTAACATGAGCATAGTTGAGGAGATTGTTGATGGTAGGCACTAGCATTTGTAATCGAAATGTTTATAGGAGCTAGACATGGTCTTTGCTAGGAGTGATGGGAATTGTCAATATTTGTCCTCCCCTGTCTGTCAACTGGCTGCCATACCTGATCCTACAATAGTAATAACAACGATAATAATAATGCAATTGATAAAGCGCCCTCGGAAAACTCAATCTCTTTCTAGGTGCCTTACATTTGCTTTAAATGGATATGCTATTGAATGGTGAGTAATATCAAGCTTGATAAACAACATGAATAACATGGTTAGGGATGACATGTGCTAGGTCAGTGTGTAAGCATGGTTAGTGGCAGCATGCACAGTGTTAGCACCCACAAGCACATAAAGAACGAATAACAGTTGCCAACTAAATGTTGTCTTAAATAGGTGTGTTTTTAAGTTATTTTGAAAATTGGTCGAGTCTAGCGATGTTCTGACGCAAGTCGGGAGTGAGTTCCAGGCTTTGGGAGCATAGCCACTAAATGCATGGTCTCCAATAGAATTGATGTTTGTACGAGGCATTGATAAACTGTTAGATTCCGAAAAGCAGGTGGTACGATGCTTGGCCTGGTGGGGAAGTAGATCTGAGTGATAGGCTGGACCGAAAGAATGAAATGACCTGAAATCAAGTGACAAAAGCTTGAAGTCGATCCGTTGCTTGACTGATATCCAGTGTAGGTCGGAAAGAAGTGGTGTGATGCAGCAACTGCATGGTTTCTCATGCTTGAACGAAGTAAAGATAGCTATTTCAATTTTTAAAATGCAATATTAGCGATCTAGGCAAGGCTGCACAGTGGGCCTAATCAGATTTGCAAACTTTTCGAGCGTGCAAGCTAAAGCCGTGTTGTAACGTTCTGCTAATAAAGAGAGGTCGGAAAGAAGGATTAAGTAGCAGGGCAAAAACAATGTTCTGTGCAGATAGCATCGATGTAGAAATCTTGAGGATTTGATTCATAAACAGTTTTAGATGTGGAGGAGGGCATGCCCTGCATATTGAATTAGATGCACTTGTCGTCAGAGGTGTAGAATTTGTTATTATGGTCCGTCGATAGCATTAAATTGTTGGAGAATATCTGGTGGGTGTGTTAATAAAGTTAGAAAAAAATATGAATTATGGTGTGTAACTCTGCAAAGCCACTAAGCCTGTGTTATTGTTAGCCAGGAGAATTGTGTATAGCTAACTCTCAGCCTAAATGGCTTTCGGTATGTATTTGGTTGATGACACACTTCATCACAAACAAAATAGAATGAGGGGAGCACGGCTAAAGCAGGAGAGCAGTTGAGTAAGACCATACACGTGAGGAATTAGAGAAAACGAGCAGGTGAGTGCATGGAATTTGGCACTTAACCGGGTGTGTCGAACAGTAGTGGTAGTTATGTGTCTAACCACAAGGGAATTACCCAGCCCCAAAGTACATTTATTGATTTTGTACAAAGACCAAGAGAACGAATGGCTTGCAAATTGGCACAACGAACACTGGTAACATAAGCTATTGTTTGATGTAGCATAGCTGCCGTGTTAACTTTCTGATGATGTGCTCAAGGTAAGGTCACGTATAACACAACAGCTCAGCCATACCTAGCTTTATCATCAAATTGCCAGATTCAATACCAGTCATTCTAAAAATACAGCTAACCACTCAGAAGATGCAGGGCACTCGACCCTATGTTTCCCACACCACTACCAAAATATATAAAAAATCGACATGTCAAACTGATGACTGACATCATGATCGTAGTTCAAGGACATTTAGTGGCAGCACAAATGCATACAGATCCATCATGCTTAGACACATAAGGGAGAAAACAGAGGCAGGTGAGGCCCACATACTTTCCAAATTTCACGTCGATCGGCAGAGCATTGACGAAGCTGTATAATTATTGAGGTACAAATTACCACTGCTGGGAAAACACTCAAAGAAACCAACTGAACTGTCAAAGCATGTACGTGATAATAAAAGAGAATGTGTTACTATGTATCGAAGAAAATCAACATGGAACACATCATTAAGAGCGTGTATTTCAAATTTCACGTTGATTGGGTGACTATTCACACACGTGCGACATTTTTACGACCTGTGAATGAAAGAAAGACAACGGCCTGGCATGACCAACAGCCAGTTTTTGATCCAAATAAGTCTATCTACTTTGGTCCAATATACACGCCAGAAGGCTGAAATGATATGTAACTACAATCAATCATATTTTCCATAGTTTCCGACGATCGCATAATTATTTTAGGAGATATGACATAGGTGACAGTAGTCATTGGACTATCGTTTGATGGTAAAGTTGAGAACCCTAAGCTGTTGCTAAGCTACAGCACTTCAAAATGCCATGCATCGCACAAACAATTCAAAAAGTAGATAAATATGGATCTGGGGAATAGGTCAACCTAACATGACCCTGTACAAAAAAGCGGAACATATCCACAATGGGTTTCATACTGCCGGCCGTCAAATCAAGCTACAGCTGGGTCGCCTCGCAATCGGCGATGGATGGCCTTGCGGAATAACAGCACAGCTGATGCCTCACCTCCAGGGCCGCCGGAAGAGGGCTGGAGCTGAGGCGACGGCAGAAGCAGACGAGTCGGAGAGTCGGAAGAATCGGAGAGTCGGCAGCTCGGCGAGTCGCATTCTTTAGCCAGCAGGCTTCATCTCACGTAAGAAAGAGAAATTGGGAACCATAGCAGGGTTCTTTCCCAAAATCAATGAAACCAAATGACAACTGAACTGCGGCCCTCAGGTCATTATGAGCGTTTGGCTGTACTATACGGCTTTACTCTCCTAATAGGTGATAATAAAATAATGATAATATTAATAAAGCACTTGATAGAGTGCCCTCACATAACTCAATCTCTTTCTAGGCTCTTTACGTTTGCCGCAAAGCGATACTGAAGTGCGACCATCACCATGCCCTCAGAATTCCTGTGTCGTCTTTAACATATGCCTAAATTTGAAAGCGTTGCAAAGAAGACTGCTTCCACAGGTAGCAATCAAGTTCGATCCCTATCTAATATTAAGCACCTTGGTTTCTATGCAGGAGAATATTTTTTTATAACGAATCGCCAGAGCAGCTTTCGGATCGCATTCCGTAGCTAATTGGCTTCATCATTCGCAAAAAAAGAGAAAGTGAGAAGCATAGCAGATCCAGGAGAGCTGAGGCAGTGAGTATCATGTAAGTATCAGTTCAATACAAATGGAAAAAAATGTGCAGCATTCGGGAGCAAGAGAGGAGCAGTTGTTACATAGGATTCGTTGAAGTAAAGTCGGGGACCAGCAGAGCTGAAGCTTCTGTCGCCAACGGTGTTTAAGCTTATCAATTGAACAGAAAGCTTATTGACCAGCCATGACTGGAGAAAGCGATGAGGTTGAAACTGGAGTAGCAGTTAAGCTAGGTACGGAGGAGCCATTCTGTAGCAGTCCTTGCTGGTCAGCATGAGAACCTGTCTATGTATACATCGGTCAACTGGTAGCCATCCTAGCTCTTTTAGCTAAGGAAACACATGGTGAGAACTCTAGGACTTGTAAACTAGCCATGCAGCGATATTCATAGCCCGCTGCAGTGGCCTAGTGCTTTTTTGTGGCAGCACATAAAAAAGAGAATAGCAATGAGCTAGCCGAGAGAGTACTAAGGAGCTAGTAAAATGTTTTGCTAACAACCATGGAAGGTAGTGCCTAATTTTAGATGAAATTTGGACTTCATGGCTGGCCATGAATGCAGTCTTCTTAGCAAAGCTTTCAAATTTTGGCAGATGTCAAAGACGACGCCTACATTCTCAGGGCATTGTGTTGGTCTTACAAAAGCATCACCTATTAAAATAAGAGCAAGGCCTTCTAATACATCTACACTCAAAGGATGTAATGTGGGTAGCAGCTCTGTTATCGTTTTGTTTCAAGAATGTTTTGACATCCGGGCTCGAATGACGGCAAGGCAATCAGTTGCTGCATCATGTAGTAGATCATCAGTTGCAAGTCCATCAGTTGCTGCAGCAGATTTCAAATATTTAATTGGAAAATACATTAGCGTACCAATAGCAGAAAAGTGTAAGTCTATTTCATTGACCTGAATAACCTTTCTCAGAGTATGAGTATCAACTAAGAACAGCAACGGACAGTCGAAAGACACTTCAGAGACTCCTCAAGTGACTGGGCTGGTAAACGAAACCTTATGCTGACTTTGAGGTCACTTCATTCTGTGGCTCCAACCTATCTCTGAGATCTACTCCCTCATCAGGCCAAGCATCGTAAAACCCCTTTTCAGAATCCACCAGTTTACAACTATGTAGTACAAAGCTCAAATACTTTGGAGACCGTGCATTTAGTTCGTATGCTCTCAAAGCTTATAACTCACTCCTGAATTGCGTCATAACATCCCCAGACTTGACCACATTTCAAAAGAAATTGAAAACGCAACTATTTAGGAAAAAATTTAGTTGGTCAATTTGATTCGTCTTGTATATGCTTATGCGTGCCGAAACTTTGTATGATGCCACTAATCACACTTGCATGCTGACCCTGAGTATGTAACCCCTAACCAGGCTACTCATTTTGTACATCAAGCATGATATTACTCACCATTCAATCGCTTTTCCCGTGGAACAAATTTAAAGCATCTAGACGGATACTAGCTTACCTGAGGGTGCTTTATCAAGTACATTAGTATTATTAGCATTATTAGTAATACCCCAACAGGACACGGATTGAATGGGATCAGACAAGTACGATTTAAACACGTCAGTGCCTCGTCTACAAGATTGATCGTTACGTTCAATCGTTCAAGTAAGACATCGTGATGACAGGTGCCGAATGCAGCTGATAGATTAAGTAGAGCTAGGGCAGTGCCATTTCCGTCATTGTTGCTGCATTTCATGCCATTGGTTATTCAAAGTAGAGAAGTTTCAGTGGATTGCTACCTTATGAAACTAGATTGAAATTTTAAAGGCATTATCTTGCTTCTTGTATGTTCTACTAGGTGCTTAACCAAGATTTCTTCAGTAATTCCTTATTGAAAAATTGAGAAGGGATGCTGGAAGATAGTTAGCAAGAACCTATGGATGTAATTCAGACATCTTAAATATTGTTATAGTGATAGCCGATTTGAAGAATTGAGTATGCGTTTTTTCCAGAGAAGAGTTACAAATGACGGCCACGAATACACAAAAGAATTCAGTGATAAGATCTACGAGATCTCGGATATGACCACCGATGTGAATGGCATGATCAACTCGTTGGACAACATTAAATTTCCCCATACAGTCAAGCAAGTAGCTGACCTGGCTGCTGCTTGAGGAGTCTGTGTGAATAAAATATTTGGAACGCATTTTAAGGTGATGTAAACAGTTCAAACAACAGCAGCGGTTACAACAACTTTTAAATAAATTATGCTAGCCTTTCAAGAAATTTGTAGTCGGAGCCTTTTAAATGCTGAAATTATTCTCAAGTTTACCATTTAGCAACCACAACTTCCATATTGTGGCTATGTCCTGGCCAGGAGAAGAAAGTATTCCAAATTTGTATACCAGGAAATAACTATGTTGGACCTGCGTAATCCATTTTATCATATATCCTAACGTTTATTTCTGCTCCATTGCAACCAATGGGTTTGTGCATTTTATTTATTCTTGACGTTGCTGTAGTTAGTAGCAGGTTTGCCGTTAGCAAAGTAAGAAATTAACCGGCTTCAGCTGAATTACTGTTGATTTTGGATGATGTAACGTGTGAAAATAGTATGAGGTATTGATCCTCAGTCTCACCTCAAAATACCAAATTTGATGCATCCTTATGTAACCGTTTTTTCGAAGATAAGCAGTTAAACGACCGTAACATGGCTTCGCTTAACTGAGTAATTGAGATGCTGGTAATTCAATCAATAAATGTAATGCAGAGTTCTCTTTCGAATGAGTCTGCTGGCCTGAGAGCTGCACTAATGCGTCCAACTAGTAGACCGTTTATCTTCCTTCCTCTCAATTCAAAATGCTCGCATCGTCCGAAGTTTGAGCATTACGAACTAAGCCAGGCAACTTTTCTCATTCCGACTGACATGGTGGCCAGCTGCCGTCTAGTCAGCGTCTGAAATTCTCGACCACAACTAGCACTAGCAAACTAATTTAACTTGCTTGTGCAAAATGATTTATCTTTTCTCCGCAGCCTAATGTTCGCAAACTTATTTAACTTTCTGTGTAGAATGATTAATCTTGTCTCTGCAACCTTCAGCTAGGTGATGAAAACATGCAGTTTTCCCTCTTCTACATCATAAATCACATATCCGATGAGGTTTGCAAAAGGTTATCAGAAGGCAAAAAGATATCAGGAACCTTTGCTTTGTCATTACCAATCTCAAGTGGCAAATTAAGCTTTATCGAAGTATTTGCAAGATTTGCAGCACATGTGGATTTGTGCAGGTTGAGCTTGGGTGAGTGCACTCAGTCAGGAGAATGTACTTGTGGAAGTTTTACTTTCCTTTTCTACACCCAAGCACAGTCATGTAAGTACATTTGCGTGTCTTAGCATGTTTTGATACGAGATGATGGCTTGCCATTTATTCATCCTACTTATTATTATTCTGATTAATTGATTGAGACGTTAAACGGGAGACAATGGAAACTGCGGGTTTTATCGGTCAAGTGCTACTGTTTTAACATATGGCAAAATTACTAGCTTATTGAGAGGTTCATGGACATGTCCTGAGGCGAAGGGCTTGTTTATAATGTTACACACGCAAGACAGCAGCAGATGAAGGCTTCCTAGAAGTACGACTGCTATATATGGTCCAGTGGATCTGGAGTCTTCTTTGACTGGGCGATTACTTTCAGGATGATTTCACTTATGGCATCTTCGAATGTCGACATTGTGGTGCAGCAAAGAATAAAAAATTCTATGCAGCCGGTGGTTGCATCAAGGAAATCAAAAATGGCTAGCTCCACAAAAAATAGTAAAACTGCCCTCACCTATGCACCTTCGGAAGTTAATACTGATGGTATTTATATTTTATCCAAAATACACACTAAAGACTGGCTGGCTCACTGAATATTCGATGCTTCCTTGGCTGCAATTTTTCGTAAACCCCATTTTTATAACAGTCGACTCGTTGTATGCTTTCTCTTTTACGGTAACTGCAAGAAATGAAAAAAACAGCTGGTAGTAAGATTATAGATCTTGTATTCATTCAAGAATTGGATTGGTTACTTGAGTTCCTAAAACGTCACTTTACATACTCGCGGCTGGATGTGATTTCGTGGACAAGCTTGTGAATAGAATTATTTTGGCACTTCCTCAAACAACAGAGGTTTGTAAATGATCACGTGCTTTACATGACTGAATACTTATTGCAACCAAAGCAACGATACATTTGTCAAATCCTCGCCTAGCACACGGTCTGTCTGAGCAAGGCAACTGTGACAAACACGCTCGATATAAGGTAGAACGATGTCAGGTACAACTTCCAAATAAATATTTGTGGTTAGATAGCATTTACATTGTCTCAGGGTCTGAATGGAAACCTGCAAAGAGAGAATAAACGATGCCTACGGATTCTAGCTGCTGAAAGTCCCATTAAAATCGCACATTTGATATTTCAAAAACACACCTTAGCTAAGATCCAGCGAAAATATTAAACACAATTATGCAAATCCAGCAGCAATATTTGCTAGTAACATACGTTTGCCTGAACAGATTAAATAGGTGACCGTGTGCTTGGTTGTGGACTAACTCTTCCATAGTGAAAAAAATAGCTATGCTTAAAGAAATCGTGGTCACAGAATACTTTCTTAAAAGTGCTCAGAATTCTTTTAATTGCTGATTAAATATCTAGCTTTGAATCTGGAGTCATTTAAAAATGAATTTAAATTTTTTCTACTGCTACATTAGATATCCTATGCATGTATTTGGCGGTAAAAAGAGCATATGTACATTTTAACAGTGTGGAAACGTTGCTAACCAAATGGAAAATTTTGGAATTTTTTGTTTTGCAAAATGCCAGTGGAAATTTCAGGTATGCCTCAGAAAGTTGACTTAAAAGTATCGAATGCTGGACTATCGTGCTGCCGAGCTGCTTCAGCATTTCCATTTCCCAGCGGCGAGAACGTCATAGTTAACCTTAGTGCAGAGTTTCAGCGACCTTTTTCGGAAAATCCATGTACTTGTCTTGGTTATTGTAAACTGCCTGATGTTTTCCCTTGGCTTTTAATGATATCTACTTATAGTTTCCAATAATTATTGATTTTGCCGGGCTGTCCTTTCAACAGTTTTGCAAATGGAAGGCAGCAAATTGTAATAGACGTCAGAGCCACTACGGTTGGCTGTAATGCACTAAGAAAACTCAGAGTTTGCCCATAAGGAATGCTGTTAGTTAATGCGCGAATGAACTACAGTGCTTTGACAGAGTAAAGTTAATATATTAGCCAAGAGACGCACCACTCATGTTTAACACTGCCTTCTGTCGTTATAGGTGGCAATGTGGACCGTAATGACAAAGAAGGCGAAGTTTCTCTTGATTATCCAGTGACTTTATTACCAGACATTTATCACAATTGTGCAAACCAATATTGTCAGCGATACGCCGGTTGATAATAGACAGGGAGGTTACCTTTCCTCGATTAGCTGTTGGGTAGATAATCTGAGACGGCTTTTTTATATTAAATAACATTAGGATGCTATTAGCGAGCTGAGCTTTTCTACTGTACTCAAGAGCCGTACAGTGGTATATTTAAACATGAGTAGCATCTTTTCGCTTCTATTCTTATCATTGTAACCCATTATAGACAAAAAATACCAGATAGGATGCACATTGGGCTGGCCGGTCGTATTAGGCGAGAAACTCGAGTTCTTCTGCGTGAGTTGCATTGTGAGATCAAAATAGAAACGTGGATGAAGATCATTCAGTCATGGACTCAAGATGCATGTAAATTGGTAGTTTGAAAATGTAATGACCTTCACTTTAAGTAGAAAATGCGTTTGGGAGTTTCAAAGTAGAAGATTCTAGCGTGTAAAAAGCACGATCTACCTTAGTTGCTCGGATTATGCACGTTGGCTTATTTTATCAAGATTACTTTCAAAACTTGTTTATAATGAGTGGAAATTATTTCAGTTAGACTGTCTTTCGAGTTAATGTAAAGCTAATACGACGTATTATATTGCTCGGATAAGAGTTAAAATCTTGGCCATTTAAATATAGATACTATATAGATATAGAATGTATTTGTATAGTGCCCTAAGATAACCTAATCTCTATTCAGGCGCTTTACGTATGCCTTGGGGCTCGAGCCCACGACCTCAGCTAGGCCTTGTTCGGGACGAGGATATTAACCGCTATTAATGAAGCTCACCTGTATAAAAAGGTAGGCGACATATTCAGAAGGGTTTTAAGTGAAGCCCTTTACGTCGAGTACGCCCAGGAGTACAGAGTAAAGTCCCTTAACTTAAAAGGCTGTATATGTTCATGCTAAGCGCGACTAGACTTTCGAAAATTATCTTCTACTACGGTATCAAACCTTTAAATAGAAATGAGAAGGTGTTCGTAGGAGGCACCGTTGATTGGATTATACGACACAAGTTATATAGCTGAAATTTCTTTTGTATATTTTGCAAGCTCAAACTTAATCCATAATTTAATTTAATAGCTGAAGTTATATGCATCAGAAGTGTTTCATTTGCGAGCTTAGATACCTTTAGAGTTCCGCCGAGGGTGAATAGACAATTTGAAATGTAGAACATTAGGTCATTTTTATGCAAACGTGACTTGCTGTGGCAAGGGACCACGATACTATGCCAGTTTTTTACTGATCTTTATGAAAGCAATCACGTTCCGGCAAGCAAAACAGAAGGCACTGGTCGATCTTGCACTGTTCAGTGCAGAATAAGTCAACCAAATTCAGGCTTTTCAAGCAGTCACCTAGTGCCTCCAATCTGGCTTTAATCAATAAGTCAACAAAGAGTCGTCCATGCTTGCAACTTTTCTTTCATGAAATTGACAAAGTTATTGACCAACGACATCAGCTAAATAAGCGAAAATCAACAGGATAATTGTCTGTCTTCAACAGCCTAGCTGCCACATTGTACCACTGAACAAATGGTAATGGGTACTAGATCCAGCAACGTATCGATTTTACTGTTGCCTCCCTAGCCTGTAGGTCCTATGGCTGGCTGCCAGAGGCTTTCTAACTCAACCTCATTGCCCCCTACTAGGTCCACTCTTTACTCGTTCCTAGGCTTTCAGCTCACTGGCCGTTTCGTTTACTTAGTTCAAATCTCTTATAGATTGGTCATTCAGTTCATGTGCAGCGATCGATGGTGGAGCCAAAAGGCAAAAGAGCACTTGGGGTTCCTCTATAGCAATTACCCACCCAGGCCTCACTCAATTATTATGCCCTTGATCATTACCAACGGCGAACCAAGCCATTAATTCAAAAGGATGACTGAATGTTGAGTTCTTAATATTATTAATAACATCATTAATAATATTACTGTAGCGCCCGGCTGGCTTTGGCTGAATTTTAGCGCGAACAAGAGCTGTTCGGCGTCGGGCTAGAGCCCCTTTGTCCTGGAGCAGTGAGCCAGAGAGGAGCGTCAGTGCGGTTAGAGAGGAAGCGCTTAGGAGCAGGCCAGGAAGCTCTGAGACGAGCGGCGGCGATTCGGCCTTTAGAATTGGTCCGATACTCGCGGAAGCTGCTGATAGATATTGGCTGGCCTGTCAACCCCCGCCTTCCCTCTTCCCAAGAAAGAAGCGTCTGGAACCCATTCGCCATTCAAGCTGGACGGAGGTGCCCTGCCAGTGGCCTGGGAACGGTAGTCATTCCTTTCCGTAATGGGCCAAGGTGTCCGGGCCCAATACCACTAAGCTCTTGCCCCATTGTCTCAGCCAAGTATTTAAGAGTCGAGCGACGCTCGCTCTGGGTCTTTTGCCTCGTGTCTTTTGTCTCTGGTCCGGCTCTGCGCCTCGACGCCGTCGGGCACTCGTTTCTCTAAAAGCGAGGGAGGAGGGCGGGCTGTCCGCCGACGATGGACGGAACAAGACGAGACAGCTCTAGGAGGATTCGGTGGAACCCCACCGAACACGGTCGTATCGCGCCCGAGCTGGCATTTTGTGTGTTCATTCGTGTTTTGTGTTTCTTTTGTGTCGTGTGTGTGCGCGCTAGCACGTGCTCTCGGCATAGGGATTTGCCGGCGCGAGCTAGTCGTAGTCGGCGTGTGTGGAGCTCTAGTTCACCGGGTAGGGTTTAGGCTCCGGGTCGCGCTTCAGTGTGGAGAAGTATTTCCTCCGCAGGAGTGCTTGAGTTGGCGTGTGTGGAGTATTCCGGTCGCACTGGTGGAAACCGAGTTCTAGTTCACCGGGTAGGGTTTAGGCTCCGGTTCGCACTTCAGTGTGGAGAAGTACTCCCTCCGCTCGAGTGTTTAAGTTGGCGTGTTTGGGGTATTCCCTCGGCACAGGTGGGAACGGATTCCTAGTTCACCGGTTAGGGTTTAGGGTCCGGGTCGCGCTTAGTGTAGAGGAGTATTCCCTCCGCAAGAGTGTTGAACGTGCGAGGAGTGTGGAGATAAAGCTGAACTAGACGCGCAGCGACTTTGTGCGCTTGCGAATAAAGTTCAGTAAAATCCCCAATTTGTGTGTCTCGCTTTCCAATTCACGCCGCGGACTCACGACCCCCTTTAGTAACGGTAAGCAGGTCAGCGCCAGAAACGCTCGTTTCGTGGCGGCCAGCTTATTGCGCGTAGGCGCGCACCGAACGGCATTAGGCGATAGGCTACGCCGCTAGGTAAGCGGCAGGTCAAGCTTACCCCGCCGAGCCTTCGGCGTTACATTACTGCACTTTGTAAAGTGCTCTCGGAGAACTCAATCTCTTTCTAGGCGCTTTACATTTGCTGCAAAGGGAGACACAATGGAATGGTGAGCAATATTATGCTTGATAAACAACATAAATAACATGTTTAGGGGTGACATGCACAGGGTCAGCATGTTAATGTGGTTAGTGGCAGAACGCACAGTGTCAACACACATAAGTACACAAAGTAAGAATCACAGGGACTCACTAAATGCTGTCCTAAATAACTGTGTTTGTAAGTTCTTTTTAAACGTTGTCGAGTAATGGGATGTTCATACGCAAGTCAGGAGGGAGTTCCAGGTTTTGGGAGCATACGAACTAAATGCACGGTCTTCAAAGGAAATTAGGTTTTAACGATGTATTGTTAAACTGTTGGATTCCAAAAAAGCAGGTGGTACGATTTTTGGCCTGGTGGGGGAATAGATCTGAAAGATAGGCTGGAGCCAAATAATGAAGTGACCTAAAAGTGAGTGACAAGACCCTGAAGTCGATCCGTTTCTTGACTGTGACCCAGTGCAGGTCAGCGAGAAGTGGTGTGATGTGGCAACTGGGACGCTCACGATAGACAAGCCTAGCTGCAGAGTTTTGCACCAGCTGTAATCGCCTGATCGCACATACTGGTAGGCGAGCGAGCAGTGAGTTACAGAAATCAAGACGGGATGTTACAAATTCATAGACCAACTTAGACGTGGTATCTCTATATAAACATGCCCAAATTTTAGAAATGTTATGCAGCTGAAAGTAGGCAGACTTGATTGTGGAGCTGAAATGGTCGTCTAACGAGGGGTCAGTTTGGAACATAACACCTAAATTTCGAGCAGATTTCACTGAAGATATGCTACCAGTGCCAATTATGAGCTTCAGCCTTTCCATTTTCTGACTCCTTGTGGGTTTGCCCATGACTTGAAAGTTAGTTTCATCAATGCTTAGGCTTAAAAAAAGTTTGCTGGTACCCGTGTGTGGATGTCAACAAAACATCCAGCATGTGAGTTAAGAGAATTCAAGGAGCTCGAAGGCTGGGAGGTATCAAAGCAATGGTCACAACTGAGTGTCATCCGCATAGAAGCAAAAGCCAAGATTTTGCTTGGAAATCGCATTAGCAAGAGGGAGAGTATAAACGGTGAAAAGAACTGGACCTAGCACGGAGCCCTGAGGTACCCCATATTTCAGACGTACCTCAGATGATGTTTGTCCATTCATGTTAATACTCTCGAGTCCCCCACTGAGAGAGCACATGCACCAGCGTAGAGCAGTGCCAGTGATGCCCAGGCGACACGAGACAACTTTCTGATCGATAGTATCAAAAGCTGCCGAAAGATCGAGGAAAACAAGTGGAGACACTCAACCTATGTCTGCCTTGCTAATTAGGTCGTTGTACACCCTAAGCAATGGTGACTCTGTGAATGATAAGCTCTATAGTCAGACTGGATTTTACTAGCAAGGTTTGAAGTTTCAAGATATGAGTTCAGCTGGTCCACCACGATACGTGCTAAATAGAAACTAAGCATTTGCTATATTTTATATTTATAGGGTGTTTAGCAATTCTTACGTTAACACTGATTTTCTTGCCCACTTGCACACAAGTTCTACATAGCTTTCCCATCTGGATAAAAATATTAGTCTTCCGATTTGCGGCGATAGTCTGACATATTTTGTGTGGGACTTCACAGAGCCACGCAGACTTTATGGAAGTTCTATCAAACGCCAAATTTTAAAGCAGCAGAATCAGAACTGATTTGAACGGTAACTAGGCATTCTAGCAATTCTGCTATCATAAATTGTATCTGGTGTCGAAATGTTGAAGGATATTTATTAACTCCCATTCTCTCTAACTCTGTATAATGAGAGCCTATACAATCTCGTGATGTGCATGTCTAATCCATGATATAAAAAGGCTAAATACACCGGAAAGCAATGGCATTGCAAAGTGCATGAATAAGATTTTCTCGAATCTCTTTTTGCCTTTTCGGAGGTCAAAACCTGAAATTCAGTAGTATTCAAACTGAGTGGGAAACCTAAGAAGACCACACCCAGCGTGTTGGTGGTAGAATAACTTAAATAACATGCATGCAAAGGCGGAGCCAACACGATCGTGTTTGGGGCGTTGGTTCAAGTTGCAGAAAGAGTCTCGTGCCCCGTCCCCCAAGGCTGTGTAAAGTTGCCACAAGATATAGGTACTTCCCTCTATCCATGGGAGGGGATTCGCCCCTGCCACCGGCCACCTTTTCTGCATATGCATGCACATTTTTAGCTAAGGATCTAATATAATGTAATATAATATATTTAAGCCTATAACTCTAATCTAAGTCTACTTAAAATAGCGTGGAGTTTTAAATGGCTCGTTTAAATTTTGAGCTGTTTGCTACACACATGCAGTAGTTCAGAGACTTCATCTCTCCAAACAAAAAGGAACTGAGATTCATGGGTAGTATGAACTATAGTCGAGGAAGTCAGTAAGCAGCACTGCATTACCAGCTCAATGCATTCAGCAAGAGGAGAACATGATTCATTGAGTAAAATCACGTTGAGAGTTCCACTGTCCGTAGCTGGAAAAACAAAAGCTTCTGTTGCAAACCTGGCATGAGGGAATCGGAAAGCAGGTTCAATGCAGGATGTAAGGAAGTTAATAGAGAGCTTTAAACAGTCACCAAACTACCATTGGCTCGTTACTTGGTAAGACGATTTTGTATTTGAATCGTATATGTTTATATATATATATGTATATATATATATATATATATATATACAAATATATATATATATATATAAGATTGAAATTTACTGTCGCATAGATAATCATATATATATATATATATATAAATAAATAAATAAATAAATAAATAAATAAACATATATATATATATTTATGTTTATTTATTTATTTATTCATTTATTTATTTATTTATTTATTTATTTATTTATTTATTTATTTATTTACTTATTTATTTATTTATTTATTTATTTATTTATTTATTTATTTATTTATTTATTTATTTATTTATTTATTTATTTATTTATTTATTTATTTATTTATTTATTTATTTATTTATTTATTTATTTATTTATTTATTTATTTATTTATTTATTTATTTATTTATTTATTTATTTATTTATTTATATCACCACTCGCAATCGCATGGGCAGAGGTAATGTGTGGTAAGCTCCCACTCTAGTCATACATGTTAGTGATCTCATAGCTTTGCATTGAATCGCAATTGGAGGCACCAGTTTGAGAACAGCAGAGTGAGGTGGTCATGTCTAAAACTTATAAATCCATAAGTTCTGAATTCGCAATAATGGCTCAGTATATACTGCATTACCTTTGGAGCCAAGTTTTTGTTGGCTTGGCTTCTCCATACCTGTCTGAGCGGTTGCACTAGTTCTGGTCTCCTCGTGTCATATGATCCTGTACCAACTGTAAATTAGCCGTTCTATTTGTTCACCTAATGACTGTTCAACTTGAGCCTGCAGCGGAATATTACTGCTCACTTGTATATCTAACATTATAAACGCGTGCTTAGAGCTCCCGATGTGAACTAGATAACTTTTTTTGCATCATTTCCAACAAGTCAGTTACTTTCTTAAAACTATACAGCTTTCACGTTATAATTACGTGAAACAAATTACACATTGTGTGAGTTAAGCCAGTATAAAAATCATGAAAGTGCAATGTGAAAAGGTGCGTTTATATCTTTACTGTAAGGTGGTTGTATCAAAAGACGTCGTGGCGTCTTTATAGAGAGCCCTTCAGACTTGGGAAGTATTTGATCTAAAGGCACAGTTTCCAAGGAATTTGTGGATTTGGGAGCACAGCTAATGACCATGTATCTGATATATATACACACACACACACACACACACACACACACACACACACACACACACACACACACACACACACATATATATATATATATATATATATATATATATATATATATATATATATATATATATATATATATATATATATATATATATATATATATATATATATATATATATATATACATTCCGCCTGATACTAGATAGATTTCAATACTACTGGTAAATCTTTTGGGAACACTAAATCCTGTAAAAACCAGTAAAGTCATTTTTTCAATGCACTCTGGTTTAAAAGATTATTTCTCCACAACTCACTAAAGTTAGGCAGGGTACGTTATTTTAATATTTTAATTTTGGACTGGAGGTGCTCCTCTTCAGCTGTCAGGCACTCTCTGTCACAGTCCGCCTACTTTCAACTATGTAACTTTGCTAAAATGTAATCTTGTTAAGATATGGTTACCAGATCTAAATTGCTCCTTGCATTTATGAAATCCGACTTATCTTCTGTAACTCACTGCTTGCTAATCATTCGGTCTGTATATATCGGTACTTATAGGTGGTGCAAAACTCTGCAGCTAAGGCAGTCTATAGCTAGTGGAACAGTTGCCATATCATACCACTTCTAGATGACCTGCACGGGCTCTCAGTGAACGATGGATCGAATTTAAGCTTCAGTCACTCACTTTTAGTTCCCTTATTGGTTTTCTCTGGCATACCTATCTGACCTAGTCTTCCACCAGGCTAACGATCGAAGCCTCAGTTTTGCGGATTCTAATAGTTTGCCAATACCTAGTATTTGTCTTCAAGACTTTGGAGATGATGCGGTTAGCATACATGCTCCCTAACCTTGGATTTTACTTTCGGCCGGCATCACAACATACCCTGATTTGACCACATTTAAAAGGAAGCTATAAATGTATGTATGTGCAAATAATTCAGTGATTTCAGTGATTCTTCCATTGTACTCTTTGAGAGCTGACACCGAGCGTGCTACCAGTAACCATTTTTCAAACAGACTCAGTGCATGTTGCTTTTGACCATGTTATGCTTTCGGCAATCGATCATGCAATTACTAACTAATCAAATTTAAAGTGTCTATGCAAGAGAACTTCTTGAACCTACCAAAATAGCTAATAGCAACTCATTGCCGATGATAGTACTCATGACATGGAAATATAACGAGTGACATTATCGTTAACTTTTATGTAACCGAATATTAGTACTTTAAGCCGTGAATCGTTTGGGTGTAGTAGTTTTTCAATGAGCCTCCATCAAGCTTATAAGACTTTTTACCGATCAGTGCTTCAGACCTGGCTTTTGGCTGCCTACACACCATATAGGTAGCTTAAATGTACCAAGCGGATTTTAATCGATAACCTAACCCAAGCCATTACCCCGGGTTTTACCTCATGGCATGAGACAATAAGTGATTAAGGACCGATATAGCCGTAGATATCATGCAGCTGTAGATGCATGCACACACAAAAATTAGCTATGAAGTACGTCAGATACGTAGTCCTCGAGATTTTCTTTGATTAAAACACATTACCACTCGCCCACGTCTGGGCTCTCCTATTTCATATCGACCTCAAATTGAGACCTCTTCCAGATAGCTGCATTAGCTATATTTGCTGTAGCAACAACAAGTGCTTGGAGACTATAATAATAATAATAATAATATTGCACTTGATAAAGCGCCCTCAGAGAACTTAATCTCTTTCTAGGCGCTTTACATTTGCTGCAAAGTGATACGCAATAGAATAGTAAGTAAAATCATGCTTGACAAACAAACAAAATGAATAACATGGTTAGACTGATGAATCATAATTTCGGAACCTGCTGGCAGAAAACAATGAAGCTTATCCTTTCGTATACCAGATACAAAAAAATCGTAAGGCACACAAGGTAAAACCTTGGCAATAGCAACAGCAATGAAACGACTCGAAAGGCAGCATTATAGTCCGACTGTTAGCCGATGATCGCAATATGCCCCAGCTAATACCTTTTGTGCAGTGTCGAATCGCTTCGTGGAGTCTTTTTTCGGAGAACTAATTGAACTCGCGTTTGTATAATGATGTATGCTCTTTCCGTAGCCTACTAGTAGGTGATGTTCGCAAACTAATTAAACTTGCTTGAATATTAGGATTAACCTTTTTTTCCGCAGGCCACTGCTAGGTGATGTAAACATGCAGTTTTTTCTCTCTTCTGCATCCTAAATCACATATCTAGATGAGTTTACAAAAAGGTTATTAAAAAGCAAACATATATCAAGAACCTTTGTTTTGTGATTACCAATCGTAAGTGGCACCTAAGCTTCATCAATGTGTTGACACGATTTGCAGCACATGCGGATATATGCAGGTTATGCTAGGATGAAAGAACTCAGTCAGGAGCATGCACTTGTGGAAGTGTGACTTTCCATTTTCTGCACCCAAACACAGTCATGCATGCACAGGCACCTGTCTGTGCATGCTTAGGTATGAGATGATGGCGTGCAATTCATTCGTCCTGGTTATAATTATCATTATTCATTGATTGAAACTGTATACGGGAGACTTTTTGAAATGCGGGTTTGCTCGTTCTAGTGCAACTTCATTATTATATGGCCAAATTATTAGCTTATTGAAATCTTCAGGGGCATGTCCTGAAGCTTAGAGCGTGTTTAAAATGTTAGTTATTCAAGACAGTAGCAGATTAAGGCTTCCTAGAAGTAGGACTGTGGTAAATGGTCCGGTGGACCTGGTGTCTTCTTTGACTAGGCGATTACTTTCAGGACAATGTCACTTATGGCATCCTCGAATGTAGACATATTAGTGCAGCTAGAAATAAAAAATTCTATGCTGTCAGTGGTCGCATCAGGAAATAAAAAATGGTCATTTCATCACAAATAGTAAAAACTGACCTAACCTATGCATCTTTGAAATTACTAATGGTGTTATTTATAGTGAATATACCAAAATTCGGCTGAAGATTGGCTGGCTCACTAAATATTCGGTGCTTACTTGGCTGCTATTTTTCGTAAAGCCCCTTTCTATAACCATAGACTCGCTGTATATGGTGTCTTTGATAATAACTGCATGAAATATAAAACGACAGCAGCCTCTAAGATAATAGATCGTTTATTCATTCACGAGTTAGGTTGATTACACGGGTTCCCAAAACGTCACTTTACATACTCACGACTGGATTAGATTTCTTGGACATTCTTGTGAGTAGAGTTATTGTGGCACTTGCTCAAAAAAGAGGGGTTAGTAACTACTTATATGCTTGGCTTAACATAATGCCTATTGAAACTAAAGAAATGGTAGATGTGTCTAATCCTAGCCTATCACACAGTCTCTCTGAGCAAGGCAGCTGTGACAAACACGCTTGGTATCAGAATGGACGATGTCAGGTACAACTTCCAAATACATATTTGTGGTTAGGTAGCAATTGCATTGTTTCATGCTCTGGGTGGAAACGTGCAAAGAGAGAATAAACGATGACTACGGATTGTAGCTAGTGGTGGTCCCATTATTATCACACTTTTGACATTTATCATTGGGTGGCAATCGCAATTGTCAGAAACAACGTTTTCAGCCACACGCTGGCTGAGAAATAGACAGAGAGCAAACCTTTCCATTATTAGCTGTTGGGTAGGTGACCTGAGGCGGTTTCTATATTAAAGATTATTAGGATGCTACTAGCGAGCAGGAAATTCCTACTTTACTCGATAGCTGTACCAAGGAATGGTTAGACATGACTAGCATCTTTGCACCTCTATCCTTATGATCGTTGCCAGCTACAGACGAAAAATACTAGATACGATGCACATTGAGCTGGCCGGTCGTATTTGGCGGGAAGACTCCAGCAATTTTGCATGAGTAGCATTGTTAGATCAAAATAGCAATGCGGATAAAGATCATTGGGTCTCAAATACCATGGACTCAAAATGCAAGTGAATTGATAGTTAGAAAATCGAATGACCATCACTTTAAGTAGAAAATGCGGTTTTGGATTTTTTAAGTAGAAGATTCTAGCCTGTAAAAACCAAAAGCTACCATAGTTGCAGGCATAATACACTATGGCTTTTTTATCAAGATTACTTACAAAACCTGTTAATAATAAGTAGAAATTATTTCAATTAGACTGTATTTAGAGTTTATTTACAGCTAATACGACCTATTATAATACTCGGCGAAGAGTAAACAAATGGGTCATTTAAATAAAGATATTATATAGGTATATATTTCATTTGCATAGCCCCCCAAGAATACTTAATCTTAATTCAGGCGCTTCCCTTATTCCTTGGGGCTCGAGCCCAAGACGTCAGCCAGGCTTTGGTCGGGCCAGCACCATAACCACTATTAGTGAAGCCCACTAGTTTAAAAAGGCAGGCGACATTTTCAGAAGAAATTCAGGTGATGCTCTTTATGTCGAATATGTCCGGGAGTACAGAGTTAAGTCCCTTACCTTAAAAGGCTGTATATGTTCGTGCTAAGCATGACTGGATTCCCGAAACTCATCTTCTACAATGGTATCAAACCTGCAAATATAAACTAGTGGGTGTTCATGTGAGACACCTTTGATTGTGTTATACGACAAAATTTATTCAGCTGAAATTTATTTTGCATATTCCCGCAAGCTCAAACCTAATCCATAATTGACTTTAATAGCTGAATTTATTTGCACGAGAAGTGTTTCATAAGAGAGCGAAGATGCCTTTAGAGTTCCACCGAGGGTGAATTGACTATTTGTAATGTCGAACATAATATGCAAGTTTGGTACTGGTCTTTATGGTAGCAATCACGTTCCTGCAAGCGAAACGGAAAGCATTTGCTGATCTTTCACTTGTCAGTGCAAATTAAGTTAACCACATTCAGGCTTTCAAGCACTCAAGCAGTGGCCCCCATCTGGCTTCAATCAAATTACTCGACAAAGAGTCGGCAATGTATGCAACTTTTTTCCATACAATTGACAAAACGTTATTGACCAACGATTTCAGGTAAGTTAGCGAAAATCAACAGGATCATTGTTTGTCTTGAATAGCCTAGCTGCGACATCGTACCACTTAAAATATTTTAATGGGTACCCGATCCAATAACATATCGATTTGATGGTTACCTCCCTAGCCTCCATGTCCTACGGCTGTCTGCCAGCGGCCTTTCAGCTCAACCCCATCGCCACTCTACCAGGTGCCCACGCTCTACCCGTCCCTCGGCTTTCAGCTCACTGGCCGTCTCTTGTACTGAGTTTAAATTTCCTATAGATTGGTTACTCAGTTCATGTGCAACGATCGACGGTAGAGCCAACGGGCGTAGGAGAACTTGGAGCTCTTCTGTAGCAATCAGTAATATAATAATAATAATGTACTTGATAAAGCGCCCTCAGAGAACTTAATCTCTTTCTAGGCACTTTACATTTGCGGCGAAATGAAATGCAATGGAATGGTAAGTAAAATCTTGCTTGAGATACAAACAAAATGAATAGCATGGTTAGGGGTGACTTGCACAGGGTCAGCATGCAAATGTGGTTAGTGGCAGCATGCACAGTGTCAGGACTCATAAGCACGTGCAGGACGAATCACAGGGACAAGTTAAATGCTGTCCTAAATAGGTGGGTTTTTAAGTTCCTTTTAAATGTTGTCAGGTCAGGGGATGTACTGACACAGGTCGGGAGGGAGTTCTAGGCTTTGGGAGCATACGAACTAAATGCACGGATTTTAAAGGATTTATGTTTGTACAAGGTATTTCTAGATTGTTGGAATCCGAAAAGCGGGTGGTACGATGCTTGGCCTGTTGGGAGAGTATGTCGGAGAGATAGGCTGGAGCCATAGAATGAAGGGACCTACAAGTGAGCGACAAAACCTTGAAGTCAATCCGTTGCTTGACTGGTAGCCAGTGCAGGTCGGCGAGAAGTGGACTAATGTGGCAACTGAGTTGCTCACGACAGACATGCCTAGCTGCAGAGTTTTGCACCAGCTGCAATCGCCTGATCCCACATGCTGGTAGGCCAGTAAGCAGTGAGTTGGAGAAGTCGAGACGGGTTGTCACGAATGCATGGACCAACTTAGACGTTGTATCCTTATCTAAACAAGCCTAACTTTTAGCAATGTTATGAAGGTTAAAATAGGCTGTCCTAATGCATAGTGATCTTTCAAATACAAACACACCAGTTTTTCCAAAAAGTCTGCCTACTTTCAGCTACTTTCAGCTATATGACGTCGCTAAAACATGATCTTTTTTGACAGGGTTACCATATTTTAATTTCTCCTTGCATTTATGAAATCCGACTTATCTTTTGTAACTCACTGCTTGCTGATCACTAGCTCTGTATAATTAGGCACTAATAGGTGGTGTAAAACACTGCAGCTAAGGCAGTCTATAGTGAGTGGCACCGTTGCCATGTCACACCACTTCTAGCTGATGCACTGGCTCCCAGTCGAAGATCGACTTCAAGCTTCAGTCACTCACTTTTCGTTCCCTTAACGTTTTTTCTTCACCATACCTATCAGACCTACTCTTCCACGAGGCTAATGAGCGAAGCATCAGTTTTACAGATTCTGATAGTTTACTACTACCTAGTATTTATCTTCAATACTTTGGAGAAGGTGTCGATGGTTTGTATGTTCCCTTACCATGGAATTCACAATCGGCCGGCGTCATAACATGCCCTAACTTGACCACATTTTAAAGGAAGCTATGATTGCATGAACATATAAAATGGTCAGTGGTTCATGTGATTCGTTGGATGTGTTCTTATTGGGCTGACACCGTGCTTGCTGCCAGTAACCATCTTTTCACTCAGCCCCTGTGCCTGTTACCTTCGACCTTGTTATGCTTATGGTAATTGACCATGCTATTACTAACTAATCAAACTTAAAGTGTCAAAGTAAGAGAACTATTTGAACCTGCCTAAGCATGACTAGCAACTCCTTGCCGACGGTGTTACTTATGACTTGGAAATATAGCCAGAGACATTATCAGTTAATTTTTATGTCACCGATTATTAATACTTTAGGCCATGAATTGCTTGGGTGCAGAAGTCTTCAATGAGCTTCCATCAAGATTTTAAGGCTTTCTACCGATCTGTGATTCAGACCAGGCTTTGGGCTGCCTACACACCACACTAGATAACGTGAGTGTTACCAAGCGGCTATTAATCGATAAGCAAATACAAAGCCATTACACCGGCTTTGACCGGATGGCATCAGACAATGAGTCATTAAGAACCAATATTGCCGTACACATCGTGCAGCTGTGGTTGCATACACAAAAGTAAATGAGCTGGGAAGTACTCGGATATGTAGTCCTCGATTTTCTTTGATTACAACACATTGCCGCTCAACCTCTTCTGGGCTCTACTATTTCATATCGACCACAAATTGAGCAATCGTCCTGCTAGCTGCATTTGCCTTATTTACAGTAGCAACAACAAGTGCTTAGAGACTGTTGAATCATAATTTTGCAAGCTGCGGTTAGTAAAAAGTGAAGCTTATCGTTTCGCATACCAGATAAAAATAACAATTGTAAGGCACAGCAGGTAAAACCTCTACAATAGCCACTGCAATTGAACGATGCGAAATGCAGCATTCTAGTCCAATTGTTAGCCGGCGATAGCAATATGTCCCAGCTATTACCATGTTTGCAGTGTCGAATCGCATTACTGGGTCAGTTTTAGGAGAACTTTCAATATATATTTAAAGATATAATTTAATTGTATAGCGCCCCAAGAGAATACAATATCTGTTCAGGCACTTCACATGTGCCTCCGGGCTCGAGCCCACGACCTCAGCCAGACCTGGGGCCGGGCCGAGCACCTTAACCACTAGACCAAACCAGCCCGGCATTCAATCATGGAAATTCTAGGATATACTCATTTATTTGTCTAGCACATGAATGTTAGTTTGTGATGTTCTTTCGCAAGCTATAATAATAATATTACCAATAATAATTCACTTGATAAAGCTCCATCTGAGAACTCAAACTCTTTCTAGGCACTTTAAATTTGCTGCAAAGAAAACACGATGGAACGGTGAGTAGTAGCATGCTTGATAAACCGCATGAATGACATAGTTAGGGATGACATGCACAGGGTCAGCATGCAAGTGTGGTTACTGGCAGCATGCACAGTGTCAGGTCACATAAGCACGTGAAGGACGAATCACAGTGGCCTACTAAATGCTCTCTTAAATAAGTGTTTTTTAAGTCTATTTAAAATGTGGTCGAGTTAAAGGATCTTCTGACCCAAGTCGAAAGTGAGTTCTATGCTTTGGAAGGATACAAACTAAATGCACGGTTTCCAAAGGATTTGAGGTTTATGCGAGGTATTGGTTAACAAATGGATTCCGAAAAGCGGATAGTACGATGGTTGGCCAGGTGGGGGTAGACCTGAGAGATTAGCAGGAGCCAAAGAATAAAGTGACCTACAAGTGAGTGACAAAACCTTGAAGTCGATAAGTTGCTTGACTGGTAGCCAATGCAGGTATGGAAGAAGTAGCGTGATGTTGCAACTGCGATGTTCACGACAGATAGGCCTGGCTGCAGAGTTTTGCACCAGCTGTTTTTGCCTGGTTGATCAAGTCGGTAGGCCAGACAACAGTGAGTTACCGAAGTCAAGACGGGATGTCACAAATGCCTGACATTTCCCGCTGTTGGATCGTGGGACATTTCGCCACCCGAGGAAGGACATTTTGCCCTACGTTGATGAATGCATAGCTACGAATACAGGTATATACGGATATATATATATATATATATATATGTGTATATATATATATATATATATACATATAGATAGATATACGGATATATCATTATGTGCATGTGCTTCGTAAACGACCTAAAATTGTAATCAATTAGTGCCAGGAAATAATTGTGCTCCATTATAGATCAATATGTTTTTCTTCTGACGACAGTGCATCATGCCTCTCCAGGCTCAACGGAAGTGAGTTCAGCTCGCCTTTCCTTTTACCACTGACGTAAAATTCTCGCCAGCCCAACACGTCCAGGTGCATTCTGGGGCTTTTCAAAATTACCCACAGAGCAATGGTGTACGGTAAACTCGCCAACTTACTTTCCAGCTAAAGCTGGCATGTATTGGTAGCCTCTTAGACTGTAAATGTGATACTCCAGTGCCTTACACCCATATTATGAGGGTTTGTGAAAATACAAGTGGAGATCACCGGATTACATTACAAACATATACTGGCTGGTAAGGGAGTCAGCGGAATAACTCAATGCACCATCGAAATTAGTAGGGGTTGGGAGTGAAGAGACCGATCAACCGTACGATGCCCTCGTTTAGTAGGACCCCACACAACAAAGAGAAAATAAGCAGCTTTGCCGAGTTAGGAGAGACTTTGAGCTTATGACGGTTGGCAAGATTGTACCATAGCTGGCGGCTTGAGCATAGCTGCCGTTTCATAAGTATTACTGAAGTGAGTTCCAATGACTTTGACCCTTGAGCAAAAGCTTCTGTCTAAACCAGTCTTTAAGTGGATGAATGAAACACGAATTTATTGCCCTCTGGCCCTGAGGTTACAAATTGGCAAAACCTGGTGCAGCAGATCTTGCGGTCACGCAAAAAGAGGTTATCAAGTTCAACGAGAATCAGGAAAAATCCTCCTTTAAGCCGAAGACATGTGCCTAAGACTTATTTATGTGATGGTCGCTTTCAAGTGAGCGCCTCGACTCAACCACATTGAACCAGACGCCGGAAACAGCGAGAAATATCTGTGCATGGCATACATGCCTGAGATACTGTTGCCATGCTCGCCGAGCCTATAGTAGAATGCCGGGCAAGAGCTTGACCATACGATAGCGACGCTAGCTAATTTAAAATGCTCGCCATCTCTCACACAAACGCGAATGCCATCGAAAACACTTACGGTTGTACTCTATAGAAAGACAAAAACAGCTTTTAGAGTGATGGCTGTGACGAAGCCCCAAAAAATTTCCACTTCCCTAACATATTTTCAGTAACACGGGTATCCTGCATTCAGTGGACTTAACTGCTTCATCCTTCTTGTTGCGGATCGAATGTAATCTCTGAATTCATCTGTATATTTTGTACCATGAGGCTATCAGGCTAGCATGAGCTCGTTGGCAAACTCGCTCAAATAAATTGCTTAGAGCCCAAAAACCAGCATTTGCAAAGCCCCTAGGTACATTTTGCAATTGGGCAAAGGTGGCATAGTGCTTAAATTGTTACAAAAAGGCTGTGTAAGGAAGGGGCTTCTGAACGGGTGTTCTTAAAGTGAAAAGACTTACTTGTGTATGGTAAAAGTGTGTTTATAGGCATCAGAATCCCTAAAGTCTAGGGAAAATAGCTAGTAGCTATTATTCAAAAATTATATTTCCTCTGTGATCAGGAGCATTTTACAATTCTTTCGTTGGCAGTTTGGCACTGTTTCAATTTTTGGTCGTAACATTAGGCAAGCCTTGATTCACTACCCGTTTATTCGATAGGCAGGTAGACACCTACTATAGAATAGCTCTCATAGGGCTACAAGAGTACAACTACCGGCACCATAATTTTGTATTTGCTATTTCACAACTAGAAAAGATAAGCAAGCATATTTGATTGACATAGCATTGATTATATGCTTCGACTCAACCGACGCATTTCACTAGGCAGGACGAATTTTCATCAGGAAATGAGTATAGAAGTAATATGAAGTGACATGAGCTACTGTTAAGAAGTGCTTAGCATAAAAAACAAACCATGAAATGCCTGTTGTGGCTTAGGACAAGCTCTGTGCGTCCCGCGTCACATGTGGTGAATCGTAGTGGCTCACTAGGTAAGGCGGTTGCTTTTCTCGGCCTCGGCTCCGAGTTTGTGAGTTCGAATCCTGTGGTGGGTGAGCCTTTATTACCACTGCAAGCGGTGGTGATAGCTGTGAAGGATCTTCCGTCGCTATACAAAAGGAAGTTGTTAAATCAGCTAGCTTTTAAGATTTTTTAATATTTATGCCAACACGGCAAAAGAGTTGCTAAGGTAAAGTGAAATATTGCTGCTCAAGAGACGGAATTTATTTCACGTCCTAAGTTGCCAAGGAAAAAACGTGCATGGAAGCGAAGAGAGTCATGAAGTTGGCTTTCTAACAAAGTGACTGGAGGTGATAGACAACCAAGCATCTCATTTCTCCAAGATTAACCCCGCGAAACCTCGAGCTATGAAGAGTATGCCTGCTATCCGGAATTTTCACGTTGATTCATCTATCACCCAAGTGCAACACTGCCCCGAGATTTGTGAGCACGCCCATCCCCTGATGATGAGAAGCTGCATGAAGTTGCTGCCAAGTGCATTGAAACGACGAAATTGGCTGAGGAAATTAGCGACTTTAAATGGTACCATTCCTGACTGGACTACAAGATCGTTACAGGAAGCCTCATTCTGCTCTTTATCAATAATTCAGTTACAATCCCAAGGTGCACCTCTCTAAAAAGGAACTGGCCACAGCCATGTTAATATAGTGGCTGATAATCATAACAAATGAACCGACAATACGGTAAATTTATCACTGGACATAAAATAAAAACCCGATGAAAGAATTTTTAGGGGCTTCGTCTAGAGAGTGAGCTGCAGTAGAATTACAAGTTAAATTGCCTAATATTTATCGAACAGTTTAATTTGGTAATTTTCACATCTATTCCTAGTACACTGTTAGCTGTTTTTTTCTGACTAAATTGAATCCAAAAAACTCGATAGTTTCCGTTTCAAAAATTAATATCATTTCGAATTATTTTCGCCTTGCTCACCAGAGGAAAGTTTTGAGGAACATTAAATTAAAATAAATATATAAAATTTAAGCACTTAGCACTCTGAGAGATTTTAATCTGTATGAGCCATACATGACCCATGGGGCTCGAGCCCATGCTACCATTCTTTGAATGCATCAACCTCGATCATGGTTCAAGGAAATCCCTTTAACCATTTGACAGACCACTGATGCATTAGGAGTTTAAAATTACGCTAACTGCAAGTATAGTTTAAAGTGTTAAATATTTTTTTAGGTTTACCAAAAATACTGAATCCGTAAATAATAAAAGTAAAAGTAAATCCCCGTGCTCGGTACTTGGCCGGCCTTCGAGAGCTTCAGTATTAAATCAGCTGGTATTTCAAAAATAGCATAGAATCACCTAGCTCTTATGTTAAGCGACTAGATTGCTTTACAGTCAGTTAACTTTCGCGTAAGCTCACTTTGTTCAGGTTGGTGTAAGGCATATTATCAATAATAGGAATAGCAATATTACCAAAGAATGCTCATAGCATCCTCACAGAACACAATATCTAACTAGGCGAAAAGGGAAGCATGACCAAAGTGCTTGTGTTACAATGAACAAGTAAGAAATGACAACGCATTTAGATGTGACATGCACAGCGTCAACGTTTAATTATGGTTGGCTTTAGCATGCGCAGTTTTAGCACGTGTAAGCACAAAAAAGACGTATCACCAGGGCTCACTAAATGTTGTGATTAACGGGTGCGTTCAAGCTTCTTTTAAATGACTTCAAGTCAGGACATATTGTGAAGTCAATTAAGAGAGAGCTATATGCCTTTGAAGCATACAAACTAAAGTTTTAGTTTCCAGAGGATTGATATTTGTTCCAGCAGCAAAACGCTTTGATTTTAAAAATTGGGTTGTACAATGCCTATCCTGGGAGGCGAGTAGTTCTGATTGGGAGACTAAAGCCAAAGAATTTAGGAGCCTAAAAGTTAGTGAAAGTTATTTTAAGTGGATACGCTGCTTCACCGAAAGCCTCGCGTGTAGGTGAAAAGTTGTATAATTTGGCAAATGTGAAGATTAGGGCGACGAGCATATCATTACTGTCGTACCAACCATCGGGGCCTGTTTGCTAATTCAGGTAGACTAGCTGATATGACCTGGGCTATTGCACAGTTGCTTGCAACAGTAGTCTGTATTATATTGAATAATAATAGAAGTAGTAATATATTCGTAGTAAACATCCTCAGAGAACCCAATCTCTTTCTAGGCATTTTACATTTGCTGCAAAGGTTGCATAATTGAATGCTTAGTGCTAACATGCTCAATGATATAAAGCATAACATGGTTAGAGGTGACATACACAGAGTCAGCATCAAAATATGGTTCGTGGTAGCATGCCCACTGTCAGATGACATAAGCGAATAAAGGATAAATCACAATGACCTACTAAATGATGCCATGCATAGACATTTGTTATTTTGTTTTAAACATGCTAAAGTCAAGGGATGTCTTAAAGCCAGTAGGAACTGGGTTCCAGGCTTTGGGAGCACACCAATAAGAGGAAAAGTATCCAAAGAATTTAAGTTTCGTAGGAGATACATATAAATGATTAGGTTCCAAAAAGCTGGCCGTAAGATGCTAGGCCTAGTGTGGGAGTACATCTGATAGGTAGGCACTAGCCAGTGGAGGAACCTAAAAGAGTGTGACAAAACCTTCAACTCGATATGAAAAAATGTGAAGATAATATGAAGAGAATTTGGTTGCTTGAGTGGGAGCCAGTGCAGGTCAGCTAGATGTGGTGTGATGTGGCAACTGCCAAACTCACCATAGACAAGCCTAGCTGCAGAGGTTTGCACCAGCTATAAGCACCTGAGTGCACAGGCTGGTAAACCGGCAAGCAGTTGGCTACAAAAGTCAAGATTGGGTCTCAAAAATGCATGGACTGATTTAGATGAGGTCCATGCAAGCCCGATTTTTAGCAATGTTGTTTACCTGAGTAGGAATACCTGGCTGTCCAGCTGGTGAGCAGTTCAGTGAAAGGACCCTCTGCAACAGGACATCGAGATTTTTAGAAGATGCAATAGGAAGTATGTAGGCATAGCTAATTTGTATAGTCAAGTTTCCAATTTCTGAGTCACAATTGCCTGTCTCATAGCTTGTTCGTTGGTTTTGCTGTCATTGAATTTGGGTAACGTTGCTGCCATATATATGCTTTTGTCAGCAATACGTGCAGTAACAGAGTTGAGGTAATACGATGCCTGTAGGGCTGGGTGAAACGATGCGAAGGTATAACTGAATGTAATCTTTCCAATGAAGGAAGCCTCAATTGTGCTTGGCAATCACATTGGCAAGAGGGGGAGGATAAACCGTGCAGAGAACTGGACCAAGCACATAGCTCTGAGTTACACCATACGTTAGTGGTTCCCCAAATGCTCTGTCTTCATTCAAATCAATGCACTGCATTCTTGCTCGTAGAGAAGATCTGAACCACTGTATTGATGTGCCAATAATGCCCCGGTCAGTTGATAATTCCCGAGAAAATCTTGCTGATCATTATAATCAAATTTAGCAAAAGACCAAGCAAAATAAGTAAAAAACTGTACCCAAGTGTGCATTCCTGAAACAGTCCTTATACAGCCAACTCAATGCTGACACTCCGGAGTGGCACCAGACATGGAAACTTGTTGTAATGTCTGTAGTTTCAATGCAGAAGTTCTGCTGGTCCGCTACAGCTCGTTTCGGTGTCATTAACATGAACTGTGTTACGAAGATTGGATGGTATTTTCTTAAACTCTCTTGGTCTGGTGTAGCTACGGCTTTTTGAAAAGCTATTCCCATGACCTGACATTAAGGACGTACTTATTACGTGGGGCATCAGCATATTAATGTTTCGTAGAAGTCAAACAGTTGGAATATGATCTAGATGGCTAGTCGTCTTGTTAAATTGGGAGAATATTTAGAGTAATAAGGTCACTCGTGGCTTTTTCGAATGTATAAACTGAGGTGCCGCACCAAACGCAGTGACAGGAGTCTACAGGGGACGCAGCAAGTTCACTAATTAATTATCTGATTTCTTCTATCTTTGTGATATAGATGCTTTAAAAGCAACCGGCTTGGTCGCCACAAGTATCGCTAGTAAAGGGGCTGAGGTGGGAGAGGTTAACTATATTGTTGATGGTAGACATCAGCTTGTTTGAATATGCATCGATGATTGAACAATATTATTGTAAAATCTAGACGGCATTTGCTACAATCTGTTGGTGAGATCTACAGCAGACTTCATATAGCCGACAATTGAAAGTCAGCTTATGATCTTCACAAAATTCAAATCATACAGCAGAGCAATCACTCTATAATCCAGATTGCTTATTAAAGTTACATTATTTAGCATATTTATCTAAACTACAAAGAAAATATACTGAAACTAGTAAGGCCACAGAAAACCAAACGGCTCCACCTGTGTTTCGGGCAACAAAGGGCATACAATTGGTTGGATTTAATTTTTACTCGCCACAACGGTCACTTTTCTAAGCCACTATTCCATGAATACACATAACTCAATCAAAGAACTTCTAACTCACGTTTTTACCCAGTTCCATATGTTCAATACACATGGAAGCTAGAACGTCTAGCTGGATGACGGCAAGCAGTTTACAGCCAGAAGTCCATGCTAATATCACTGCCTTGGCAAAGTCAATATATGTTGTCTTTAGTGTGACTATGGGTGTAATGTAGCACGTGCTAGCACCATCTAAAAGAAATACTTCCAGGTCTGTCAGTTGAGCTCAATAAAGCTGTATGGTACTCAGCCCATCCAGGAAGCCCTCGGGACGCTATTCTGACTAAGGTTATGCAAATACGACACTAAATGTGCTAGTTTAGCGAAAGGAATATTCCTATTATATGCCCCCATATGAAATTAGTGGTGCTATAATCCGGTAGCAGCCTTTACTTAGCAGACCTTTGACCTACCCAGGAGGTGGCGATGCACACCAACTAAGTAACAACAATTCATCCCTTGTAATTCAGCTACAGAGGATAAGTATTGTTTCAGATTTGGTACAGTTACCTGCAAAGGAGTCAATGATTTGATGTTGGTTAAATTCACAAAATCATCCCTCAGCTGGCATATTAAATCATTAAACGACACATTTAAGCTAATTTCCCGTAAAAGCTTTGGCTAGTAGCATGCAGAGAATAAAAGCACAGGTCAAAATGTATTTTTGTATCCGACAAAAAGGACACAGTACATGGGGCGAATGAAACGCTGTCATGGATAAATTTGTCCACAACACCAAATTCAACATTGCAATCTAATTTTAGGTTATGATGTGAATGGAAGCTATTTCTATTTTTTTGGTAAAGATGAGCTAAGAACTCAACACCTTAGATATTCGGATGTTTTTCAAAGCAAGTCTAGATGACTGAATTTGAGGAGAACAAATCCGAGAACGAAATGAAAGACCAGAAAAAATGAATGTGTAAAATTTTACAAGTGAGTTAAGTCAAGTAAAAAAAAAAGATATCTTTGAAACTGACTGAAAATTTTATAGATGACGAACGAAGCTCTGCTAGAGTTTCTTTAATTTTATAGCTAGGCCGTTTACTTGCAGATCATATGGGGTGCGGAGTTTAAACCAATAATAGAAGATAAAGGTTACCAGCTGGGAGTCCTGAATTGACGGATACTAGACTTAAGTAGGTGTAGAAGTGATATCACATGCACATGAAGTAAATTTGCTCTCGAATCGCAGACAAGGAAGGCCATGATTCACTAAAGCTCGGTGACAGATAGGAGGCTTACTTAACAGTGGAATAAATGGTCAAATCCGATGATGGGTTGCTTGGGAGTAAAGTGCCAAGATTACTGGTGGTAGGCGTCGTGAAAGATTATAGATGGATCAATCTTGATGATTAGATCATTTAGGTTTGTAGTGATGCTTGACTTTTCCGTAAATGATAGTCTAATTATTATCTGCAAAAATATAATGAGAATTTACCGATCTGGCATGAAGAATAGTGCAGGTATAATGACATAAAGCACCTTATTTTGCCTAAAGGGCTACCATTAAATTTGAGAAAGTGTTGACTGGAGCATTAGAAAAAGTTAGGTTGCCATGCAGCATTGTATATGCAGCAAAGATATTTTTAGCATTCGGCCAAGAGAGAACAATTGTGCTTTCACTCGGAAGTTTGTAAGCCCCTATTCCAGTTGTTCTTAACAGGTAGGGTGCGACACCTTTGTGCGTCGAATGACCCTTTCACAGGGGTCGCCTAAGACCATTGCAAAACGCCCACTTCCACATTTTGCAGGCAAAAATTTATTGGCTGGGGTCGCCACAACATGACAAACTTTCCTAAAACCACTGTTTATTCAATTGTCCAAACAACAAGCAAATGTCATCTGCATAAATAGCAGGAATTGATTTTCCTAATATATGTATTTAAGATCAATCGTCAATCCAAAAAAAAGTAACCTTAGCTTGCTCGATATGAATCGTTATTGAATTTTCCAATTACCCTCAAAATAGAGTTGTATTTAACTCTAGGATCTGTCTCGCTTAATGTGGAGGCTATGGGTATTTTTAGTTGTTTTTACTCATGATTTCGGTGTCTTAAACCCTTTTCGGTAATAGTCATTGATGCCTAAAACTTAAAGCCTGCCTCTCAAACAGAAGAAAATTAAGACAGCAGTGATCTTTGGTACGCCACTCTGTAAATCATTCTAATAAAAGGTACTTTTATCTGACAGAGACAACAATAGTAAACGTTCTCTGAGGCATTCGGTCTAAATTATCTAATTTCAAGCAGCTGCACTAGCTGTTGGCTACTATTATTATTATCTCGTTTTCCTTTACCTAGTGGCCTACGTCGACTTAAGCACTTTAAATGATCAGACGGTAGCAAATTCTTATTGTTGACAATAAGTCCAGTAATTAGTTTTTATTTATGTATTTAAGATTGATGCCATCCACAGGTGACCATGGCTGTTCACACAGCCTCTATTGCAGCTATTAGCTTCCGCCTTCAGGTTACTAGACATCACATAAGATTCTTAAGTTATGAGATGTTGCAGGCAACGGACTTTGATGTTTTCTTGGTCTGTACTCGATTAAAAACGAGATTTGTTGACACCTATAGATTTGTCTGGCTTTTTGCTCTTGTTCCTGCTGGTATTCACGTCTGTAAAGCTGTGAAAACTCTTAATCATGGACTAGCAGATACGTGACTATCGCTTGCTATGGCCAGCCTAAGCTTTGAAAAAATCAGTGTGAGCATCCACAAAAGCCGCTCTTGTATATTGATTTGCTTCACAAACGGCGAATGTTCGTGCAACGTAAGCAACGGAAATGGCAGGGCTTAACTCTCATATAAGCATGCAAACAAGCTGTTAGCATTTCCAGCCTTGTAATCGGCACAATTACGTCAGTCTATCTATTTAAGTAAGGAGCTATTGAGCGTTTCAGAGTAAATAAGATAAGTGTGTGCTCTATATGCATTGCATGACACACACTCGTTTCCGCCACTGACAAGTATTGATTTCATTTAAACACTAAGTAAACGAACGTACTGCACCTCTTAGGTAAATGGAAATACTGCACCGCTCCAATTGCAAGCCACCAAAGAGTAACGGGTTACCAAAGTTTCTCACTACCAACACTAATTTAATATTAAAGCTTTGATGCACAGCTCGATGATTTTCTGTAATCCTAATCATAGACACAATCTTACGATTTATATTCGGACGTATCTAGCTATAAAACTCAGTAGAGGGCTATCGTGGGCTAGATTGCCCGTTTTTGATGAGTGATTTTGTTTTGATCTTGGTGATGACTTTTCTGTAAGCTCTATTTCGCCCAGCCAATCTCCACTGATATGCTATTTATGATTCTTCCTATGATTCTAAAGATAAGAGGTAAAGGTATTCTTTTTAAACGAGTCATTACAAGCCTAGCTGAGTCCTGATGATCCATCTGACTGTTATACCATTTTTTTTCAAGTGAGAGGGGTCGCCATATAGAGACCGGCCAATCAGCATTAGTAGAGAACCGAATATGTCAGATATCATTGCTGCCGTGATTGTAAGCTTCAGCTTCAATCCTAAAATTGTTTGGCTCTGCTTACTATTGCTTGCACCGTAAGATAACGGTATGTGCTGTTATTCATACTAAGGGTACAGAGTGGGCTCGGCTCATACTGAGGCCAAGCAATTGTTCACGTGCTGTTCAGCAAGCTTTGACTAATCAATAAGCTAACGAGACTATTCAAAGCTTGGACTGGCACCTTAGCCAGACATCAATATAAGGAGTGTCGTTGAATATCAATATTTAGCATTCGCCTTGAGGCACTGCATTTGACTGCTCCAACATGTCTTCGCATAGCAGCACGGCTGAGCCCAAAGCCGAGGCTCTACTGCCCATGAAAGTTGTCAAGGTCCTTATTCTACTGGTCTTAGTCTGTGTTACAATCTGGCAATGTTGCGTCAACGTGCAGGAGTATTTGAAGCATGGTGCAGTTACTTCAATGAGCAAGGTTTCTGCCGACAGCATTGATTTCCCCCAGGTAACGATATGCAACTATAATAGGTAAGTAAACTTCTTATGAAAGAACTGATTTGACATAGACATGATGTAGGCGTTGCAGACATTCTATCTTGGACTTTAGCTAGTTTTCTGTAACATTGTTAACGCAAATTGATTTCGTTGTTATGAGATACCCTAGGTGCGTACGGCCGACTGAAGTTCTGTGCACAACCGGTGTGTCGTGCAAACTTTAAACAGCCTTCATGCGATCTTAATTTACATAACTTTTTATAAGTTTCTAGTGTTTACAGTTTTGTTCAGAAAAATCCATAGCTAGTCATGACGTTTGATCTACTTCTATCGAGTGGGAACTTTCAACATGGAAGCAGGGTCACAATCCAAATACCTCTCTGGCATTATCTCGATTACCACTTTGTTTTCAGTTCAGGCTAGGCTACTGGAAAGCACATTTCGCTTATGCAGGAGGCGGTAAATAAAGTGGCATGTTTAGTTGAACTATCAAAGCCTGCACCTTTTTTGTGGAAAAACAACTAACACTTTCTCGTGATTAAAAAAGCTTTCGCAAAAATATTCTCTGAACCCTAGTGCTTGCCATGAATTCTTTCTTCAATACATTGCAATACTGCTGCATTAGTTTTATCGTCATCATTCACTCTTGTCGTCTAGGGTTAATAAATAGATCGTTATATTATTACGCGTTTAGGTGGTTGGCCGTAGGAGCTTTTTATCTGGACTGCTACACAGCAGCTCTAATTTTCACAATTCTTATTCAACGTCTTATCTGTTGCAGACTCCAGTTCACCACCTCTCGCCAATCTATAATATTCCTTCAACACAATGCACTTTCTCGACAACCAGCAAAAATTGGGGAAAATCCAAACTCTCCTTTCTAATCTAATGTACTGTGTCTACGTCAGTAACTTTACAAAGCCATTAAGACTATATGGGTGTTATTCATTAGAGTTTTGTTTAGCGAACTCACAGCCTAAGCCGCTTTCGGTGCATATTTGGTAGCTGATAGACTTAATCTCACTCAACTAAAAGAAAGTGGGAAGCATAGCGGAGTCAGGAGGGCAGTTGAGGAAATGAGTACCATGGAAGTAGCAGCTAAGGACTGCTGAAAGGGACGAGCCATGGTCGGCAGCAGGAGAGTGGTTGTCGTGGCCTAAGAATTTTAGAACTGCTTTCCACAGTCTAGGACCTGCAGAGTGAAAGCTCCCGTCGCCAACGGCTTTAGGCTGAATAGTGAAGCAGCTAAGTATATTGTCCATTTAGGAACTGAGGGCATTAGAAGGTCAAAACTGCTGCAGCAGTTCAGCTTCATATGGAAGAGCCAAGCCGTGGCTGGCCTTGTGGCGTAAAAACTTTGTTTTGATAGATAGGATCTTTAAGCGACCATCTGAATGCAGAAAGTATGTTTGGTTTAAGGTCTTCTCACGAATTCCTTCCACTGTGGCTACCAGTCAAGCAACGTATTAACTTTCAGGTTTTGTCGCTTACTTTTAGGTCGCCTCAATCTCTGGCTCCAGCCTATCTCTCAGATCTACTCTCTAACCAGGCAAGCATCATACCACCGGCTTTCGAAATACAGCAGACTACCAATACCTCGTACAAACATCAAATCCTTCGGAGACCGTGCATTTATTTCGTATGCTCCATAAGTCAGGAGCTCCCTCACGTCTTGCATCAGAACATTTCCTGACTTGAACACATCTAAAAAGAACTTAAAAACACACCTATTGAGGGCAGTATTTAGTGGGTCCCTTTAATTATTTCTTGATATGCTTGTGGGTGCTGACACTGTGCATGCTGCCGCTAACCCCATTTGCATGCTGACCCTAAGCAAGTCATCCCTAACCATGTTATTCATGTTATTTATCAAGCATTATATTACTCACCATGCAATTACATTTTCCTTTGCAGCAAATATAAAGCACTTAGAAAGAGATTTAGTTTTCTGATTGTAATTTTTCAATGGCATTATTATTAATAATATTATTGTTATCAAATTGTCTATATAGGACCTAAGTGCATTAGGAGGTTGAAAGTGCTGCAGCACTTCAACTAAATATGGAAGAGCCAAGCCGTGCCTTGTGGCATACGAACTGGTTTGAGCAAGATCGGATGTTTGTGCTACTAGCAGAATGCCGAAAGCATGTTATGTTTTAAGTCTTCTCACGAATGCTTTCAACTGCCGCACCCACTTAATTTATGTGGCATCATAGACATACAAACACCCATTAACTCATGGACTCAATACACATATTCATGTGCAGTTCTTTCCCAAGCAATTGATCGTCCCATTTTCGTTGCTTATACAAGAGGATGTATTACATAATTGTTTTCTTTCATGTATCGTCATTTTCATAATGCTCCACTATGAGCCCGTGATAATATAAAGGTTCAATCCTGGCTCGGTTTAGCACAGTATTTAATCACTGAGCCAGCATCACCCACACATAAAGAGTTTTCTGTGATTGCTGATTCTATAAACAAGATATTGACTTATATTGATCAAGAAAAAAAATGTTATCAAGAGATATTTTTGTGTGGCTCTGCAAATGTACAAGCAGACCTCAACTATTCACGATTAAGGACTCCGAAACCATTTGCATTATGAATGTATTCAACCCAGTCTTTTGTGACCTGCATGTTAGCACGAACTTCAGGTAATGCATTTTCCTTGTTTTCGATTTAACTCTTACTCATGAAAAATGCATCTCAATTATTCAGGAACCACAACCATTTGATGCTGAGCTTACGAGATTTGAATGTTAGCTTCGGCTAGGCTTATGATAACATTCGCGAGATTACCTACTATGTTTACAATATTTCAATTCCTAATATATTTGTTTGTTTATTATTCGTTATTCGTAAAAGAAGTTCACAATACAATACTAGGGCTCTTCACCATCTCAAGCTGCTAGAAGAAATATGCTTGTTTTAAGTTATTACTTTTTTATTTCCAAATAATGCTTATGTGAAGTATTATTATTCAATAAATAATGGAAATAATAGCTTTCAAAACCTAGATTTTGAAAAATCGGCAATTTGGATAGATAACGAGAGCAATTTTAATTTTTGGTCATCTTAAAACCACCAAAGTGAGGTCTGTTAAGGTCATTCCTTGCTTAGGTGGCCACACCAGAGCTAAAGAAAGACGTTCTCTGCAATACTTCAGCGAGATTTATTTGTTCGGCCCATTAAATGTATGTCTGCCCAATCCGTTGCTTCTAGTTTTCCGGACTATATCTCAAATTGTTCCTAACAAGCCACGCCTGAGGTTATTAACGCAAAGGAATTTGTGTGTGGCCCTAATTTTTCGCCTCCAATCTATTCTCTTACAAGGTATCTACGAACTGGCACCTAGACCAGACACCAACCTGGAGTATCATGGTATTGGGGTATTCATTCTAGATTGTCTCTCTTTCAAGAGACGTTCAACTTTTAGCTATCTGTAACTTTTTTGATGTGTTACTCTGGTTTTGATTTGCCTGGAGTATGTAGACGTACGCTCTACTCCTCGTTAGTCCTATATGTGACTTTAGGTGAAATCTCAAGTGACTTTTGATAGCTCACAGTTGTACGTCTTTTGTACAGCTTGACGAGTGAGCAAATCAAAAACAAAAGGCGATGTATCATTTTAGGCTTTTTTATTTTCTTTATTTTTTTAAACACTTTGTCTACCAGAAATAAACAAGCCAAAATCTAGTTACATGCTAGTGAATATTGTATACTCGCCAGTTGTGGATATACAAATGCCACATGCTTATGTGTTAGCTGCTCGGCTACTTTAAGATCATCAAAGGAACCCATTATCCAAACTCCTCTGTATGTTCTTTGATGGCTCGTCTTCTAAGCACACCAAGTGTTTATTAGAACAAAGTGGACACAGTATGATAGACATGCGTTAAATAATATATTTATTTTGTTCTCTCTAATAATAAAAGTTTATTTATACGATTGCTAAAATTTATTAACGTCTTGATACTTGTTTCGTAAACGTTGTCAGATGGAAGTTGTCACTCCTGCCTTCTGGGGCAATTCAACAAGCCTATTATAAAGCGAATGGCATGTATACTAATACAGGATCTGGGTCAAACACTACGAGCTGTAAGTATATCAAATTGCAGCTATTGTGGCTATTCCCAAATCTGAATACAATAGCTCATTAGGTTTTATTTAATAATGTGGGGTATTTTCCCGGTATTACTTACCTGATAGCACTGCACTGAACAGTTTCAATGTAATTCAATTGATAATATTGTTAATCATTCATATTTAAAAAATCCAATATATTGTAATCCTGCAGCCAGCTCTAGTGCCGTGCTGCTTAAACGTTCACAATCTATCAAGGCTTACTCGTGTACTAGATATGAAAGAGAAAAACAACGACGAGTCTTTTGCAATATTCCAACGATCTTGACTTCGCATGCTATTTTTGTCAAGGCCATTTAACGAATTGTGCTATAAATATTAATTAAAGTCACTACTTGCCAATACCAGATTAGCTGCAGCCTCTAGGCTCTCTTTTTAACCGATAGTTGTATCTGAATAAGTTATGAAATTATTCATATCTACGAAGGTGCTTTCAAAATGAAATTGCTGGAAAGCAATTCAGAGCTGTGAGGAGAGAAGATTCCATAGCTATAGCTTGAGCTATGGCTACAGTGGTGAATTTAGGGACGAAGAGAGTTAGAGCTAGGCAGGCAGACAGAGCAGCGGCTAGAAAAGTTGTCGCTTTTCACTCTTTTAAAATTCAACCCAAGTTATTTACGCTGGCGCTTGAATTTTTCAATGCCTTTAAAATAGAGCAGTACGCTGAGATCATGTGACGGTTTTACTAGGTAGTGATTGCAGAGACTCATAATGCACACACTAATGATAATAGCTTGTCTCCAACAATGATCAACCACTTGCCACTCCTCGATGCAACGTCGTCCTCAGATGCAACGTTACCCAAAACAGAAAGGTGCTGCACTTTGCAATAGGTTAATTATGATGAAATCCAGAAACTCCGGATCTATATTCCTATAGTTATTTAGGTTATTAATTCCAACATTTGGGGTGTCAAAATGTAAGTGCTACACTGCAATTAAATATTATGAAGCGGGAATTGACCTCGGCCTCGAAATGTTTATCTTGCTACCCTACCTGCTTTGCTTCAGTGCTAGTGCACCAGTCCGAATGAATATGTCTGACAACACTAGTATTGTGGCGTCATTCGTTTCCGTCCCTTTATAGCTATGCTTCTGGAGTTTCAAAATAGGCTCTTACTAGAGCTAGTAAGACACATACTGGCTATACTTAGAAACATGTACAACGAACCAGTTTATGCATAATAAGGGTACTGATTGGTACTACCTCTGCCGGCAAGGGCTGTGAAAACTGGGCCGCTCACGACAGACAACCCTTTTTTCTGAGTTTTGCACAAACTGTCAGTGCCTGACGGCACAGGCTATCAAACCAGCAAGTAATTAGTTGCTGAAGTTAAAACGGAATGCTACAAATGCATAGATCTTTTTGTATGCAGTATCCCTTTCTAAGCAAGCCTGGACTTTAGCAAAGTCATGCAGCTGATATTAAGCAGACTTTACTTATGCTGAGCCGATGTGGTCGTCGAGTGCAATCTTACTTTGGATCAGGAACGCTAGAATTCATGCTAATGCAACAGGAGATGTGCTGGCAGAGCCAATTTTGAGCATTAAGCATTCTAATTTCTGATTCACGCTTCATTTGTACATAACAGTTAAGTGATTTGTATCGTCATTTAGCTTAAGAAGTTTGCTGCCATCAATGTGGTGATATCAGTACTACTTGCAGCCAAGGAGCTGAGAGGGTTCGTCCAGCCGAAGGGCTGGAAAGGATCAAAGCAAAGGTACAACAGCGTTTCATCTGCATAGAATCAAAAGCCTAAATTGTGCCTGGAGATCCAATCCGCACGAGGTCGGGTATATGCTATGAAGGGAAGTAGACCAGGCACAGACCCCTAAGGTACCCCATAGGTCAATAACTTCTCCGGAGATATTTTTCAGTTCATATCAATACTCTGGAGTATTCCACTGACATAACAATTGTTGTACAATTCAACACCTGTGACGCCAGGCGATATGAAAGGCTCGAGAGAAGGACTTGGATTTTTTTGGCATCGAACGCAGCCAAAATATCAAGCAAAACAAGGTGCAGACTGCTGATTTATGTAACCAATTTATATAAATAAGAATCATGGTTAGGGAGGGACATGCAGAAAAGAGTTTACTTTTATCTGATATGAGTGGGCAGCTGTGCAAAAATGGCTGATAAAAAAGAAGCTCACAATCGTTGTTTGTTCTCGCGAACAGTGGTGTAGCAAGGGACAAGTAATATAGTGCAATAACTGGAAATCACCCTCTAGAAGCACCCACCATCACCTGGACAGTCCCCTAAGTGGATCCCATCGGGTCTCAAGCTGGGGTACTCTTGTAGGGACTTATGCCTGGTACGCCCACTTTATAGTAAAATAAGTCGCTGCACACTTGGATTTAAGTGGATGGAGTGCTATAGCCATTAATTACTTGCAAGTCTTCATCGGCATTATGCTTCTGAACAGCATGACTCTGAAAAAGCTCAACAGATAAGCCATAATGACCACGTGCCTTCCGGAAGCATCTGCTGCAGCACACCGCTCGGACTGAAATGAGAGAGAGTCGATATAGTCATGCATCGAGCGACGGCCAGTGTTGTCATGCAATCCGGGCACCATGCACAGGCATAAGCACAGCAATCACTCGCTCACACGCTGGTGAGCTAACTGAATGAAAACTCACTGAATGACAACTTTCTGTCATGCCTACCATTAAGTTCATTATGGTGAATTCTGCCGTAATCAATTCTGACTAAATTGTAAATGTATCTCCGTCTGTAACTCAACAAAGTCATAAAGACCATATGGGTTACAGACGGAGATACATTACATTTAATTACAATGGGCTGTATGACAGGCTACAGGATATCCCTTCTATACTGTGCCAACAAACAAGACCATACACCAGCGTAGTTAGGGCCAACACCATATCACAAACATGCACTTACAATTTATTCTCGGAGGTTAGATAACGTTTTGCCACAAGAAGTAAGAATTGATTGCGGCAGAATTCACCATAACGAACTTAATGGTACGCATGACAGAAAGTTGTCATTCAGTGAGTTGATAGGATATGGAAGCCAGCAATATTGAACATTGCAGATAGTACCCAGAAAATGCTACGTTCTATGAAGAACATAGAAGTCTATATTTTCTCATTGCAGTTACTCCGATCGATCTCTACAATTTTACTTATGACAGAGGTTGGCATCTTGTCGACAAATTTAATGCTGCTACGTTTCCTGGTCATACAAACTCGACCCTCTGGACGTGCACTTTTGCCGGGACTAAATGCAATTCTAAGGTGAATTTTATTACAGAGAGTTCTAGTGTCGAATTAGTCGCAAAGTTCTTCAATTAAACTTAATAATGACATCCTAAACATCGACTGAATGGCGTGATACAAAATTTGCTACTTTTTGAAGAAAGAGCAACTGTTATCACATGATTTCCCTATCAATATCAGTAAAATTACACTTCGTGCAATATTACTAATAATGACAATGCATTGCTTAACTCCGTTTGATGAATCAACCAAATCTTTTTCTATGAACTAAACATATTTTTTATGGAAGTATTCCAAAAAAAATATGTTTAGGTCTGGCTATATGGCTAGCGGTCACATTTGTAGTGTTAGCCTACATAAAGACATCAAGACAGCTCAATCGGACGTGGTATCTATTTTAAAGAGCATTTGCACTTGTAGCCTCTTGAAAAAATTACGTCAGATCAGATGGGGCTGTTGTCGTGTAGATTTGTGGTTAGTCCTGGCATCAATATTATGCCAGCAAAAGACACGGTCGTCTGGAGATTTGAGGTTATTTAGAGGTACAGCTAAGTGACTTGAGTCAGATCAGCCGGTCGTCTAAAGTCATGCTTGATTGAGAAGCAGATCAGAGAGGCCTGGCGATGAACGAAACTGGTGGAGGTGTAAAATTGAGGGACAACACCTTGATGCCGATTTACTTGTTGATGAGGAATGAGTGCATCTGAGTAAAAAGTGGTTTCATGTGGTAATTGTGACTTTCAAAACCAATAGACTTAGCTTCAGAGCTTTTCAGCCACCATAAGTCCGCATTACTTAGGTGGTAATAACAGTTTTAATAATAATAATTGTAACCGTGCATAGTGTCCTCAGAGAACTAAATCTCTCTCTGGGAACTTTCCAAAGCTGCTAATAAATCATTACAAAATGTTTGGTAGTAACATTCTGAAGCCGCAGGCACAGTAAGCAGCAGGCACGAGCCACTAAGCCGATACATGAACACGAAGGACGAATCACAAGACTCGCCAAATGCTTTAACAGAAAGGTGTGATTTAAGCTCCTTTTTAAATTGCTAGTATGGGGGAGTTGTGATGTGCATGTGTAACGTGTTACAGGCTTTGGGAGCATACAAACTATAGGCACGGTCTCCAAAGGTCGTTCGGGAATAATTGCATGCATTAATTTGCTAAAGTTAAGAAGAGTCTTGACTAGTGCACTGAACGACTTTGATGAGTTATTCCAATCCGACCTTGCCCAATTCTTTACACTTTTATGTTGTTCAAAGTAGCCTGGATTATCTGTTGACCTGTTAAAATCGTCCAGGTAAGGAATACTCCGAATCAGAACACCTGCATGACCTCATATGCTGCTCGGGAAATTATACAAAAGCCTACATTGAAGGCTAGATTTTTATGCGCACTTTGCTAACACACTTAGGTTCCAAAAAGTATGATTATAATTTCTTCATCTAATTTAATTTTTTATATAGAAAACCGCTACTTTTCGACATGGGATAATCAAGTAGATTCCAAATATTGTGTAAGAGCCGTGTTATCTTGCATATTGTGCCTTATGCATTTGTATGGCTTTTAGGGAGTAAAAATTGTAAACTTATACAGAGCCCACTCTATCAATCGGCAAATGTAGTTTCCCATTCGCACTTTCTTGGCTGTTTGATAGAAATGAACGCTTCCAATATATTCATACCCCATTATAAATATTTGTAACGTAAATTATAATCATCATTGTTATCAACTTGTGCATTTACCTCTTGAATGGCAATGCAATATTTTGCATATTTTTAAAAGGAAGTTGCTGTGCAGAAAGTTTTGCACTCTATGACTACTACCTCAAACTCTCTTAGTGGAGCCTGCCACAGAATTATTTTCTGTACTGGCTCTGCACATTTTGGTAAGAAGTGCTAGGAATTCGTCCTGGTTACTTCAGAATTCATGGGGCAACCATTGACGAATACTTTTGGCCATCGTGTCTGTTTAGTTTTTCCGCCATCGAATGACGAGCTATGGCAATTGCTACACTTTTAACAAAGAAATTACTAAAGATGACCTTGACAGCATCGGAGGCGATACTTCTCGGCTCAAGTTGCCTCTGCAACAGTCTCACCCAACCGAAGCTACTGGATTAGAGGCCTACATAAGCATAGAAGCGGTAGGCTTTTTTAGGCACTGCCTGTTTTAAATATCCGAAATGGCTTGCTCGTTTAATGATCTATTCTTTGACAATTCAGGACGATTACTCGGAATCAATTGAGACAAAAGGGAGCCCTCTATTGGGTTTAAAGGTTTTAGTTCATTCCAAGAATGACGAGCCTGATCCTAGGGCATCTGGAATCTCCGTGGGGCCGGGAATGTATGCTACAATTGGAATCACACGCACACAGGTAAGGAACGAGATTTCGTCAACCTTCATTTAAGTACTTGGCATATCATGTATGAAAATCGTGTTGTCTGCCGGAACCAATCCAGAGCTCTTAGAGACGAATTGGACTTGTTTTCTTAGCCACCGAATATTTTGAACTTCGCAAAGCCAATGCACTTTCTTTTTGAGCTACATAAAAATAGTTTGATTAGAGAGACATAAGTTATCGACGAATGCAGGTGTATAGCTAAAGCCGCCTACGATTTCAGCTATGGTACACTTTTCATATATCTCTAATAAGTCTAAACTACTTGCAGAATATCAGGAGCAGATTGTTACATTTCTCTACTGGTTAATGTTGTGATATAAAATTATGGATAGTCATTAAATTTTTGTTCCTATGCACGCATTTACAATTCTGCTAGAAATTATTTTAATGAAGAATCAACTGATTTACACTAATCGGTTGAAGTGCAGCTTAATTAGAGTGTTAAAAATTGTCATTGTTTTCAAGGTTCTGATGCATAACTAGTAGCCTGTTCATGTATTCTACTTATAAATGGGAGTTGTGACTGATTTGTTCTCAATTTTTCGATGTGTGACTGATTTCCTATGCTTTAAAAAGAGAAGGATATAGAACATGGTTGCTAGCATTCCCGCGTGTTCCATCATTTTACTACAGTAATGCATAGTAGGAACTATGAGTAATGCAAAACCACTGCTAACTGTCGATCAGAATCAAGCTACAGAATATATCACCAGGTTTATTAGACTCAATTAATCAGTATCGTAAAATCCGAAAGTTTGGTCAATATTTAATTCGACTTGCATTTTAAGTCTGTCTTATAATTATTCAATTTTGTTCATGAACATTACGTTTAACATTTAAGATGCCTTTGTCAGTATAAATGATTATGTTAGCCGCTATTAGCCATATTTTAGTTACCGTCGGAGACTGCAGGTTTGAACCCAATTATGGTCAAACTCACACACACGAGGGCCAGTGTGTGTGTGTGTGAGGATTCGTATATGGAAAAAAGATTAAACGTATGCACTGACTTGCTACATTGTCAATAGTAAAGTCCATATAATATGTCGCACTCTGTAATCGTATTTAAGTTTGCACGGTCGCCGTTTTACTTTGCAAATAATTACCTCGCTGGAAAGGCTAAACGGTTAAGCTCAAAACAGTAGCCAACAGGTGGATCAAGCTTCCGGAAGAACGAATCTTGATGACCAAGCAATTAAAATGAGGTCTGAACATTAGCTAAGAAAAAGGCCAATATCAAAGTTTAACTTATGTTTATTGTAGGGAAACGCTAGCAGCTGCAGTCAACCCTGGAGCTCGGCATGGCTCAATCAAAGCTGAGCACTAAAACAACTCCGTTTATGTGCATTTTCCTTTCTTAAACTGACGTCAGAAATAAATTGATTCAAAGACAGTTTTAAGCTTTGAGAAAGGTAACGAGCTACGGGTGACATGGTCACGATCACGTTATTATTTACCTATAGCATTCGGAATTAAGCTCATTATTTGTTACCTAATTTATCGGCTAAAATATGGCTTGTCGATAAACGTATCGACGTTTATCTACAAGCCATATTTTAGCCGATAAATTAGGTAAGAAATAGGGTTTATCGTACTGTATCAAGAAAGGCTTTCAAAAGTAAATACAATGACTTCAGAGATGCTAATGATTTTTAACCTACCCATTTTGATAGAAAATATATTCATTGTGCTAGCTTTTATTTTAAAGAGAATTCAAGAATAATAGTCAAACATTTATAATGCCCTTTAAGCATTCGATGGCATCTACACATTTATGGTTCTATGTAAGCTTTGTGACTAAAAACCATCTCATGCAGTACATTAAAAACTATTAATTAGCAGTCCCTCTGAGCACTACCAAAAGATATCGTGCTTGGCTTTAAGTATAACTATACCTCTTATTTTTCAGAAAGCTTTGGCAGCTGGCAGTGTTGATTAATACCTCGTGCCCTGTGCGATTGCAAATAAAAAAGTTTAAAAAATTGATGATCATACGCAATCATACATATTTAGTCACCTCAAAGGATAAATTTTCAACATCCATAATGCATTTTCTTATTTTCAAAAACTTCCCTATACGATAGAAATGCATGGCTGTGTTATCATCCTGAAGGATGATGTTTGTAATCCTTTATCTTGGTAATAAAGGAACTTAGGATCTAACCGCTGCGAAATGTCTAATGCAGCCTTTCAAATTTATAAATAGAAATGCACTGTTCACTAGACAATTATTAAGAATGGCCAACCAAACTTCCGCACATTTTTTCCAGTATTGATAATGCCTTTCTCGAGATAATGCAAGCTACCAGCAATACTCAGCATAGCTTTTGCTTAGACCCTTGCTGCTAATTATATCTAGAAAACTCAATGGATCCCTATAATCATTGCGATAAAAAAAAAAATTTTAGTACCCTAGTCACTCCAAACGTCTTACTAGTACTCTGTAAATGCTGAAGCGCAGCACGATATTATGAGATATTTCTTTAATACTTCTTTTTAAATATATCATCCATCTATAAAATTACCTGATACTTTTTAGTATGAAAATATCAAGCCACCAGAAGGTGAATGCGAGCCAAACAAACAACTCGAATTTTTCGACACCTACACCCTTTCATCGTGTGAAGCGGAATGCAAAATGAAACTAATAGAACAAAATTGCTCGTGCATACCTTACTTCTATCCAAATACCTACAATTTTTGCAACATCGACGACACTCTTGGCTGTGCTGCTAAAATAGAACGTAAGTATTTATGTACAGTTTATATTCTAAGTTTCGTATTATGGAAGCAGAAAAAAAACCTCGAAGTTCAACTTTGTAGATAAAGGATTCTGGTGTAGGTCAATGTTGGACTCAATTTTATTTGCCACCTACACGGAATTACGAGTTTCGTGGTAGTTTCTTTTGAATCAATATTGCCCCCTCTTGGAAGTACTAGTTGTTTACTTTTGGAGTCTCCTGAGTGGTTACCATATTCTATTACAGCAGTAATATTAGTTCTTTTGTTTAACACTGAAGAGAACCTTGATACAAATGATTGCAAGAGAAGCAATAATCTAGGGTTAATGACATGCACTGTACCATGTTTGAAAAACCTAAAAAAGCACTCAGGTATTATTCACATATTGCCAATTGCGTGTTATTATTTAAAATTACAACTACAGCCAACTTCATCTCCATATAATAAACATGACATCTGTAAATCAAAAATCTTTTGCGACTTAAAAGATTACAAAATAACAGCATGATAGATGCGTCTTACTAGATGTGACTTCTAGCAGATTCGCATAAGCATCCGAATCTCTACCAGCGAAAGCAGATGTTGCGACTACGAATGTCGGCATATTTTCTGCTTAATAATCCAAAATTACTGTTTCAAATATTATTATCTCCGGTTTTTTGAGAATTTGCTCTACTTTGTATATGTAAGCCAATTCACAATGTTATTACCTTTGGCTTCACCACAACTGCCAATCATTCATATTTTATTGAAATAGCCGAGGAAAACACTCGCATTGCTCTCTAATAAGATATAGCCAAGAAATACTCGCTTTATTCGAGAATAAGAATTTCTATTGTGGCTGTAGTAAGGTAAGCAAGACATGACACTATCAAGTGAGAAAGCGGTGTAGTGAATATCATAATATGGTGTAATCCAAGCAATTTGATGAGATAAGATCACTACGAGAAAATTCAAATTCTCAAGATAATTCTGTTACAAGACGCAGAATTGTATTTTCTAGAAATTTCTTCAATTGAAAATGTGTTTATGTACTTCAAAAAGCCTTAACACAAGTACTTACTGAAAACACGAATTGATTTGTTGAGGTAACCTTGCAGTTATTTTAATGAAGTTGAGAGAAGCTGCGTCGCAGTGCAGGAGCTATATGAAACGCACGGATAATGCCCACTTTGAATTTGTTTCAATTATTTACCCGGCTACTAGCTTAAGCAACGCTAGCATGCATACAGACAATGCATTTGATTGGCTTCTGAAAATATTTGCATTTATAGTAGATACTGCACCTTCTTTGAGGCTGATACATAATCTGAATCATTGATTTTTTTTACTAGGGTGGAAAAGAAAATGTCGATGTTACATTTTCAAATCATTCTGCGGAAGTAGACTGACAATTTAGAGGGTAAAATCTAATGTATTTGAGGCGAAATACCAAAAATCATCATCGAACTTGTGTGGCGGATATTTTTAAATGACGATTCGATTCAAAGCGATTTTGCTGCATTTGTGGTTCTATGTATGTCTCATAAAATTCCAAGTAAAATTTTTATCAAAATTGAACACGTCGTCTGTCATTCAAGAGCTGTAGACAATGACTTTTCTGCACTCTGGATAAAGCATTTACTTTAAGAAGATTGAGATAGGGGTACAAATATCCGACGTGGCGTAGCTCAATGCCCCACCTTTGTGATAATATGCTATTCTTGGCCTTCAAATGTTCTCTCTACGTAGATCCTGCTCTTGGTGTTCGACAAGAGCCTCCTCTTTGTATTGTTGCGATATCCGTTTTCGATAGCTCATTTCAATAAGATATGTCAGACCAGATACGTAGGTGGTTTTTTGTGCACGTGATAATTGGCTGTTTTTACACTTAGAAACTTCAAAGAAAGGTATAATAATTGAAGAGTTGCACACTGACTACATATGACAAGCATATGAGGCCTAATATATCTCGAATATAAATTCAGAAAAATTCAAAATTCCCCTAATCACACTGTAAATTCATTGAAAACTTAGATTACAGTCCATTGATAGTTGTTCTGTTTTAGAGTATCGTTCTGCAGTTAAAAGAACTTCCAATCTCAGTAAAGCTAACTCCTGAGCCAAGTAATTTATTTTTCTCTACCAATGTTGGTGAAACAAGTTTTCTTATTATCTGTTTTCTTTTTAGAAGCACCTTCAAGTTAAGATAAAGTGATAAAAGATTAGGCTGCAATTATTAAGCATTGATCCTTAAGGTCTTATTACAAATACCTCTCTTTGTTAAACTACACCACCATATTAGAGAAGAGAAAGGCGGCGAATCAAGGTACTTAGTCAATATTTTTTATTCCAATATTTCTTTCCTTCAATTGCAACTTAATTCAAAAATGCTCACCTCTAGCCCAGCTGCTGCACCTCAATACTGGGAGGAGGTTTTTTGTATGCACACCAATTCTGAACACGCGCTTTCAGATTTTCGTATTTCGTAATAAAATTAGCGGCTTGAAACGGAACCGCTCGGTCAGCGAGCCATTGTGTTTACCATGCCCTAGCTACACATTACTGATTCCTGATGCATTCTTGCCGCGACGGCACTATTCGCTTGCTGCTGTCAGAATGGTCACATTACAGAGTCGTCAACTGGTCAATTGTGCAACTCCCACGATAGTTACTCAATTCATTAGATCAGACGTTCGCTCGAAAGGCTAGCAAGCGACTAAGCTAGCGGCTTGATGTTATAAGAAATATTATTGATATTCTTACGTATAGAAAACACAATAGTTCATTCGTATAGCATCGATAGAGAACTTGATCTCTACTCAGGTGCTTCACAAATGCCTCCGTGCTGGAGCCCACGATATTAGCCAGGACTCGGTCGGGGCGGACACCTTAACCGCTCGACCAAGCCAGCTCGCTGCATGCCAAAGAAAGTCCTGAATAGCCTTAAAATTATATGGCTTGAGCCGCAATGGCTTACTGTATATGTTCGTTGTTTTTCATGACCTTCCCTTTGCAGCAAATGTAAAGCTTCTAGAAAGAGATTGAGTTCTCTGACGGCGCATAATCAAGTGCAATAGTTTCACTATTGTTATTACCTTGGTCGCGAGATTGTTGGTTCTAATCCTGTGGGGGCAATCATTTGTCATTGCTGCAAGCTGTGGTTATGGCAGTAAAGACTCTTCTGTGGCTATACACAAGAGGCTGCCAAATCTGCTAGTATGTATTGTACTCTAGTTATCTGAATATCTTAAGAGGTGTGCCGTGCTCATTTCAAAGGTATATGCTACACTGTTTAAGTTATTAGCACCAGTGCTCGAAGATACTCGATCTCGTGAAGTAACGTTTTAGGAATGATTAACAGCAACTTCCGTCAGTACTGCCAATGTCCGGAGCCTTGCAATTACGAGGAATTTGTTTCGACCGTAAGCTACGCATCATTCCCTAACAGCTATTTTGGCCGTGAACTGGCGTCTTTGAAAAAACTCCCTGTCAGTTTTATCAAGTAAGTGCTGTGTCACTCCGTAGCCATTTCAAGCAGTCAGTGGTAATTTCTCAGTGCACTAATTCATGAGCAAAGTTCAACCTGTAGAGATGTAGCTCAGAAAGAATAAATTGCAAATCCTACAAAGCGGCTGTTGCCATTGCACGACTCTTAAAGATCAAAGTAATAGCTGCAGCCCAGATAGAGTGAGAGAGCTAGAGAGAGAGAGAGAGAGAGAGAGAGAGAGGTAGAGAGAGAGAGAGAGAGAGAGAGAGAGAGAGAGAGAGAGAGAGAGAGAGAGAGAGAGAGAGAGAGAGATGTGCTCGCCCTGACCACTTCTGGCTGAGGTCATCGGCTCGAGCCCCGAGGAGCATGTAAACTCCTAAATATATAGATGAAGCTCTCTTGTTTGGGCTATATTAATGAGATGATTTTGTTGATTAAGCACCTATGCCCTGAATGCATGGTGCAAACGTGACCATACTATCTAGCTTTCATAATGTGAATGATTTTAAGCTATTTCGGTATACTACATGCAAATTTTAAGCTTTTTGAAGCAAAATGTATTTGCTTTTTACCTTAACCTCTAAAAACCACGAGGACTTAGCAGCTGTTATCCTCGATGTTTTTTCATTGTTACTGTCAATGCCTGAGTGGCTTAGAATGTGCATCCAGCTTTATTTACTATTTACTAGAAGAGCTCGTAGCCTATTTTTTTCAGGGCTTGCATAGTGAACGAAGCCAGGTAGTTTTTTGAGCCAGTGTGTGAACATAGAAACCTGAATATATACAACAAAAATGTCTTACTAATCCCTAGCTTGTTCTAGTATTGTCTTGTCGAACTCTAACGAAAAAATATTCTGCCGCCCACCACCTATGCTTTTGAGCATTCAGTTAAAAAGAGAAGCCGTTGCTTGCATTCTGGGATAGACCGTTTCGGTAATTGAAGTTTTTGAAATTTATTATTTGCTTTAAAAAAATAAGGGCCTTGCAGGAGTGTTGGACTGGGCTGCGATATCAACTATCTTACACACACCTAAGCCTGCTCTTGCCTCCTACTTGCGGAAAGCATTGTACTTTAGCCAGGCTTTTCTGCATTGCTAGTGAGTTCATTGCTTCAATGTATATGGTTTATTTATTAGACCAAAAATGTTGACGCATTTAACTCGATGTATCTTGCCCTACTTAATATTAGTCCGAAGCTTCTCATTGTTTGGTCGATAAACCCGGAGTAAATAGCTTAAGAGGCGGACACCATACCGACCACATTGTGATGCCCGACTTGAGAATCGTTGAACTGTTTTCAAATTGGGTTCTAGCCACCTGTGGTTACATTAAGGTTTTTCTCTTCGAAATGCAAGGAACTTCAGCGGGTCGTGGATTTTTCTTGCGAGCAGTATGTCCATCTTCTTCAATTTAGTTCACTTTCACTACACAGTCAAAGGCGTATGAATTAGGTGATATACTGCAACGAGAATAGCAGCAAAAAGTCCAGCTACAGCTGAGCACGAATCTCAAGAAGTTTATCTATTAAAGATTTTCAGCTGACTCTAAATTGTGACTAGGTTTTCTGGTAACTGTTTGATATAGAAACTAAAACAGCTGTTTCTCGCTCAAAATCAAAACCAGTGAACAGCTTTTTTTCTACCTGTTATATTATCTCTAACGTCAATACTTTTTAACAAAGAGATGCTACTACTAAAACTCCAACTTTCTACATGGATATAAAATAGGTATCGGAATTTTTTAGTGTTGTTGGAATTGTTTTGAAATGTCTGATAATTTTCTCGAATTGGCCAAAAGCTATAGTAGTGCTCAATTTTCTTTAATTAAGTCAGATATAAACTAATTTGACCTCCTGGTGTCAACCAACATTGATTGTCTTTTCAGTCATGTCTTCAGTTTAGAAATATGTTGCAAAACGAAAGAATCTTACTACAGAAGATCCATAACAGTTGCTCTCAACCTGTTCGTCGCGACCCCTTCAAGGATCCAACTACCCTTTCACCGGGGTTAAGTCGGACAATCGCAAATTGTGCATTTCCGCATTTTGCATACTAATTTAATGGTTGGGGGTCACCAAAGTATGATGAACTGTATTTAAAGATCGCTGGATAAGAAAAGTGGAGAATCGCTGATCAAGAACTAATGTGAAGACGCAGTTTCAATAAAATTAATAATGCTTTTAAAACTTTCCAACAATGTTAAAAATCATCTTAAAAATTTGGAATTGATTTTATTAATCCTGCTGGGGGTTTTTACTACCAAGGTACAAATAGAGAAAGATAAGAGAATAACAATGATTGCCAATTTGCTATGGCAAAGCAGTCTGAAGGAGATTAATATTGATCTGGCTACTGATAGAATATTGATTGGAGCTACCACTAGAAATAAACATACATGCAATCAATCTCACGAGATGGATTCTCACTTCAAGTGAATGAAAGTGAATTGATGAAGCTGATGCGTGATGATTGCAAAGACAAGAGATACAAAATTATAACTAACTTCACGGGAAAACGAGAGAGAGAGAGAGAAAGTAAACTTTAGCATCACTGTTGACGACTACACAATTGTGTAAGCAGGTCTATTCTTCGGAGGCAACGTCAACAATAGGAGCCACGAAGCGCCCATCGAATAGGACTTGCTCGCATATTTTGTTCGTGCATTGCTTTAGGTACGGAAAAGTTAAAGAGACAGCATTAAACCACCTTTGAATAATTACAGGGAGGGATTTGTTAGGATCTACTAAGGGCAACAAAGGAGTAGATAAAAAGTACCTTAACCACTTCGATGTCATAGGACGGTTCAGCTTAAACTATGATCTGCACATTGGAGTATGAGACACTGTGGCGAAGAAGAGTACTGATATGATCGATTTTCACCTGGGTAAAAAGGGAATTTTTGAAGTATCCTGGCTTGGTGTTGTGTCTGCTCCTCTGATGTCGGAATTTTCCACCGTGTTAACAGACTTACTGACCTGCATGCCTAAATCGATCTGGTAAAATATGCCGATATTCAAATTGCTCGGGCACTCACGATATTGATGAAATGGGGAATTTTGAAGCAGGTACCGACTTTGAAGCTAACAGTGTGGATACGAGAGAAAGAAACGTGGATTACCATCTGCTCACGAAACCCAGTAAGCTTGTCAAACTCATTAAAAAAATTAATTTTCGAAATTAATTCTGTCAATCAAAAGTAAAAGCTGAGTTAAAATAGATCAAAGTAAAAGTTGAGTTTAGATCAATCTCCATATTGACGCTGGTACATGCTAGAACTCCATCCCAACAATTTCAGAGCCTCTACTAAAGACAAAACTTGCCACAGGTAAAACACTAACCAAATTCAAGGCGCTTGAAATGATTAAAGACTTGCATTTGGAAGCTCTCGATACTTCTTTGAAAGCAATAGAATCGGCAAAACTTGCTGTTCAGAATCCGAGTCGAGATTAGGCCACGTTTGTGATTAGAATCTGTCAAACTTGCTGTTTGGAATCCAAGTCTAGAGGAAGGCAAGCTTATGACTGCTGACACGATTTTATAATTCGCATTCAATAAGCTCTGTAGACTAAAAAATATCATTAGTACCAAGCTCGTGGAAAATGTAAAGAGTAGCCTTGAATAGCAATTGATCAAAGACGTCATGATCCTAAATCTCAATCTGAAAGACCACCGATTCACTAGGCAAAACGTACTTTCAATTTTGCCGGAATTATATTCCCATTTTTTAAAGAGTCAACGGTGTACCAGTGACCATAGACCAGACATCAAATGATGCTGAAAGTATGAACTTGAATCTTCAAGATTAACTTCAGTTGTTACTTCAAAAAAGATGAAACGTAAATGGCAGTCAGAGGGCAAGACAGTTTTAATAGGCTCTAGTCCAAATACACACTCTTCAGGAACTCTGTCCAGTCTAACGAAAGCTCCAAAATGTGTACAAGGCATTATTATGCATTGAACCAACATTGATGGACGTTTAGATAGTTTTGATAGATATATTAGGATTGCAGTTCAAACTACTCCCAAGTACTTAATTAGGAATCACTTAAATAATTTGTATTCCTGGAATATTAATATATTAAGTAACGTGTATTGATTAGGAAATCATCAACAATATAATTATGAACTTGTATTTATCACAAAAATAAGTAAGACACTGTACAGTAGTGAAAAATGGGAAATCGGCAAAACTGCAATAACGTTTTTTTTTATTTCACACTGCAAACAGCGGTTTTAAAAAATGACATTTTTTTCACAAACCTAACTGTGATCAATGACCCTTACCAAACGCTTAGATCACTGGAAATTACGAAGAGCCACAATAATTTCCTCTTTGTTAGCCGTCATGGGTGACCAATGGACTGGTCCTATTTGAAGTTGGGTTTCATGTTGTCCTCACAGAGGCATCAATCAATCGCTGGATGTAAGACAACTAGCAACCGTGCAGAATTTTATCAAAGTATCGTTGGTACTGCCTCTGTGAGAATATTTGTAGATATAAACGTGGAGCATAAGCAATTTACCAATAAGTTTCAAGTTTGTTGTGTCGTTTCCAACTTTGAACGGTAGTCACCATTCAGCCCAACACAACAATACATTTTCTGCTGGTTATTTCTATTTGTGGCTGTATCATGTCAGTTCTTGTCTTGCAGACAGTTATCATCATTTATTTCTCGATAAGGATGAAGCAAAGAACTCTAGCTCAGGACCTCAAGACAGAGCCACAACTAAAATCAAAGAGTACTTGAGAACCTCTTAGAGTACATCCTTCACTACATGAAATTAAATGTCTGATTATATCGTATATTCAACTTAAACAATATATATATATATATATCTCAATTCAAATATTAGTAGCCCTTCTTTAGCAAGATTTTCCGTTGATTACTTAACTACTCTGCATGCAAAGTTTCAATAAAATTATTATTCCACTAATATGCAACATGCTGAGGTCATCACAAAAATATGAGGTCAGACTTCTTAAAAGCTATTAAATTGGGCACACTGTATTGGGGTCAAATAATTAATTAAAATAAAATCGCAAATTTGCATATATATATATATAAATATATATATATTACCAATACTATTGACAGTAGCTTTCTGGACGTCTATTCATATTTAGTAAGTTTTGACGGCAAAAAAGAAGACCACCTCTGAAAAAACTGCTTTGAATGACTCCAATATTGGAATGCATTTTCATAAGGGCTAAAGCTTGTTTTTATTACTTAATTCAAGATTTAAACAGGAAATTTTAATTCTTACGAGTGAATTTCTGGCAGCTCAGGCAAGATTGAACACTGTAGCTATAGTTTTAGATGCACAGGTTAACATTTGCATTGATTTTTATTGCCGTCCTTTTGCCCTGCACTGCATACATTGAACACAATCATATATCCTTGTAGATTTACCAACTATCGCCTAAATTCTCTAAACATATAGTTGTCGAATTTGAGGCCTGCAGTAGGGAACCTCTGATTGACCTCTAAAAGCTGAGTAATAGGCTCTGAAACTCTTCTAGTGCTGCCTAAAAGTGGCTTTTGAATAGGTCGACGTTTTACTCGGTTCAGCTGCTTCTGTATCCAGCAGTAAGTTGCAAGGGCTTTTCTACCTAGGAGTTCCGCAACTGCAACCTTCATTTCACTGGCCACAACCAGGGTGAGACCTAATTAATATAAGGCCATTGAATCAGATGACCACTGTTTTTCTGAACGGTTATTTCTTATTTTTAAATTTCTAAATATAGCAGAAAATACTTGTAATTTGAGGTTTTCTCTCTAAGCTTTAATGATAGCTAGCTTATCACTTGGTCATTGTGAAATATTTAAAAAGATGCTCAAGGTTTTTTACTAGTAATCGACATTTGTAGCTAGATATTGGAATCTATGCATTTCGCAGACGGAAATAAATCATTCGTAAGACAATCAAAAGAGCAGCACCATTGCAGGTGCTCTCCAACAATCAAAATGTGGAAAAACAAGCTCAACATCAGTAATTTGTGTTTAGGGAGCTTGCGTGCTCACACACTCAAGTTTTTAAGTATGTGGTCCTATTTCTATTTTTTTGCAGAGACAACGGCGTTGCACTCAAAATATACTTCACGGAGATTCGAAGTACAGTTGTGACTCAAACACCTGCTCATACCGTGACTTCAACCCTGAGTATGTACAAGAACGACCGAAAAATAGACAATTATTTCACGGAATGCCTCCATAACCGTTTGCATAAAGTTTAAATGGCCACAGTTGCTGGTAATTCAAATTGAATAATATTTTAATAATAGTAATGCACTTGATAAAGCGGAATCAGATAACTCAATCTCTCTCGGCACTTTACATTTGCTGAATACATAGCCTACAAGGAGCAAAAGGTACACTTTTACATGTTAAACATATGTTTCAGAATGTAGTAGTGATCATCCATGTATAGAACACCCAACGAAAATCTAAGAAGCTCTGTCTAGGCGAAAGCCAATTCCTTCTAAGAGAATTGATAAACAAGGGCTATTAACATCCAACGTATTGTGGTAAGACTAGCATACCAAAACAACATGCATCACACTTGAACCAGCTTGCAAAAGTCTACAAAAAGCCCTTCTTAACCATTGTCTCCTACTAGGAGCCAATCGTTGATAAGGACACTCCTGTTAGTTAAAAGCACTAAATCACTCATGCCTGAGCAGCAAAGCCCTTAGGAACAGTACAGAGAAGTTTTTTGAGAGACGAGCAAAGATGTGAATTGGAAGAGAGGAAAGATGAGTGAAACGGTTTTGTTATATTAAGAGCTGAAAAGAGGAAGACCTCTGCAGATCGTTACAGCCGCTTTAATCATATTCCATGTTTTTGTGAATCGCACTCAACTGACTAATCAGGTTCAGGCAGACATCGGTGCAAAGCCGTGCAATCAATCTATGGCATACACGTTGCGATTGTAGTGTCACAGCTGAGATGCATCTTGTGTCTTGACGCTTGCATACATGCACCACATTTGTAAAACGATGACCTCCGCTATAATCACCAAAGAGCCTTTGAAAACAACATGGCTGACTAAGTCTTGGAAAAAAGCTGGAAAATGTACTATACTCTTATCTTATGTTCTTTCAAAGAACCCTTATGTGCCATTTGACAAAGCATTTCCTTCGTATTCAGAATCTAACAGGATAATACAAATACATACGATATAAGACCCTCAGAAAACTCCATCAGTTTCAAGGAACTTTACATTTGCTTCACAGGAAGAATGGTCGGATAATTAGTGATAGTATGCTCAATGCCAACCAGCATAACAATGTTAAGGGTGGCATGCACAGGATCAGCAGGCATATGTGGCTAGTCACAGCATGCAGAGCCCCACCAGGCGCAAGCACAAAAAAGGACAAACCTCATGGACCTAAGTTCTCCGATATATAGATTCGTGTTAGTTTCGTTGTTAATGTGGTCTAGTCAGGGAGTACCGTGACATAAATTGGAGGATTTCCCAGGATTTGGGAGCTTACGAGCTAAACGTACAGTCTAGTTAAACTACTAGATCCAAAAAGAAGCGTGTGGTACGATGCTTATCTTGGTTAGGGAGCAAAACTAATCGGTAAGCTAGAGCCAAAAATGAAGGAACCTAAAAGTGAGTGAGCCAACCTTGAACTCGATGGATTGTTTGACTGGAAGTCAGTGCAGGTTGACGACAAGAGATTCGGTGACATTCGGCGACTGAGATGGTCTTTACAGAAAGGCCTAGTTCAAAAGATTTGCAACAGCTACAAGTGACTGATTGCACAGGCCGGTAGGCCAGCAGGTAGTAGTTACAGAAATCGAGACGGGATGTCCAAATCTACGATCTAATTTAGACGTGGTATTTCTCTCTAAACAAGCTCAATTTTTAGCAATTGTATGTAGATGAAACTGGGTAGATTTGGCTGTGGAGAAAATGCAATCGTTTCATGAAATGTCTTTTTGTAGCATGACATCAAGATTGCGTGCAGATTTAACTGAGGATATGCTAGCAGAGCCGATTGTGAGCAATAACCATTGAAGTTTCTTAATCACACTTGTTTATCCGTAACTAGTAAGCTGGTTGTGCTGTCACTCTATTTAAGGAGGTGTGCTACCATCCATCTGTGGATGTCATTAATACATACAGCAAGAGAGTTGACACAATCATTTGACTTGATCGAAGGCTGAGAGAGCTTAAAGCAGACGCATTACTCAGTGTAATCTGCCTAGAAGTGAACCATGAAAAGGAAAGTGAACCCTTGGCACAAAGCCCTGGATACCCACTACTTCTAACATTAGTTGGCTGATCTTCCTCTATTCATGTCAATATTGGACTCTCCCGCTGAGATAGTACCTGCAGAAATTCAGTGCAGTGCTAATGATGCCTAAGTGAGATAAGAGGCGCTGAAGAAGGACTTGATGATCGATATTATCGGAAGCTGCCACAATATCGAAAAAAGCGAGCAGAGATACTCTATGTAATCCTGATATCCTAAGTAGGTGGTTACATATACACCATAGAAAATGCCAATTACTTGGAGCGTTGGTCATGAATTCAGACGGAACTTCTCAGCAAAGTTTTCCGTTTCAATAATTGAGTTCTGCAGATCTGCCGTGACTCGTTTAGTGCCTGTGATATTGTTTAACGTAGTGTTTGTGATATTCAAGAGAGCCCGGGTGGAGGATGGTTAGTTTGTCTTAGTCTAGTGTTAGTAAGCCGTGACGGCACAATAGTTAAGGCGGTTGCTTTACTTGACCTCGGTCCCGAGGTCATGGGTTCAAATCCTGCAGTGGGCGACCATGGATCTGCCGCCAGTAGTGGTGATAGCCATAACGGCTCTTCTGTCGCTATATTAAAGGGGCTGTTTAATCAGCAAGTTTTTTGTATTAGCCCGACTGCAGACTTTTGAAAGATAATGATACACGACCTGAGGCTAGCGACGTATGTATGATGGTAGTTATGCATTGCAGCAGCAGGACTATGGGAATAGCAACTATATGACTAGATCTTTTCTTTGATCGGGATATGAACTTAAAGTCGATGTTATTAGTGTCCTCTATGAATGTAGAGATTGGGGGATAGCAGAGAGCTGCTGCCACTAAGGGGTGGACTCCCAGATCTTCTCTATCTCGTTGACTAAGAAGTTAGTAAAGCGATTAGCTGTACATACATCAGTAATTGTAGGTTGTACGCCTGTGATATGACAACGTCCGTATAGAGGCTAGACCTGCCTTTGCTAAGATTGATTGTTATGACCTGCTGTCGTCTTCGTGTGCTTAACAATGGACAGTTGGTTCTAATCGCCTGTATGCTCTTTCAATCTTGCACTTGGTAAACCTATTTAGTTCAATGTCTGTGGTAACCCGAGGGCCGTCAGAGCAAGGGCTCACAGTGAACCTATTGAGAGGTGCAAACTCGTCGAGTATGTCAGCTAGTATCCTGTTGTAGCAATCTACCGTTGATGACAGGTTGGAGGGTCATTGAGCAGTCGATGTGAAGCAGATATTCTCGCACGGACAGCACATATATCAAGAGTGTCTCGGTTTTGCAATTTACATGAGATTTTTGATCACAATGAGGGCACAGATTGTGTAGGCTGAATGAGATCTGCATGTGGTCAGCTAAGCGGAATCCGACACTTGATTTTAGAAGGGTCATGCACATGAGATTCAAGAGACAAGGAGTCAGTCAGTTTAGGAAAATTGGTGCTGAAGGCGTCAGATTAGTTATTAAAATGAACGTTGAAATCATCAATGGCGAATTGGGATCAATTTCTCGTATGCCAAATCAATATGCGATCAGAGAAATCGCAGATAAACGGTGACTAGGTACCTGGAGGAGGATGGACTACTGTCACTATTAGTAGCTTGTCGGGTGAACTCAAAACTATAGATTCGAATGAAATGACTGCTTCTAGGAGGACTGCAAACATCTTGAAATTAAAAGATTAGCCTACCATAGCTGTGAATTTGCCTCCAGTGTTGATATATCTAGGAGTGTGAAAGAAGTAGAAGCCTTTCGGGGTAGCCTCGTTTATGTTTGGAGGTTTACCGACTTTAGCTAGGTTTCTGTCAAAGCGAGCAGGTTGAGGTCTTTTCAGAAACAAGTCTCTTATTAATAAGGGTTAATCGTCCATTAAGCAAGTGAATTCCAAAGACAAGCGTTAGGTTGAGCGACCTGAGTCATAGCCTGGTTAATGCCAAGTCACAGAAATTCACGGCAACGCTTGAGGGAGAACGTGCCGAGCAGTTCAAGACAATGCTAGGCGTGCTAAGCAGGTGGGTTCTAAGCTTAAGCCCCTTGTGTAGGCTCGGAAGAGTTTTTCTTTTAGTAATGCATATTTCACGAACAATAATGCAACAGCAATAACTTCTATGAATGCATTTGTACGACAACAAGAAAATGGCAATGAAACAAGTTCTAGCTGATTAATCTGCATCTTTTTTACAACTAGAAAAGCGTTTACGACTATCACCACCACTTGCAGTGGCGATAGAAAATAACCTATCGCTGGATTCGAACTCAAGATCTTGAGATAATGGTCATGACCGAGGTCATGAAAAGCAACAGCCTTTCCTAGTGTACAACCACGGCCAACTATTAGGTATGCTCGAGCATAACGAAATACCGCGTGACTAGCCGTCAGCATATCCCACAAGGCCTTTGGTTTTGCAGACTCACCTTTAAGTGGTAAGTATTGGAACGTCCATACTCACTTAATTTCTTAGGCGCTACGGGCACCAACCAAACAGATGAGATCTAGAAAGGTCTTGCTAGCATCCATTTGCAAATACCATGTTCGTGAGAACTTAAATATATTCACAAGAGAATTCTACAATACACAAGAAATAAATTAGTGCTTGGTGTCAGGAGGTACAAATCAAAATTGATTCAGCTTAAAGATTGTAAGAACAAAATGCACACCTTCTTTCCGGAAAGTAGACGTCTCACGATAGCACACTTTAGGCCTTGGAACTAAATTTACTTCAGTCTACTACTATCGTGGTTTCTTTTTCCAGAACATAGAAAGTCAGAATGTGGTGCTCTGCAAACTAAATATTTAGACAAAAAATTTGACAAGCGGCTTGCAGAAAATTGACTATAGGAAATATATTAAATTATTCATTAAAGCTATACGCTAATTATCAGTGCTATGTTTTTATGAGCAATAATAGGTAATGTTACCTGTTAAGAAAGTGCGAATAATACTAATGGCTGACGATTATTTAAAAAAATTCTTATTTAAGTGTAGATGAGCATTTCTAAATAAGCCATGCGACTAAAATTTCTAAATTAACAAAGTTCATGCAATTTTAATGAGTTGGCAGCTGAAGTACTATATTTCATCTATTTAAAGCCCACACAAAGTTTCTAGAAATTTTATTTTGCGTCAGCATCGTCCTCAGGCTTTTCGGCTGTTTGTAGCTGGCAAGAATGCGTTTTTTCAGCTTCTCCTAACGCTGTATAATGATTGGCATTCATCAAATGTAAAGCACCTAGAGAGAGATTATGTTCTCTGAGGGCGCTTTATCAAGTGAATTATTATTATTATTATCAAGAAATACGCTGGTGGCAAATTAATAGTCTATCGCTAATTGACAACCCTTCTTGAAAAACTGGTAAACACAAAGCACGTAAGTGCACACATAAAACTCATACTTTCGACAAATATTGGGCATCTTTTTTTAGCATGCTAACTCAGCTGCGACAACTGAAAGCTGGTAAGCGTCTGACTAAATACAAGCATATTTAACTGCCTCATTTGTGTAGCTTTATAAGAGCCTTTTACGGCTATCACTACCGCTTTCAATTGAAATGACGACTCACCCACCATGAGAAACGACCACGACCACGCGACAGAGGTCATTAAAAGCGATAGCCTTACTTAGTTGGCCATCGTTTCTCACTAAGCACTAATTGTCACATCGGGTGTAGTGCACAGAGCGAAAGCTGATCGTAATGCCATGGTAACCATTTTAACAATCCTACTAAGCTTAAACACACTTATGCAGTACATGCTCTAGCATTTTAGTTGTCTATCCATTTCAACAACGAGTTTTCACTTTGCAGCAACAAATTTAAATTATCAAAAATCACTTCAATTCGGGAGCATCATTACTGTATGCTCGTTGACAGATTTTTAATTCAACACAAACGACTCAATTTAGGCATGACATCAGTGACGGTGACACCCACGCGGACACATGGAACAGCTCGATAAGTAAAACATAATCTAGCTTGTTATAAGGAAAAACTTTTTCATAAAGAACTTCTGGCCTACGTCGAAATGGAAACTTCCAAGCTTGCTAGCAAAAACCATTGTCGTAACTTGAAATTGACACTCTGTATCATGATAGGATATTTTAAATCTCTATGTATTGTCGTGGTTGATATCAAAACTTGAATTATGAAACATATCTGATGCCTAATTTTTCTTTTCCATTACATAGCTGAACTAAGTTTAAACATTTGTTTGCCTATTTTTGGATTTCAGATGACTTGGGTGGAACATCAGGATTTTACATCGGCTTCAGCTGCGTGACTTTTATTGAAATTGCACAAGCGATTACAGAACTGGCATACGACTGCTTTCTAAAAAAAAAAAATGCAGTGCAGTCTATTTCTCCTTCAACAAGCAGCATCAGAAAAATAGCATTCTAGAACGCTCAATTGTTTTGCTTTTATGTGGCTTTAGTGACAAAATTATTGATTTGCTTAACTTTCAGTCTAGCGACTTATGGACTCACGTTGAATATCATCAGAATCATCAGTATTTCACTAACTTCATTACCTGATTGGCATGTTAGAACCCAATGCTCACTGAAATGTGCTTTTACAGCTAAAGCTAGCTCTATGTTAATCTTTCTTTATTTCTCTCCACTGCATGAAATCAAGAATCGTGCCTTACACTCCTGTGACATTGCTTAACCAATGCTATTTTTTGGGAACAAGTATAGCGAATAAATTCAATTGCGTATGATTAAAACGACTCATGAGATCATGAAAAAATCAGTTGCTGGAGATACGAATATAAACACAAAAATACAAATAACATAGGCTTAAAACTGTTTAATAATACTTGCAGCAACATTTACGTAATACAGCTAGTGAGGGCAATATATCATTGTGAGCTATTTACCTTCAATATAGGCGGCTTCAGCGACACCTACATAAACATCTTGCATGGCATGCTCACTGGACACAAGTTCTTCATATGTTGAACATCTAGGTAAAAAACCTGGCTTTGATGTTGGCCAAGCGAGTCTATTTAATGTATCTCATGTTAATTCCACAAAATTAACATTACTAAGTGTATTGTGAGCTGTAACAGTTTCTATTGCTCACTAGAGGCCTATGCTCTTTTATGAATGAGTGAGGAAGCGATAATTCTTGATCACACTGAATAAATATAAAGGAAAAAGCATGGCTGAATCGCGAGTGCTTTTGAGGAAGCGATTGGCATGGATTTTGAAGCTAAGGACGGGCCGAACGGATGTGTCAGTCAGCACCATTGGTTCTGTCACCATTTTCTTTGACTTTTCATCGCTTGAATTTCAACTAAAGAATTTGGATAGACTGTAGTTCTTCATGTGCCCCTGTGAAGGCTTCAGTTTCGTTTTTTTCCTTTTCAAGGCTAACATTGACCGATTCCATGCATGAGTCGAGCCATTAGTCCAACTAGCTTCCATTGTTGTAAACCTGCTTTTTTGTAAATTTCTAACAGTAGGAAAATAATAATACTAAGAGTAATTGTTCGTTTATATTTCTCGTAAAAACCAAATTATCCCTCTCCGCCAGCTGCTGAACCCGCTGCAAGAGAATCTTTCAAAAGGTATATGACTGGCACGTACTTTTCACCCAAGATTAGCCGAGCACGTGGCTATGCTTTACGCTTTTGTTCTTTGCTTGTGCTTCTAAGAATTCCCAGCTATTGCTTTTCGGACGGTGAATCCTAAAGAGCTTAGACCAGAGTTTTTCTCTTAGCATGTATACTAGAGTCTCATTGCTACGTATTACGATTATTTTGAGCTGTCTTCTTATCGCTGCAAGCTACAGGCTCTTTGTGAATTCCATGTAGTTAATTATTGAATGACCTATTAAGTAGACCGGCCTTTTTGGACTGAGGAGTGGATAAATAATTACTCCTATTTAGTCCTCAAAACTACAAGATTATTATCAGGTCTGCTTTACCAAGTAAACTGTTAATCAAGCAATTCTGAAAAGGTCTGCTTTCTAAGGTGTGAGAGGAGGTCAAATAATATTTTAAAACCCCTGTCTCTATCTACGTGCATGCTTGATTCATGAGCTGGTTTTCTAAAACAAGGAGAAAGCATTTTTATTTTATTTTATCTCTACTAAATAATTCGATAAACTTTCTCAATCTTTTCAAGTTTGAATACAAAAATTCAGTATGATCACTGAATTTTAAACTAAAGAAGACTGCTCAACCGTTTAATAATGTGATACTGGAATAGCATGAGCATGCATGCATTTAGCTGAGGATGAATAAATTGACCATGGCCTCGGACATAAAGAGTTTAAGCTCCTGTCACCAACGACCTTTAAGAAGAAGCCTGAACTAGCTCATGTATAGTCATTAGAGAACATGAGAGCTAGAGAAGGCTGAAACTGGTGTCACAACACAAGTAGGTACGTAGGAATAAAACCACGGCATGCCTTGTGGGTTCAAATAACAACTATGTTTTAATTTCATTTCTAAACAGGATGAGATCACAGCTCCTCCAAAGTAGGTAACAAGCGGTTCAACCACTGTGATTTGTCAACTAGCATTGCATTATCAGCAGCATTCATTAGGATTTGCACATCCTTAATTGTTGTTAAGACGGCCCAAATAAAACGAAACTATAATTGCCTAGCTAAGAGAGAATCGGTGAGCCGGTTACATCTCGTTAAGCCAGCTTGGTATATAGTTGTTAGTCTTAGACAGAGATCGAACATTATTTCAAGCAATGAAAGCAATCTTCTTAATGAAGCATTCGACGTTTGAACAGTTAAAAGGAATTGCCTGACTATGAACCCATGATGGTGGTCGTGTTACGGCATCAATCATTTCAAAACTAAATTTTAAGCTCAGCCACGCAAATTGGATGTACAATTACAAGGTATTTCGTGAGTAAGGAATTAGGCAGAAAGTTAGTATGGAAATGCTGCTATTGAAGAACGCAATTAATCGTCGAGTGTTTACAATCCTTACAAAAAAATGCAAATACAACTATTTCAGTTAACACTTTCCTAAGATAAAGATTAAAACACAAATTGATTATTTTTGTTGAGTTACTCAATGGTTAATAAAAGTCGTCAACGCATTTTGTCGTAGTGGCTTTTTATTTTTGTGCATCTGCTAAAATGTAGTCTTACTAATAAAGACGAAAGATCTCGAGTACTGAAAGACCTAGAAATGAACAGGCAACAAATTGCACTAGTTTTATCCAGTTAAATAGCATTTTCAGTTGCAATATCTAAAATATACTTGCTCAGTAAAGAACCTCATTTTTAAAACAAAGTTGTGCTTAATTTTCTATTTGTTTATCATGACCAATTGTATATAACCTCTTAATGGCTAGTTTCTCAAATTTAGTACAAACTAGCAATGTTGATGTGCTTAAACATTGTTGCGTTGCATGTACATTTAAACTTCTTCAGTGAGTATTCAAGTAAAGCACTTAAGTAAGGGTTCGGTTTCGGCATGTGCAAACAATGATAGTGAATAAAAGAAAGTGTTTTAATTGCAAGCAGTTATACCGGCGTCACCTCAGCACTGCCAAAATACAATGTTCATACTTCCGAACCAATCTCATGAGCCCACACTCTAAAAATAATCCACTTTAAAATAAACAACTTCGATACGCCTTTAGAAGTACCAGTGCACACTGCCAGCCGAAGTGCATGAATCCAAGACTTTAAACCAGAAACCAAAGCTGCCTGCCTAAAGCTAAGAGAACGGCAAAAACCTCTTCTAGATGAATTGGCTGCATCAATATGTTGTTATTCATGAACTAGCAACAATTACTGGGGCAACCACAATTGGACATCAATAGCATTCTAAGAAAATGGCTAGTAACCTGGTTGTTAGTTATGATCTACAGCAGCTGCTATCGCTTCGTCATTGCAGATCAAATGCATTCCTAGATATTAATATTGTTGCTAAGATTCATGAACTATGCATTAACAAAACAAAAGCACCCAGTAGCTGCCGTGGTGGCCGTAACCACCAGCTCAGACGCCGCTGGTTGGGCAGGAACTGCGAGCTGAGTACCCGCTCGTTTGGTATTCCTAGCATGGTCTCGAACCGATCAGCAAGCTCCCCCACATGCATCACTGTAAATCTCTCTAACTTAGTGGTCATCAGGCCTGTTGTAACTCCATCGGCCAGACTTAACGCTTGCCTTTGGAATCCTCACTCAATGTGCAATAAACCTGTGGCAATAAGCTAATTATTATTATTATTATTATTATTAATGTCTGCATTTAAGCAGATCACTAGTGATTTAGTCATGAAGTTGGTTGTACATGATTTAAAGCAAGATGCTTTTTGGCACCTATATATTCGGCTCGCCCTTTGCACTTGTTCATACTATTACTGGCGTCTGTAAAGCCATACAAACTTCACTTCGTGGACTTATGGATACATGACTATCTCTGACTATGGCCAGCTAAAGCTTTGAAAAAATCAATGTGAGCATCAACAAAATGTCGTTGGGTATTTATTTGCTATAAATTTTCGGATTATTACCATCAATTCCGAGGTGTTGGATGGTTCGCACCCAACTCGACCCATTAAGGATGTAAACATGATTACCATCAATTCTGAGCTGTTGGATGGCTCGCACCCAACTCGACCCGTGAAAGATGTAAACATTTTAACCGACGATTCCCAGCTTTTGGATTTTTTGCACCATGTTGTAAGAAAAGTACCATATTAGGACTATTTCCCCTTTCAATCCTCCTTATGCTCACTATCGTTCGCATTTCGAAGTCTTGAAAGTGAAATTGTCCTTATAGTTTACTTTTCCTCCAACATTAAAAATGTTGTTCTTTTTATTGTTTCAATTAAACAAAATTTACTTCCTTAATATAGATGTATCAAAAAAGTCCTCAAAAAGCAAACTCCTTTCATACCGAAGCAAGAAGACTAATGAATATTGATGACATAACTCCAAGTAAAAGTATCGCTTCTAGGCTTCATAAGTTCAAATTAGTTTTATTGGAGCGAGTGGAGAACATGAGAATATGTTCTTAAAAGAAGAGACTATTCTGCGACGGATATTTATGATTTCTTTAATGGTATAATACCAAAATATAATAATGTATTAAAAGAAGTAACAACTATATTCTCTTCATTTAAATTACAAACGAAGATTTCAGTTCACTCATATCACGTTCAAACTGACACACATTTTCAATTTGTTGTAAATGGTTCTAAGTTAGTTGCAGTTGTTAAAAGTTCTGCCTATACTAATATTATTAGAGAACGATTAAAATCGTTAAAAGAATCAATAGATACAATCATTAGCAATAATTCAGGTTATGGTTGGAAATTGATTGTTGTACAACGTATTGAGATTAATGTTTGTGAATATATTATTCGAGCAGGTTCACCTATTTACCATTACCAACTGGTTTAGCAAAGAAGTGGTGTTGTATTAATATAAAGAATGAAGATAAATATTGTGCTTTATGGTGTGTATTACGATTCCTCAATCCTGTAAGTGTACATCCAAAGAGATACATTGACTTAATTAATTAAGAACTAAATAAATCTCTTTCAAAATTTGAATGGCCACTCAAAGTAATTGATATTAAAAATGTAGGTAAACTATTTAATGTTAGTATAAATGTTTATTATTATAATGAAAAATCAGGTGTATATCCTCTAAGGATTGTATCAAGAAAATTAGAGATTCCAAATAGACATATTAATCTTTTATTGATAACTAAATCTGAAATAGTCAATATGTATTGTTAAAGAATTTTAGTGGACTCTGTAGCACACCTAATAAAAGTGGATCAATATTTTATAGTAATAGGTGTATGGAAAAATTATTTTCAGATGTAGATTTTCAGAATCATTCAGTTTTATGTGAAGGTCTTAACCGTAGTTATTCTAAATAAAAATGCCCGGTATTGTTGAAAATAAGAAAACAGGACGAACAAAAGATACTAAATTTTTAAATTTTAGTGAACATGAAAAACTTATTAAGTCTCCATACGTTTGTTATGCAGATTTTTACAGTTTGAATGTAAAGACATTTGATGTCTGTTAATATAGTATAGTATCTAACAATATTAATCGAACTTATTGTCATAGTAAATTAACAACAGGTAAATGTAGTAATAAATGTACTAATATTTTACAAGTTCCATATGGCTTATGTGCAATTATTCTTGATATTAATGGAAAAGTATTAATAGATAATGATATAAATGGAGGAAAGCCTTGCATATTTTTAATAGAGGTAATGAGTGTGTGGAGTTATTTTTATAATTTATAATGAATGTTTCAAGCGAGTTGAAAGATAAGTTACTAGATCACACTGCTGTACCTATTGTTTTTAATTCTGATGCTCGTCAACAGTTAAATGATTCCACTAGTTTTTGGATATATGATGATAAATTTGTTGCTGATGAAAAAGTAAATATAAAAGGAAGAGATCACTGTAATTTTACTGGTAAATTTAGAATAGCAGCACACAAACTTTGTAACTTACTTGTTAGATTAAAAAACCTAGTTGGAAACTTCCTATCTTTATTCATAATTTAAAAGGATATGACTCTCATTTGATTGCGAAAGGAATGTTAACATTTAGTCTTAATAGTAAACCTGTTGCACATAATATGGAGAATCATGTGTCAATGCCATTTGATACATTTTAGTTCAAAGACTCTTTTAATTTTATGAATAATGATTTAAGCGATATTATTACTTCATTAAAGAAAGCAAATTCAAATTTTGATGGTTAAATTGATATCTTTAAAAGATTATATCCAGATATTGATATTAAGGTTCTCAATGATGTTATATCAAGATGAGCTATTTATCCTTATGAATACAAGGATTCTTTTGATAAATTCAATGAGACCAAGATTACATTGATAAAAGCATTTAACAGTAAACTCACTTTTGATAAATGTATTACTGCTGAAGACCATGAACATGCACTAAATGTATTTAAACTTTTTAACATGGAAAATTTAGGAGATTATCAATAAAATTTATCTGTATGCAGATGTTACACTTCTTGCTGATTCCTATGAAGCATACAGAAACAGTTTTATTGAGCTGTTTAAACTAGATCCTGCTCACTATCTATCTGCACCACATTATGCATGGTCTTTTACTTTGTTCTATACCAAATGTACTGTAAATTTATTAGGTAAGAAGAAAGGAGACTCACAATTACATCAAAAGTTTAAGGAATCAATAAGAGGTGGAGTCTGTCAAGTCAGTAAAAGACTTTGTAAAGCTAGTGGCAATAATCATATTGCATACTGGGATGCTACAAGTTTATATCCAACAGTTATGATGTGGTGCTTACCTATTAAAGAACCTTCTGGAGATTATTTAGTTAATTGGTCACTTGAAAAAATAAAGTCACTACCTGAAGATTGTGAAACAGGAGTTTTTGTCTTATGTGATTTAGAGTACTAAAAGGAATTACATGATTTACATAATGATCATCCACTTTGTCCTGAAAGTAGAGTTGTTGATAATTTCGAGTTTTCAAGATACCGACAACAGTTAGATTAGTAAAAACGTGTTAGATTAGTGAATACAGGAAAGGATAAGAATGATTCATTATATAATAAATTAATGAGAGATCCTAGACTTAAAGAAATTAGATGCTTTGATAAATCACTAGGTGGTTTCACAAACTCAAGGTAGACTACACTTCTAAGCAAACCAATGTTTATAGGTGTTGCAATTCTTGATTTATAAAAATTAAACATGCAAAGGTTTTAATATGACACATTGACGGCTAATTTTAATGATAGATTAAGTTTAATATACACTGATACTGATTCATTAGTTGTTGCTATTAAAAGTGAAAACTTTGAGAAAGACATGTTTTATATTAAAGACTGGTTTCACAAAGATGAGTTCGGTACAGTCAAAGATTAAATGAACGGAGCAAAGATTGATGAATTCATTGCTTTAGGACCAAAACTATATTCTGCTGCTTCTACTAAACCAATTATGAAAGCAAAGGGTGTTCCAAAAGAAGTAATTATTAATTCAAAGATAACACATGATAAATACATTCAATGTCTAACTGGAGCAAATGAAATGCATGCTGATAATCTTGATACTAAAGACTTTGATGAGTCACTTGATAGAGATTTCTATCGTATGACACAAAGTAAACATACTAGTATTACAAAGAAACTTAAGAAAAAAGCACTATCAGCATTCGAATCAAAACGTTACTGGGTAGATTGTCGTTGTTGTAATTATGCATACGGTCATTACAAGATAGCAGAATGAATAAGCAATTGTACTAATCCAGGTCACTGGAAAATTTGCAATATTAGTATAGATGCCAACAAGAAAGATTAAAATATTAAACCTTTACCAGTAAAGATAGTTGGATTTTCAGATAAATCAAAAAAGAAAGAGGATACAAGACTAGTTGATATACAAGAAGAGGTAGAGTTATACGAGTCAATAGAGACATTAAATATGAACTAACAAAATTATTTTACTTTTATAGGATGGATTCCCAAGAAATCGATATTACCAGTTCGGATAGTGAGTAAGAGTATTCAGAGGATTCAATCGATGAACCTGATTATCAAATGGAAACGTAATCTGAATATGAGTCTTACGAGTCTGAAGTATCATTTTACATTGAAACAGAATCAGAATCGGAATCAGAAGAGGGTACAGATCTAGAAGAACTTCTATTTGGTAAACAATATGAAGAACTCACTAATGAGTAAGTAAAAGTATACGAAGAGTATCTTGAATCATTGGTAGATAGCTCAGAAGAGGAAGAGATTTAATTTCAATTAAATAAAAAAAATTCATATATAGAAAATGGATGTCTCAAGAATTTTAAGTTGTGGACAATCTAAAGAAATGGCAGTAAAAATCTGTGTTCAGACACTTAAAGGCCATGATCAACGTATAGTTAAACATTCACTAGACAAACTCATTCTGGATATTGATAGTTCTTATGTTAGTATTCTTATAGATGTATGTGATACATGTGACCAACTAATGGAGAGTCGTTGTAAGATAAATGAGATGCTCGAGGAAGAAATAAAAATTCTAAAACACTAAAAAAAACAGGAGTAGTGATTAATTAATTTTCTATGTCATTCATTAAAAATCGAAGATGAAATTGAAAGGATCATTTAATGTTATCATTCAATGATGATGTTTCTGAAGATATTTAAATCAGTTCTTATGATGGTGATTATATTAAATTTTATAAGGATATAAAACAAATTGATATGAATACTATTGATATTCTTTCAGCGAAATGTGATATCTCTAATAAGTTGAAAGACACTTGTGATAGATGAGTAGACGGTTGTAATCCATTTGCAATATAATTGATTTTTCTTTCATCTGTGTGCATGTATTTTATTTTTTATTATTATATATAATAGATATTGCAAGAATACTAGCTAATGACTACCGTAGGAGATATGCATTTAAAGATAGTATTAGAATTTTTAGAAATTTTGAGAATAACGATGTAAAATTAAGTTATTATATTAATAAGTGTCAAATTTCAACTATAGAAAAGTTAATTACATATGTGATATATTTGATGAAATAGACAAGAGTGAAGAATTGGCAAATTCTATTTATGAAAGTATTTTTCAATAATATATAGAAAATGGATATTGCAAGAGTACTAGATAATGACTATGGAATATTATATCTACACAGAGTTTGTGTCAGACTTTTTGAATATTTTAGCATAAGTGATGAAATAAATTAATTCATTATAATACTAACCTACTTGTTTTAACTATAAAAAATTACTTAAAATATGTGATATATACTATGAAACAGATGAGAATAAAAGTCTAGCAACTTCTATTTATGATAGTATTTTTGATTTATTTATTATTTTATTTTTTATTATTAAATAGGAAATGGAATTCGTTACTGACCCAATGCTAGCAACTTCTGCAATGGCACTTAAATCTTACGTTGATTATCTTGTTAGATCAAGAATGACTGCATATGACGAGCAACAACTCAATTTGGATATTTCACTTATGACTGATTCATCTGTTAAGAAATTCTACTCTGATGAAGCAGAAGCTGAAGCACAGAAGAATATTAGCACAGCTCAAACTGAAGTTCTATCAGGTTTTGTGGAGAGAGTTAGATCTAAAGTGATGCTCTTCTCGATGATCCTAGTGAGATTGCTGATTATACGACTTGGATGGCAACACAACTTCCATCAATATCTACAGTCATATCGGGAGTATCTGGTGGTAAACCTGATATCATTAGAATTGTTAAAGGCGAGTGGTTCGCAGTTCTACTAGCTATTACTGAAGATTACAATGCAAATCAAAAAGCAGCTGAGGCAGGACTAGCTCAACCCGATCCAAGCCCTGTTTAATTTAATTAAATTACATATAAAAACAATATATAGAAGATGAACATCGAAAAGAAGTAAAGACTGTCTTGAAAAAGCACAAGGACAACAACATTCAAACTTTGGAATCTGTTCTTATCCAATGGGTAGAACTGATGACATCAGATCAACTTTGTAAGACGCTGCAATACTAGTATTATAATATAAAGCACTTAGAATTAATCAATCTGATCAAAAATAGGAAATGTATTTTCTAGAGTTAGAGTTGGTTCAATCTTTGAAGAGTTCTTTAAACACTTAAAAATAGAAACAAAATAGTCTGCGATATGAAGCTTACTCTAAACAAATATAACTAACTAAACACATGAAAGAAGCAGGTAAGAGTTTTGACATTCCAGAAGAATTGATTAAAGAGACTATCTATTGGAAGATTTAAATAGGTTCTTCAGCTGGAGGACTATCTCCAGCAGGTTCTTCACTTTCAAGTGGTTCGTTAGTTACAGATTGGATTATTGGATAATGATGATTATAGCATTAAAAATTTTTTTAACATCTTCCTCAAAAGTAACTGTTTCAGTCGTTTCTAGAAAGCATTCTAAGGATAGTGCTATATAAGAAGTTGAAAATACACTCAGTTCACTAGGAAAATCTTATGAACACATAATTGGCATATCAATCTTTTTTGCTCATTAAGAATAACACTTCCAAATATTTATAATTTATAATTACGATTTATTTCTGCTGTTGAAAATGGAGCAAGAGTTTTCGTTTTTGAATCAGGTGTTTGATATGTTGTTAAAATCACAAATAATCCTTTAGATAATGCAGTATTAGATATATTTTAAGGAGTTTTTATCAATCCATTATATTCTATTTCTCTTATTTGTGTCTTGAATGTTGAATCAATAGCAATTAAAAATCTTGTTCTTCCAACATTTCCGTCAGATATTCTATTAAGATAACCAAGGTTAACACCATCAGTTGGATTAGCAGGATCATTTACAATTATAATAAAGTTATTTTGCATGTCTAAATTACCATTAACTGTTCCACATGTAAATCAAAAAAAGTATTATCGATATACTTTTTATTTCAAACAGTAAGATCAAGGTCTGGATTTACACTAGCAAATGGACTTTCACAGGTATATCTGCTTGAAGTTTCACTAGCACATGAAACATTATCTTTAATACTACCATTTACAACTAGATTTCCTCTAATTGCTCTGTCTGTAAGTGGTAGTTTAGTATCAGCATGATCCTTCGTTGCAGCATCACTAGGATTTATGGGATTAGCAAGATCAACTATTCTAAAATTATTCATATCGATATCTCTATTGTTTATAGTATATCTAGAAATATTAGTAACAAAATCACTAGCATCAACAGGATCACCTTAATTTTTAAAAGATTTCTATTTATGCTTAGATTTCCACTGAGTATATCCCTAGTCTTTCTAATACAATTCTTTGATGTTTTTCCTCTACTTCTTTTTCTTAACATTTCTATACAATACTAATAATAAAATATATAAAAGTCATGCCACTAGCAACTCTAAATTTACCAATAGCATATCCACACGTCCCATCGATGTTAATTATTAAAACTACTGTACCACTTACACCATAAGTAATATCACTAGTTAATTCTACATAAGAATTAGTTTTATTAGTTGCATACATATTATTAGATACCATACTAAAATTAGGTAATACTCCTGGAAAAAACGTCATAAGATTAGTATGGCATGCTATGATTTTTCCAGTAGCTGCAACAACAGGTATACCACCAGGTGTAATTTGTTTAGGTTGAAATGCATTACCTGTACTTCCATTAGCAGTAATATTTAAACCTAACATATCAAGATAGAATATACTTAGCTAAGTGCCATTCAAACATAAGTATTTAAATGTTAATTGCTTATTAGTATCAACATATTGCTTTGTTGCTACATCAGAAACTTTTACATTCATAATATTCCAATTTCCCATACCAATGCTTGACATTGCTTTACCTTGAAAAACTGCTGTCAACCTTTTTAGAAATCCATAGTTTATTACTTTATAAGGTCTTAAATCTGAGTTAACAGTTCCATCTGCTAAATTACCAGATATACCAAAAACATTTTTACAATTCAATTGTGATTCCATTAATGCATCTTTTTTTGGTAATAAATCAGTTAGACTTGATACTTTTGCTATTTCTCCTGAAGGATTACTAATAACAGTGTTACAAGCACTTGTACTGAGTGCATAATCTAATCTTATAGCATCACCACTGTTAACAGGAAATCCTAAATTAGTTATTATTATTATTGTTTGCATCAAGATTAGTATAAATATTACCATTGACTGTTTTAACTTTGTCCATTACTTAGAATATATGATGAAAAAAGTAGAGAGAGGTAAAGGAGTTTAAGAAGATTTACAAAGTGGAATTAAAACAACTAAGGAAGTGTTAGAAGGTGTTAAAACGGCAACAAATGTAGGTGAAAAGTGGTTACAAAACTTGTTCCTAAACTCGCAGAAAGATTATCACTTCAAGCATCTGAAAAAATTGCAGCAGCTGTTCCTAAAGTCTTACAATCTCTTCAAGTTATTGGTGCAAGTGCAAATGTATTAGGTGGATTCTTATCAGGTTTTACATGAATAGTCGATTTAAGTTTATTTATTAAAGGAATAGTAGACAATATTACTAGTGGTAAATACGGAAAATTGTTTTGGAAAAAAATTTAAAAAAAGGATTGCAAAAGATGATTCAATCTTTAAAAATATGTCATACAATTAATGATGTATTACTTATAGCAGAAAAAAATAATTATCCTTGGCAATGGAATCTTAGTCAATATTAAAGTGAAGTGTTTGGAATGGAAGTAAATTGGGATGCATCACAACTTGATCCTAAATCCTGGTCTAAGAATTTCATAGAGATAAGGACAGAGGGCGTTCTTCGTGCTATTCCTGCACTGTTGCTACTATTGCAGCAATTATTGGAGATGTTGGAACAGGTATTTAAATTGCAGTTACTGTAGCAGGTTTAATAAAAAAAGTTAATAGCTGAAACAATGTTCAATGGTAAAGCACCATCAATGATGACAAAGGATCAAGGAATGGAAGCTATAAATTTACAAAGCGAAAGGTTAAGCAACGCTATTGAGGATTTGAATGAAATGATATAAGCAATTAATTTAGGAATTTATATTAATGTCTCTGGTAAGTTACGGAAAAGTGAAGTAAAAAAACGATTAATGTACACTAAAAAAGGAAGAATACTAGTTGAGGAGGGTGGAGTAGATTTTGCACCTAAATTGAAAAGAGATATAAGAAAAGTTGAAGCAACTTCACTTGGAGGAAAAAAGCACAGTGACTATAAAGCGGTGAGTGCTATTTTGCTTAGCAACCTTTATGCACAGGGGAAAATATCAAAAGAAATGTATAGAAAGGTTAACAAGTTGTTAGTAGAATTAAAACTATCATGTATCAATTAAAAATATGAGCATCTACTTAGTTTGTTATCATCATCTAAACAATAAGTGAAATTAAGACGTGAGAATTATAAAAGGAGTTTTAGAGCTACCATATCTCTCGCTTCAGCTGCTGCAACATCAGTGTCAAAATATCCCAAGAAATATCGATGTTTATCTTTTGTAATATATTATTGGTATTTATTATCTCTTCTATGGAAACTGACACATAAAACCGGAACTATTATTTGTTTTTCTTCCATTATTTCTCATATTTTCAGAATGTGTTGCAAGTCTTAAATTACTAATAATATTATTTGATCTAATCCCACTATTGAGGTAAATTTGAAGGATAGGAATTTCATTTTTACAAATTAACCAAGCAATACGGTTTGCTGTATACCTTTTTTCATCTGTTTTTATAACTATATATCTTTTCTTATTTTTTGTTCCAGCTTCACTCCCTGCTTTTGCAGTTCCTGTTTTATCAACTTTCCAGACGAACTTACCTGTTATTGCATTACAATCCAATAATCATAGAACTCTATCTCTCAATTGAGTACCTTATCCAACTCTTGTACAACCATCACCTGACATTTTTCTGCACAATTTTATTAATCTGCTTAAAATATTTTATTATATATAGAAATGAATCATCAAGAAGTCAAACTCGCATTGTCAGACCATCAAGTAAAAATAATACATAAATCAATGGAACCTATATCAATCAGACTTAAACACCAAGATTAATCTGAATCTGTTTCTTTACTTGTTACTAATACTCAACTAAAAAAATAGAAAGAAGTAGAAGTGCTAATAAAGGATCGCAATTGAATCTTGCATTGAAACAATTAAAACAAAATAGAAAAGTTGGTTCCGGTATTGTAGATATAATAAACAAATTATCTGGTGGTACAGAGTTTAATTTAAAATTGCCGAAAGATGCAAAGAGTGGATTGGTTCCTGGAGGTTCATTCAATAATACTGGAGATTACTCATTTGCTGGTCCAGGCACCAAGTTTAGAAAACGTTTAGATGAAGGATATAAGGGTGTGAATGCACTTGACAGAGCAGCATGAGTCGACGATAGTCTTTACACTGAGACACCATCTGATCCCTAGCCAAAACGAACAGAAATGAGAAACCTATCAGACTTAGTTGTAGCAGAATCTGCTGCTAGCATTGCACTCGATCCTAAACAACCAGCTTACGTTAGAGAAGATGCAAAGACTGTTGCAGCAATAATGGCGGCTAAGGCAAAATTAATTTTAGGCATTGGTTGAAGCATTCTTGATGGTAAATTCGCAATATAATTCTTAAAAGATAAAGTGAGTAATCCTTCAAGTAAAAGTAACATCACTAATTATGCAAAAACTGTTGTTGATAAAGTGGTATCTATAAAAAAAAGATATAAATAACTAATCTAATTTTTATTTTTGTTTTACATGTGCATTTTTAGTATCTAATAATCTGCAGGATTGAATTTATCCTGTGATTGTTTTTTCACTATATTATAAACTTTAACTTGATAAACATTCAATCTAATGCTAGGTCTTTCTTCTGAGTTATAAGTATCTTTAGTAACCTATGATTCATTAAGAATACCAGTAACAGCAAAGTCATTACAAAACTTTTGAACTATTCCAGCAACACTAGTGAATTTAATTTGTTTGGTCTTTTGATCAAAGAATATACTTGGTTTATTTCCAAATGCAATTCTAATACCAATAGTTGAGCAAGCACTCATATCATATTCACTGTATTCAAGTTGTATACTTGCTCTATTAGCAATATCTTCAAGTACAGGTCTCATATCTTCTGTAATATACCGCCATGCATTGAAGTAAGATATATAATCTTTACTAATTTTCTCTTCAATGTGAATGCGTGCTTGTTTTCCTTTAGGAATTGCGACTGCAGCATTTTCGAGTACAACGAATTTTTTATTCTCCGTTTCCATTTCTATACAACGAAAAGAAAATATTTAAATTAAATTGATAACTCAATTATCCATCCCAAATCTGATACTTGCATTAGTTTTAGGAAGATTAAACACCTTCTTCCACAATCTGTTTGATTATATTGTTGTTACTTAAACGTTTGAAATGTTGGTATATCATCAAAATACTTTGTTATTTCAGGCTTTGGTAGAGCACCGAATGAATCAAAGTAAAAATATTTCTTTCCTTTTTAAAGTGCTACCCAGTGATATATTGATTTTTGTGAATCGCCAGTATTACAAATAGGACATTCATTTCCTAATGGTTTTGTTAGTTCATCTCTTGCAAATACACCTCTAAATTTGTTTATCTAATTCTTTTATATAATTATTTATTTCTATATCAGTCAGAGGTGATGATTTTACTTTTTTTAATTGTTCAACAGTCTTTTTTAGTTCTGCAATCATTTGATCTTTATCAGCTCATCCAGCAACTCCTGAACCATTATATCTATCACTACTACATGAGAATTTTTTACTAACTGCATTTGTTATTGCTGCAAAGAGTGCATTTGTTGGAAGAGATTCTCCTCTACTTACCTGTCTTCTACCTGATCCTTTACTTACTTGATGTCTACCTGCACCAGCTGTCGTTGAACTAACCGTCGTTGAATCAGATCTCAACTTAACAAACTTTGACTTCTTACTATCACAAATAGTACAAATACCTTTAAGCATTCCTCTCATTCATTTCTTACTATTTACATCTTCATATTCTTCATGAATTGTCTCTGTTTGTTTTTTAAACTTTAAACAATATGTTTCCATATTTATTATAATATAAACAAATGTCTTTGCAAGTTGGAGCTTTCAATTTTGGACAAGATGTGGATACAAGGCATAAGGAACCGTTACCTAAAGTTCCAATTAGAGCATTAGTACTTCGACCTAGTGGAACAGGTAAATCACAATTTGTAATGAATTGGATATTTTATGGAATGCTTAATTATGATACTTGTATAATCAATGCTTCAAGTTTAGAACAAAAGTTATATCGTAGTTTTATGTCAATGACTAAAGATGAGCCTGCTTACGTTTGGGTTAATGGAATTGAGTCAATGCTAAAAGTTGATTCTTATGAGAATTGTAAGAATATTGGTGTATTAGATTATTTGATGACAGAAGATCAATCTAAGATATTAGATTATTTTACTAGAAGAAGACATACAGGATTGAATATATTTTATCTTGCTCAAGGATTTACTAATATTCCAAAAAGAGAAAAAAAGAAACAATATCAATATGATAATAATCTTTTAACATAACAATGCTGATATAGAATAAATTCGTTATTATTATGTTGGTGATATTGATAAGGAAATGTTTAAAGAATGGGTCAACTATTTCACAAGAAACCGATTTCGTTACTGTGTTCTTGATCTAACTAAAACAGAATCAGAAGGAAAATTTTGGTCGGTAGATAGTTCAGGTAAACAAATATTACCTATTTTTAATTAAATATAGAAGAAAATGATTAATGTTAAAATATATGCAAGTAAAAACAAACCTTACAGATGAAGTGTTCAAGAAGCAATATATTTAGAGAAAAAACTTACTAATTTAGAAAGTTTACGTGTTGCTAAAATACTTGATAATGCTCAAGAGATACAAAAAATTGAAGCATAAATGCAGGTAAAAATTACAGTCGAACATGAACTAAATGAACGTGCGTTAGAGAAATCAACTGATAATTCTGGTAATAGTGTTATTGATAAGTAGAAAAGAATAAGACCATCACTTGCAGCTCAAAAGGAAGAACAGGAACAAGCTAAAAGATTGTTAGAGTATAAAACACCAGTAGATATTTCTAATATAGTAAAAAAAGGATTTGCTGCTATTGATGAAATAAAAACCTAAAAAAGCTGTAACTATTGCAAATCAAGCTAAGACAAGTGCTGCTAATCCAGAAATAAGAGAAGTAATTGATTCACTTCAAAAAGGAATTGCAGAGCATCTTAAAGTTATTCCCTCAAATAGTAAGAAACCTGGTAAGAGAGTTAAAAAGGCAAAGGTTGTTTCTGTTTTTTAAGAACCTGTAGTTACAATTGTTCAAGAACCTGTTCCAGTTCAGTCTGAAACAGATATTCTAAAAGATAAGAAACAATATCTTCTTGCTAAAAATAAACTAGAGGATGTGTATCTAACAAAGTAAGAAGTGCAATAGAAAGTATGAGAGTAGATAATAAAGAATCATTTAATTCTGATGTTGGATTTTTTCTTGCAGAATTGAGATCTTTGGATAAGGGAAATCAAACAGAAAATGTGATTTATAGTTATCTTACTTATACAGGTAAAGGAGTAGAGATAGTTCCATTGATTGTAAAATCTGAAAAACAAGTACTTGATAAACTTGTTCTATGGCTAAGTGAACTAAAACTTGCAGCCGGAAATAGAGGTGTAATACCTTTAATAAGTTCTGCTGTTGAATATCTTGCTCCATCTTGAAAAGCACCAAAAAATATGTTGCGAAGATAAACAATATTTTATTTAATATATATAGAAATGAGTGACTTGGTAAAAAAGTTGCTAGTGATATATTAAAGAATCTTGAAAGCATTAGGAGAACTAGTCAAGGAAGAAAGGAAGGATATGTTTTTAATATAACTGGAACGACTAATCCAATAAGAGCTAGAATTGAGACACCAATATTACTAAGAGGTAAAAACTTTTAGACATGTTTTCAGAAATTCGCTGCAACTAACTCTATTAGAAATATAACTGAAACTAATCATACTTTTGCTTATAGAGTTACTTGTGGTTCAGGACAAATTATAACATTAAGACCTGGAATATATGGTGGTACAACTGATGATATAAATTTTGGTATTGCTGATATAATTAATAATTCAATTACACAATCTGAAGCTACAACTGACAATTTTCAACTAGGTCTTGATACAGCAACTTCAAACTCATGAGTTATGTTAACTGTTGATTGGTCATTCCTTGCAAGTAAATCAACTCTTTCTGCTGTGTTAGGATTTACTGCTGCTGCTTATACTAAACTTTCTGCTGCTGACTAATTGCTAAGATGTATCCGGATATTACACCTATTGTTTGTACACCTTACACTAAAGTTCATTCTGAGAAAGAAGCATTTGTAACTAATATTGATTTTAGAGCTGTAAATTGTAACATGGTTGCTAGTGGAACTAGTTTTATAAATGGAAAAGAATCACAAGTATTAGCTAGTTTTCCTTATGATGCTTATCCGTGGAATTTGATGGTTATGAACCAAAAACTATTGAATATCATAATGTTGCTAATGCTTATATCTAGTAATGTTTTTTCATAACGCCTAACCCTGTAATTTAGTCTAATTTTCTTTGATCTCTCACTTGAAATATCTGCAAGTGCTCTTTGAATGCTTTCTTTTGATGTTAGACATGCAACAACGAGTCTCATTTTGACATTGCAATTTTGAAAGCATTCCAAACTCCACTTCCAGCAGCACCAGATGCTAATCTTGTCACCATTGTGTTGCCATTTGCACCAGCACCAGATGCATTAGTCATACTAAGATCTCTATCAAATCCACCGACTCTTGTCATTTCAAGTGTAAATGGAATATTATAAAGAATTGTATTCATATCAGCACAAAAACCAGTTATATTGGTATTTATAAGACATTTTTTAATTACGAATCCATTGTTTGAAGTAGTAGTTGTAGAAGCGTCAGGACTTACATAAGAAGTAAGACTTGTAGATAAATCGCCAGCTCCACTTACTTAATCTTTTCTCCATCCTGTAGCAGGACCTTCAGTTCTGTTATATTCATTCGGACAACATAGGAGACCCATTAGTGGTGTAACACTTCCAACTCCTTCCTTTAGTGGGATTCTTTTAATCTTTTTAGTGCCAAGTCTAACTCTCATACTACTAATAATCCAAGCACCAGCATTTTTAACAAGACCAACAGAAAGATATCTATGAGGAATATCAAAAGCTCCACCAGCAGCAGTTTGAATTTGTATTTGTCTTAAAGTAAAAGATAACTATCAGATAGAACATAACAGGTTTGTTGTTCACCGGGGACAACGAAACTAACTAATTTACTAGTAGCACTGTCTGTTTCATTTCCATTAACTTGATAAACTCTCTAAATTTATAGTCTCTAAGTGTGCAGTCAGGAAACTCAGGAACTCCAAGTTCGAGTATACTATCGATTGGTGCACTTGCCATTTCTTCTCTATATAAAAAACTAAAATTGTATTTTGGAATATATAATCCAGCACCTAATTTTCTCTTTATGTTTCCACCATAAGTATCAATTATAGGAGAACGAACAACAGCTTTATCATTAATTACTTTTGCTAATTTTATAAAAGCTTTAGGATAATTCTCTTTAAGAGTATATGAATAGTCTTCCACTTCCGGATCTTCCTCTATCTTTGCCTTTCTACTGTTTTTAGATTTTTTCTTAGTAACCTTATCAAGCATGACTTTTTTTAGTTTAAGATCCATCTCTGTCATTTTCGTGTCATATTCTTAATCTTTTCTTTTTTTCAATCTCATATTCAAGATCTTTCTTTCTTTTTTCTTCTTCAAGTTTGTCATCCATCTCTCTTCATCTAACAGCGTAATCTTGCTCTATCTTTTCTTTCTTTGCTTGTAGTTCAGTAAGTTTTCTTGCTAGATGCATTTCAATACCTTTGTTAGCACTCATTAATCCAGCATCAACAGCTTTTCTTGTAGTACCGAAATTTTTTTAAAATGTCAAGACCAGCATCAGACTTGGCTCCTGAACAACGATGTATACCTTCATGCATTCCATCATGATCAACTATTGCATAGCTACCCATTGCTCTATATTACTTTGAAATTTCTATTGTTGCAACTACATCACTAATTATACTTACAGGGTTTTCATTTTGGTCTGTTAAAATTATCTTAAAACTACTTATTCCATCTACATCACCTCGCCTTGGTAAATATAATACATTAGGAATATGTAGATCAACCTTTTCACTTGAACTAATATCATCAATATATATATATATATATATATATATATATATATATATATCATAAAGATGTACCTTGCTCTTTGAATCCTTTCCTTCTATCAACATAATTCTTAAAAGGATCAACTAAGTCACAGTCGACACTTATCCACCGTCTTCCTTTATTATATGGTACAAACATTTTATTCCATTATTTAAAGACACCAGCGAAATACATTGCTTTTTGTATTGCTTCGTATGGTGTTTTACCTACAAGAGCAGAATAAAATGTTCCTTGTTGATTTAAATTAAAACCAAGAGTATCACCAATTGAATTTGTAACACTACCATTAGTTCCAAGTAAATCAACATAATCACCAACTACTTGTAATCATATTCTATCACCTGTATGAATACTAAATTGTCTACCTGTGCCATTTCATTTACTTGTTTTATAAAACAAACACTGTTTGTGGATGTTGATGTCGATCCATTTTGAACAACAATAGTTTTTGGTTGAGGATCTGAAAATGCTTTATTTAGAGCAGCAGTTATTTTATTTGAATTATAACCACCGGGAGAAATTGTAATATATGCAGTACTTATTTCAGTCATGGACCACCTAAACCAAAGTTTATCATTAAAGCCAGCAGTAACATTTGATATAACTTTATTAGTATATGTGAACTCTACTCTACGTAAACCAATTTTATTGTAACCTGAATCAGATGCAAGTGTAAGAGGCGGAGATAATGTTTTTGATTCAGAACTGCTAGTTCCAGTTAATCATATTGACATTTTCTGTATTAAACTTCAAGAATTTCGACAAGAACGGTAATTTCTTGATAATTAGTATCTAACACATTCAAATTCTGATCAGTTACAGTCATTTCTATATTAGAAATAGAATCACTTGCTACATAATGATATTTAATAGTAGTTAGTTCATATATCATTTTTTTTCCCATGGATTGAATATATAAGGAAAACTTCCTAATACTTGTGTTTATATTGAATTAATAAAACCTGACACTAAATAACAACTTACAAGTACTCTATTTAAATTTAACATATTGATTTCCCCTTCAAATGCAAACTTTGTATTAGGTGCACAAACAACAGGAGTAACACCTGGATGCAGTTCTAAAAAATGTGGATCAGTTGTATAAGCAGCACTTGTAAAACCAAGTGCACTTGCAATACAAGACTTACCAGCAAGGAATGTCCAACCAACAGGCATAACAATCAATGAATTAGCATTTTAACTGTCATAAGTAAGAATAAATTTATCAGTTGTATATGATTAACTGAATTAGTAATTATATCTGGAACACCGATATTTAAATCATCTGTAATTGCAGTATAAATTCCAGGTTTGATTGTTACTGTTTGTTCTGATCCTCCTGCTATTCTATAAACAAATGTATTATTAGATTCAGTTATATTTTTATAGTGTTTGATCCACTGAACTTCTCTAAACAAATCCTGAAGTTTTTGTACATCTTAGTAATATTGGTGTATTAATCATAGCTGTAATAGGATTGGTAGTACCAGTTATGTTAAAAACAAATCCTTCCTTTCCTGATTGACTAGAACTCCTAATACTTTCAAGATTGTTTAATATTTCACTAGCAATTTTTATCAAGTCGCTCATTTCTATATATTATATAAAAGATTGTTCATCTTTGCAACATATTTCTTTGGAGCTTTTGGAGATGTAGCAAGATGATTAACAGCAGCCCTGATTGAACCTATTACATCTCTTATTCCAGTAGCAAGTTCACGAAGCCATCAATCAAGTTTATCAAGTACTTCTTTTTCACTTTTCACGATCAATGGAACTATCTATTTTCCTTTTTCAACAGGATTATAGTTAAGATAACTATAAATTAAATTTTCGACTGGTTTTCTTGAATCCAAAGCTCTCAATCGTGAAAGGAGAAATACAACATCATAATCAAATGACTCTTTATCTTCTACTCTCATATTTTCTGTAGCACTTCTTATATTATTAGATACTGATCATATAGTCTTAGTTTTATCAAGACGTTATTGTTTCTATTCTTTTAGAACATCTGTTTTAGATTGAAGAACAGGTTCTTGAACAACAGGTTCTTGAACCACTTTTGCTTTTTTAACTCTTTTCCTAGGTTTCTTACAAGTTGAAGGATGAACAATAAGATGATCTGCAATTTTCTTTTGAAGTGAATCGATTGTTTCTCTAGCCTCTCGATTAGCAGAATATGTCTTAGCTTGATTTGCAATAATTACTCCATGTTAGGTTTTCCATCAGCAATTGCAGCAAATCCTTTTTTACTATATTATACATAGCCACAGGTGCTTGAACTGCTCTTTGTGTTTACCCTAATAATTGTTGAGCTTCTTCTTTTTGTTTAATTTGAATAGCAAGTGGTGGTCTCACTTTTTTTTAATAATTCAATAACAATACTACCAGATGTATCAGTTGATTTCTCTAACACACGTTCATTTATTTCATGTTCAACTCTATTTCTTGCTCGCATTTCTGCTTCCATTCTTAGTATCTCTTGACTGTAATCAAGAATAGCATCAACACGTAAACTTTCTAAATTAGTAAGTTTATTCTCTAAATGTATTTATTCTTGAGCGCTTCCTTTGTATGGTCTGTTCTTACTTGCGTATATTTTACCATTTATCATTTTCTCATATGTTCAAATAAAAATAATTTATAATTGTTTACCTGTACTATCAACAGACCAAAGTATTCCTTCTGATTCTGTTCTAGTTAGATCAGTAACACAATAACTAAATCTTCTTTTATTACAGGAACTAACCAAATCTTTAAAAATTTTCTTATCTATATCACCAACATACGAATCACGAATATATTCTATATCAGTATTATTTTGTTTAGATATTATAATCATATTAATATTTTTTCTTATTTCTCTTCTAGGAATATTAGTAAATCCTCGAGCAAGATATATATACATATATATATATATATATATATATATATATATATATATATATATATATATATATATATATATATATATATATATATATATATATATATATATATATATATATATATATATATATATATATTAAATCCTTTATGTCTGCCTCTAGTAAAATAATCTAATATCTTAGATCGATCTTCTGTGATTAAATCATCTAATACAACAACATTCTTACGATTCTTATAGGAATCAACTTCTGGCATGATTATCAATTGTATTAATCTAAACGTAAGCAGTTTTATCTTTTATCATGGATGTAAGACTAAGATATGACTTTTGATCTTATCTTGAAGCAATGATTGTACCTGTATCATAATTGAGCATTCCATAAAATATCCAATTCATTACTAACTGTGATTTACCTGTTCAACTTGGTCTAAGCACTAATGCTCAAATAGGACTTTAGGTAATGTTTCTTAATGTTCAGTATCTATATCTTGTCCAAAATTGAAAGCTCTAACTTGCAACGACATTTTTTCTTTATTATAATACATATGGAAATTTCTTTTTGAAATGTAAAAAACAAACTGATACAATTCATGAACAATATGTAGAATTAGATTCAACTAAAGGAATGAAAGGAATTTTAAAAGGTGTTTGTTCTATTTGTGATAGTAAGCAGTCAAAGTTTGTTAAGTCGAGATGTGGTGCTGGATTTTCTCATTGAAGAAGAATTGGCACTGGTAGTCCATCTCATGGTAAAAGAACTGGTTCAGGATCTAAAGGTGCTAGTGAATTATCTCGTGGAAAAAGATTAGAAACAGGTATTCTATCCTTTGGAAAAAGATTAGGTAAAGCATCTGCACCTTTACCAGCTATCTTTGCAAGAATATTAAATGAACATAGTCATAAATTTTCAGGTATTGCCAAGAGATATACTGGTATGGGAGTTGGTTGATGTGCTTATAACAAATAAATGATTGTACAACTTAAAAAGACCATTGACAAACTAAAAAAAGACTCTAAAACTCTAATTAAAACACTGTTAATAATACTAAATTGAGTCCTTGGATAGTCGTCATCATTTGTTGTAAATACTGGTTTTATTAAATGTAATACATCTAAATACTTCTCATGTATTATAACTCTTTATTTATGAGTTGCTTCTTTATGATTAATAATTGGATTCGATGCTTTTAAAACAGACCATAATGCACGATCGTTATCTTCCGTTTTCTTTACGTTTATAATGTATCTCTTATTTCTTAATTTTTTAGGGAGTGGAATATAAGAACCGCCAACTTGAAGCGTATATCTTGTAAACTTTGCATAAGCACTAATCATTTTTATAACTCTACGAAACGAACCACAATCATTCCAATTGTCAAGTGTCTTATTCATTACACCGAAATGTTTTCCAATAAGTGATCTGAAATGAGAAACCCTATTCAAAATTGTTGATGACGAACCATTCAATAAACCAAAAATAGTTTTGCTCTTTGCATTTTCTAATTTAATCTGAATAACAAGACTCATCTTAACATTACTTATACTTGAAGAAACACTATTCCTAACATCAATTAACCCTGGAGTACAATTTTCTGTAAACGTTACAATATCTGAATATTTTAATTTAAAACCCTCATATCCAATAGCAATCTCATTACCATTACCAGTTTTTGTTCCTAAAAATCCTCCACTGGCCTCAATTTAACGAAGTCGTTTTGATTCACTAAATAAACTATCTACTTTTCTCTTTTTAGGAGTTATTGCTTTAAGAGATAATAAAAGTTTCAATCAATGATTTTATATCATTTGCAGAAACTCGATAATGACCTATGCGAGAAGAATTAGCATACTTCTTGTTAAAAGAAGGTTTAACACCAAACTTTATTTAATGAAAAGATACTAACCCTTTTGCATGTTCATTAAATGATTCACCCTCGCGCCGTGAAAATTCATTTTTTTCAGACATCTATATTCAGGAAAGAAAATTTATTAAATTAAAATGATTTTTACTGTAGTATGTAGTTAAGTAAAATCTGTTGATTAGTCGGGTTTTTTCCATTTGGTAAACGCACACTCGAATAGAACATTTTGAAACGAGATTGAGCCGAAGCGAGATCGAGAGAAAAAATGTTCAATTTCGAGGGTGTTGCTGCCAAAGAGAATTACCGCCTACTACTCGCCAACAAATGGGCATCCAAACGAACTGTAAGGAATCATTTAAAGAAATATTCGTATTCTAGCACTATATTCAATAAAATAGATACCTAGCATATATTCACATCACAACGCCGGTGGTGCGGATGCCTGAGCGACGGCTTTTGCGGGGGCATCGGCTCCAGCGGCAGCTGGAGCGGCGGCCATTGATGCAGCTAGAGTGATGCCTACAACTATGTGCCTATAGCGGCGGCTAGAGCAGCACTATAGTGTCATCTGCACGGTTAATCTGCCATGCTAAGGCGGCCGCTCAAGCCGCCGTGCTAGAGCCGCTGCCTTAGCGAGGCTTTTAGGGCAGAGAACAGAATAGGCTACAGTGGTAGCTTGACCAGTGGAGGCTACAGCAACGAATAGATGAACATATAGAACTAGAGCTAGAGAGGCAAAGAGAGCGGCAGCTATACAAATTGTGGCTTTTCGCTCTTGTGTCGTACACGCGTTCGTCAGTTTTTCGCGCGGCGCGCATTTTTTGGCTTTCGTCTTTCCACTTTAATCAGCACGCTTTCTTCTTGTGAGCTTTTGTTACGGCGACGTGAGCAGATGTAGCTGGTGAACGGAGCGGCACCCTAAGGTCATATGAAGGTAATCACTCGGCTATAATTTAAGAGTACTTTCAATCCCCTCATTATTGATTTGAGCTTGCCCCAGACCACTAATAAACCACTCACCACTCCTCGATCAGTGCAACCTCTGAAGCAATATTTCCCAAAGCAGAGCGCTTTTGTACTTTGCAATACGATACTGTTGATGGAATCTAGAACTCAAGACCTATATCGTATCTTCCTATAATTATTTAACTTTTAGGGTTTCAATATTTAGGCTATTAATTTCAACATGTGTATGTCAAAATTTACTATCTACCTTGCATTTAAATATTATGATGCGGGAATTGAGTTCTGCCTTGATATGCTTCTTCCACCACCCTACCTACTTCGCTGCCTTGCCAGTGTGCCAGACTGAATGAATATGCCTGACAACACTGGCATTGCGGCCTAATTCTCTTGCGTTGTTCTAAAGATATGTTTTCTTTTGAGTTTCAAAACTGATCTCCTACAAGAGCTCGTAAGACACATACTGGATATGCTTAGAAACCGCTACAGCCAAACAGCTTAGCTAAATCGGGTACTGATTGCTGTGACCTTGTCTCTCAACCGTTTTCTTACTTCACTACAATAACAACGCGATTTGGCAGAACGGAGAGAATCGAAGTAACTATCGACTATAGGCAAACCATTACTGCAGCAGTTCAAATGGAGCATCATTCAATCACAGTAGTTACATTTGATATAATTAATTGGAAGCCATTAGAAAAAGCTCTTGCTAGTAGATGGTTCGTTTGAAACCGGTGGTTATAAGCAGGTTTTAAAACCAACCGAAAAGTCAGCCTCGGTTTTATTGGTTTTAAACATCCTGTCAGAGTGAGGCGTTGCCTCACACCGGCCATCCTTATTAGTCACTCTAAATGGCTCAACAAGACAAGAACATAGGCTGGCGCCCTGCCACCAATGTAACGTAATTTATCTCTGTCTGTGACTCCACAATGCCAAAACAGCTATGTGGGTGCTACGCGGGAGAGTTTTGTACTGCACACTCACCATTGCTACTTCGCTTAAGCATCTGATGTTTAGGAGCTTGCCGAGATTTTCTCTAAATGACTAATGCCACGAACATTAACCGTTGTTTTTCTCGCGGGATGTAAGTAAAGAGCTTTGGGTTTTGATTAGTCAGCTGGACCAACTAGAAGCCAAAAATTGAAAGCAGTTTCTACTTCATGACAGTTAGCCAATTTTGCCCTTATCCCAAAAGGTGGCGACGTAGCATCCAAAAACCAAAGGGAAGTCGCTATAAAATCCACATCAATACAGTGTCATCGCAAATACAGGTCTAATCACACGGATACACTCAATGATGTGATAAAAGGTGCCTTTTAGTTACTTTTTGAATGTGGTCAAGTAAGGGGATTTCGTGAAGCACGTCAGGAGTGGGTACCAGGGTTTAGGAGCAGTCCAACTAAAGGTACGGTTCCAAAGGATTTTAGGTTTTTACGAGGTATGGGTAAATAGTCATATTCCAAAAAGGTGGGTGGTACAATGCTTAGCCTGGTCGGGGCAGTAGATGCAATGGGTAGGCTGGAGCAGAAGAATAAAGGGACCTAATATTGAGTGACGAAACATTGAAGTCTATACGTTTCTGGACAGGTAGCCAGTGTAGGTCGGCGAGAAGTTGTGTGATGTGGCAACTGCGACGGCCACGACAGACAAGCCTATCTGCAGAGTTATGCACCAGCTGTAAGTGCCTAATGGCACAGGCCGGTAGACCAGTATGCAGTGAGTTACAGAAGTGAATACTGGATGTCACAAATGCATGCTCTAACTTAAATGTGGTATTCCCCCTAAACAAGCCCAAATAGTTAAGAAATGTAATTTAGCTGAAATTAGGCTGACGATTGTGGAGTAGACGTGGTCATCAAATATTAGGTCTCTTTGGAAATTGACAGCAGAATTGCGTGCGGATTCAAGAGAATATAGGCTGGTAGTCAATTTTGATCATAACAGTCATGAAAAAGAATGATTAGCCACTGGCTCCCATTGCAGTTGTCGTTTTCTCAGACTCTATAACTCAAACATTTGCGAAAATAGGATTTGGGTGTCAGCAAAGAAAGCGGTAAGTGCTTTCTGTTTAGTTCTTCAATTGATAATATTGAGCAATGAACTACATGTGTTTTAAAATGCACTTACTGATTAGCAATGCAATAACAATCAAAAAAGGTTTGCCTCAGAATGTTTGAAACCTCTTAATCCCATACTTCACCATTATTGCCCAATTTATATCAAATTATAAGAAAAATAAGATTGTAGCACCCTCAGAAAACTTAATCTCTGTCTAGACATTTTACGCATGCTGTAAAGAAAGCATTATAACATGGTTAGTAATAGCAAGCACAATTCAACAAGAAAACCGTGGTTAGATGTGACGTGCACAAGGTTAGCATGCACATGTGGTTGTGACAGCATGCACAGAGTCAGCACCCACGAGCACACAAGCAACGAATTACAATGACCTGCTGAATGCTTGAATAGATAGGTGCACTTTCAGCTCATTTTTAAATATCATCTAGTCAGGGGACGTCGTGACATCAGTCGGGAGAGAGTTCCAGGATATATATGCATACGAACTTAAGGCAGGGTTTCCAGAGGATTTGAGATTCGGATGAGGTGTAGGTATACAATTTAATTCAGAAAAGTGGGCGGTAGCTTACATTGCCTGGTGGTAGAGTTGCTCTGATAGGTAGGGTGGAGCCACATAATGAAGAAAAACCTAAAAGTGAGTCACAGAACCTTGAAGTCTGATTGACTGAGAGCCAGTGCAAGTAAGTGAGAAGTGGTGCGATGCGGCAACTGCACCGCTCACGACAGACAATCCAAGTTTCAGTGTTTTGCACCAGCTGTAAGTACCTGATTGCACAGGCCCGTAGACCAGCACGAAGAAATTTGTAGAAATTGGGACGGAATGTTACAAATGCACGCACTAATTCAGATGCAGTATTCCTATCCAAGAGAACCTGAACTGTAGCAAACTCGTGTAGCTGAAATTAGTCTGACTTTACTACTGTTGAGCTGATGCGGTCGTCGAATGAAAGGTCACTTTGGCATAGGAAAGCTAGATTTTGTGCAGATGCAACCGGAGATATGCTGGCAGAGCGGATTTTGAGCATTGAGCTTTCTAGTTTATAGTCAAATTACGTTCGGAAGTAACCATTAAATTAGTTGTACCATCTTTTTGGGTTGACCAAGTTGCTGCTATCCATGTAGAGATATCAGCAGTGCTTGCAGCAAGGTAGTTTAGAAATTGCGTCGAGCCGGAGGGCCAGGAGAGATCAAAACAAAATCTCAACAAAGTGATATCTGCATAAAAATTAAACCCTGGATTTTGCGTGGTGATTACATCGACACGAGGGAGGGTAAATACTGCAAAGACATGCGGACCAAAACCGAGCCCTGAAGTAATTCATAAGTCAGTGACTTGTCCGGTGATCTTTTTCGGTTCGAATCAGTACTCTGGAGTCCTCCACTGACATAAACAATTGTCGTGCAGTACAGCATAGGTTATGCCAGGCGAAATGATAGGCTCTCGAGAAGAACTTGGGGATTAATGGTATCAAACGCTGCCGAAGGATAGAGCAAAACAAGGTGGAAACTGTTGGGTTACGTCGCCAATTTCTATGAATAAGAACCAGGGTGGGGAGGGATATTAGGAAAACAGTTTAACTTTACCTCCTATGAGTGGGCAGCTATGCAAAAATGGATCTTACAAAAGCAAGCTCGCTAACGATGTTAGATCTCGCACACAGAGGTGCAGCTTGGGAGTGGAAATACAGTGAGATACTGGGAAATCACTCCCTGGAAAACCCACTATGACCTGGACCTCCTTTCTGTTGATCCCATCGGGTCTCGAGCTGGGATAGTCCTGCGGGACATATACATGAGTTTTTTTGTAGTTTCATTTTATTGTACTACAAAGATGCTTCCCACTCGGGTTTTCAAAGATTAAGCATTTTAGTTAGCAGCAAGTCCTGCCCGGTATTCATGATTTTGAACCGCATGAAGAGTGAAAGCTTAACGTGTAAGTGACAACAACCGTGTGAATGCCGAAAGCTTCTTCTGCAGAGCTGTGCTCAGACTGGTAAGACGGAGAACCGATGCAGTCAAGCATCGAGCGACCGCCAAGACTGTTATGCTATGGGGGGGCGCCAATCCAACACATAAGCACAGCCGCCACTTGCTAAAGCTCTGGCACTCTTGCTAAATGAAAACTCACTAAATGACAACTTTCATGCATATAATAAGTCCATTACGGTTCATTATGCCATCATCTACACTAATTATTTGTGAAAAATGTTTCTCTAACCTTTCAGAATATAAATGCATGCTTTTGTAAAATGGCAGAGGTCCCAAATACTCTGGGGTATCACCTTGATAGTTTGAACAGAATAGAAGTGAAATCCTATAGCCGGACATAGAGTCCATCGATGTTATATGTAAGCCAGCGATATTGAACACGGCAGGTGGTCACTGGAAAATTCTATATTCCACGACGAACGAAGAAGTTCTTATTTTCATATTGCAGATACTCAAACTGATCTCTAGAGTTTCACCTAAGAGAGAAGCTGGCATCTTGTAGACATATTTAATGCGGCTCTGTTTACTGGTGATGCTAGCTCGACCCCCTTGAGATAATACTACGCCGGGAATCAATGCAACTCTAGGATTAATTTTATTACGGAGAGTTGTATTGTCTCATTTAGCCACATGAATTGTTAATCAAGCTTTATATTAGTCGGACACTTTTAACTGATTGCAAGATTTAAAATCCGTTATTCTTTGAGGAAATTGCTACTGTCATCGTAAGGTTCCTCTATAAATATCAGTAACGTCTGGATTTGGCCAAAAAATGCTAATAATAGAAAGACATTGCATAACCCCCTTTGAAAAGTCCACAAAAAACCTTTTTCTAGGACTGTTGCCTATTTTCTAATGAATTGTTCAATAGGTTAGTAGTACCATTTCTAGTGTCAACGTGCTTGAAGACACCAAGACAGCTCACTCGTACATTGTAACTGTTTTAAAGAACATTAGCACGTGTTGCCTCTTGTAAACATTACGTGATATCATAATATGTGGCTGTTCTCATGTCGATCGGTAGTCAGTCCCGGCATCAATAGCATGCGAAGAAAAAAAAACATGGTCATCAGGGGATAGCAGGTTATTTAGAGGTACAGCTAAGCTATTAGAGTCAGAAGAGCCTGTGGTGCAATGCCGTGCATGATTGACTAGCACATCATAGAGGTAGACAAGTGAATGGTAATGACGGCGATGTAAAATTGAGGGACATCTCCTTGAAGTCGATACGTTGATGAGGAGTGAATTGGACCGCTAGAAAAGTAGTGTAATTAGGCGATTGCGATTTTCAAAGCCGATGGGCTTAGCTTCAGATCTTTGCAGCCACTGTAATTTCTCAGCACTTAGGAGGGGATAATAAAATAAATAATAATACATTTGTATAGCGCCCTCAGATAACTTAAAATTCTCTAGGAACTTTACAAATGCCGCGAATAAGGTACATTATCAAATGTTTGGTGGAAACATCTGCCAGCCGCAGGAACAGCAAGCAGTAGGCACGAGCAATAAAGCAGGTATATGCTCAAAGACCCAACTAATGCTGTGATAAAAAGATGTGATTTCAGATTCTTTTTAAATGTCAAGTAAGGGGACATTGTGATGTCTGTGGTGAGTTCCAGGCTTTGGGAGCCAACAAGCTAATGGCATGGTTTCCGATGGTTCAGAGGTTCGTACACGAACAGTTGCTGGAATCAATTTTCCAAATTTAAGAAGAGACCTGACAAGTGCACGGATCGACTTGGATGATTTATTCCAGTCTGACTATGCCCGAATTTTACGCAATTGTATCTAGTTCAAAGTAGTGAGAATTACTGTTGACCTGAGAAGATCGTTCAGAAAAAGATCCATCTGGGTCGGAACACCTCGTGGATCTTACATACTGCACAACACATACTATACAAGCCCACACTGAAGGCAGTATTTCGATACTTAATTTACTAACTCTGAATTTCCTGAATTTATTAATATATTTTTTTCATATAGAATACCGTTAATTTTGATACGGGATAGGAAATTAGGCAGGAAATGCTGTTCAAAGCATAATCTTGCATATCTTGCCTTATGAATATTCTTGACTTTCACAGAGTGACATGTGGGAATTCATAAAAAACCCACTATATCAGTTGGCAATAGTAGTTTACTATTCCGATTTTCTTGGCTGTTTAATATAAGTAATTTTTCCGATATAATCTTAACCAATTAGAAAGATTCGCATTATATATTCTAGTCATAAATATTTCCATGAAATATTGCATTCAATACTTGAATGGCAATGTCAGATTTTGCAGATTCGATATTAGAGTTATTGTGCTGATAATTATCACTTTCTATTGCTAGCACTTCCTGCTCTCTGAGTGAAGCCTGCCAGGGCATTGTTTTCAGTACTTGCTCCAAGCGTTTTGGCAACATGAGCAAGCAACACATTTAAGTTGCCCCAGAATTAATGGGGCCACCATTAACAACTGTTTAATACTATTGTGTCTGTTTTGTTTTTCAGCCACCCCCAATGACGAGCTATGACAATTGCTACACTGTTAATAAAGAAGTTACCATAGATGACCTTGACAGCATTGGAGGCGATGCATCTCTGCTAAAACTGCCTTTGCAACAGACTTACGCATCCCAACTAATGGATTAGAGCTCTACATAAACATAGAAGTGGTATGCTCTTTTAGGCGCTGCCTGTTTTAAAAATCGCACATCATTTGCCCATTTACTTATCGATTCTTTACAAATTTAGGGCGATTACTTGAAGTCATACGTGACACATGGAAGCCTTCTATTAGGTTTTAAGGTTTTAATTAATTCCAAGAATGTTCATCCTGATCCCATGGTCTCGGCAATCTCCGTTGGGCCGGTATTGTATGCTACGATTGGAATCAGACGCACAGAGGTAAGGAGTACAACTGTGTCTACCTTCTTTAAGTACCTAGCGTTTCGGTATTACGAACGATCTGGATATCTGCCTGAGTCAATCCAGCGAGCTTTTAGACGAAGTGGATTTGTGTTCTCAGCCACTAAGTACTCCCAATTTGGTTAAGCCAGTAAACTTACTCTGCGAGACAAATAAAAGAAAAACATTTTTGGCGAGATAACCGTTATTGATGAGTGCAGATGACGATTTGCAGCATGCCATTTTAGGTAGGCTACACTTTTCACGTACCCCCTAATCAGACTAAGTAGCTTGTAGAATATCGGGAGCAGATTATTACAAATCTCCATTCACTCATACCGCAAAGTGGACATTTATTAAATTTGTGTGCATCTGCACTCATTTATAATTGTTCTGGAAATTATTGTTATTAAGAAGAAGTTTATTTGCACTGATCGGCTGAAGTGCAGCTTGATTTCAGTTTTGATAATTGTTCATTGTTTACAAGTTGCAAATGCATGACTGGCAGCCTAATAATATATTTACTCATAAATTAGATTTATAACTTCCGCTTCTCAATATTTAAATGTATTATTTATTTCCTTCGCCTCAAACAGAGAATGGTATAGACAATTCTTATTAGCATTTATTGCCGTCTTTTGCCGTTCTAGTAATTGCCGTGTGCTTGATCATTGTCTTCCCTATGTGCATTGTAGGCACTACGAACTGTGCCAACCTACTTTTAACCATTGATCAAAATTAATCCGCTACAGATTATATCTCTATACTTATTCGAACTAGACGAATCATTATAGCTAGAACCCAACTTGTGGTGTTTACTCACCTTATTCAGACACACTTTTTTCAAATAATTCACTTGTTACCTTTATTACACTTTACTTGTAACAGTTTAGATTCGTTGTACCGTAGAAACTAAAATTTCTCCTGAGATACGCCAAATTTCATTTGGTCTAGAGGACTGCAGGTGAAACACATTTATGGTTAAACTTATGCAAATGAGTGACAGGGATTGTGTGAGAATTTGCATATGGCAAAAAGATGAGCCGTTCACGTTTGAACAATAGTTAAGGCAAAGCACAATGTAAAAGCTTAACTTTCATTAGTTGCTGCTGAAGGCTAGCAGCTGCAGTCAACTAAGCAGCTCGGTATGGCTCAATCCCAGCTGAGAGCCACATAAAATTCGCACAAACCTAGGCCAGGTCTAACACTTCAGGTCTAACAGTTTTATAACACAGCCTCTCCAATTTATTTATAAAAATGCACTGTTTACTCGACAATACTTAGGAATGTGCAATCAAACTTCGCTGCATTTTTTCCCGCATCGCTAGAACATTTTTTACGGACAAATTCAAGCTACGAGCAATAAACAGCATATTTTTTATATAGATCCTGGCAGCTAATGACATCCAGAAACCTCATTTAAATGAAACATTTAAATGGCTATCACGATAATAATATTATAAAATTATTATAATTCTATAATTTTAAGTGATTCAAATGTCTTACTAGCACTTTTGCAAATTCTAAAGTGAAGAACGATATCATGAGATATAATATTTAGTACTTTACGATAAAGAGTCCACCCATCTACCAATTACCTCGTACTTTTTAGTATGATAATATTGAGCCACCAGAAGGTGAATGTGATCCAAACCGACAACTCAAGTATTTTAACACGGAAATTCTTCCATCGTGCGAAACTGAATGCAAAATGATGCTAGTAGAACAAAATTGCTCTTCCATGCCTTATTTTTATTAAAGTATCAAAAATCTGTACAAAATCGACGACACTCTAGGCTTTGCTGCTAAAATAGAAGGTATGTGTTTATGTGCAATATATATTCTACGTTGCATATTATAAAAGCAAGCATTAACCTCGATGTTCGATTCTGTAGATAAGAAATTCTGTTATCGGAACAGATTTGGATTAAATTTTATGAAATGGCCAGGTGGAATTACGAGTGTCAAGTTATTTTCTTTTTAACTATATTGCTTTACTTGTTTCAATTGTTTGGTATGTACTTTCGGAGTCCCTTGAGTGGTTACTATATTTTCTTACAGCAATAATAATACTTCTTGTGTGTAAAACTCAAAGAAATATTTGAAATATCCATACCTCGGCACTTAACAAACGACTTCGAGAAAAGTAATACTGTAGGTCTAATGATATGCTTGGTACCATGTTTGCAAATCTACAAAAGCACACAAGTACCATTCAGAAACTGCCAATGGAGTGTGGTCCTTTAAGATCACAACTAGCGTCAATATATTCTCCATGTAATAAACATGCTATATATATATATATATATATATATATATATATATATATATATAACACGAATACATTTTACGAGTTCAATGCTTATGAAATAACAGCAAGATAGACCCGTCGTACTAGAGGAGATTACTAGCAGGTTCGCTTAAGCGTCGAAATCTGAAAAGGCAGCTTTTGCAACGAGAAATGTCAGCCTGGCTTCTGCTTACTAATCCAAAATGACAGTCCCAATTATCCTAATCTCCTATCTATCTGATTTATGTCTCTACTTTGTATATTCAGGCCAAGTTGTGTTGCTAAAAAGTTTGGCTTTGCCATTACTGCCTGTCATTCATACCTCATTAAGATAGCCAAGGAAAATATTTGCTTTATTCTCCAAGAAACGACTTTTTTTTGCGGCAGCGAATAATAACATAAGCAACACTTGAACATAAATAATGAGAAAGCGTTGTAGCAAAAATCAGAATGCTGTTTAATCTAAAGAATTTAATGAGATTAAATCCCAGCTTAAAATTCGAAATGTGGAAGAAAATCTCGTTGCAAGGCATACAACCTTAAATCGTTTGGATACCATGCCTTCAGTTCATATGTTCCCAAAGCCTGGAACTCGCTCTCGACTTCCGTCATGGCATCCCCTGACTTGACCTCAATTGATCAGAAATTTAAGGCGCACCTATTTACGGTAGCATTTAGGGATTCTCCGTGATTTGTTCTCTACGTGCTTATGGGTGCCAACACTGTTGCACGCTGCTGCCACTAACCACCCTTGCATGTGACCCCTAACCATATTATTCAAGTTGCTTATCAAGCATGATACCACTCGCCATTCAATCGTGTTTCGCTTGTAGAAAATTTAAAGCGCCTAGAAAGAGGGTAAGTTATCTTAGGGCAATTTATCAAGTGTATATTAATAGTATTATTAGTGTGCCCACTTTGACGTGCTGCCCATTATTCAACCAGCCAATAGTTTAAGGAACGCTAGCTTGCATGTAGACGATGAACTGTATTACCTTTGGAAAGTACTTATCTTTATAGTAGATAGCACGCCTTCTTTGAGGCTGTTACATATTCTTAATTAATCATCTTGATTAGCTTCAAAAGAAGCATGCAATACTAAATTTTGAAGTCATTCAGTGGATGTAGACTACACATTTAGAGGGTGAAATCTAATTAATTTGGTGCGATAGACCAACAATCCTTGTTGAGCTTGTGGGCAGGGTATTTCAATCACAACTCGATTAAAAGCAATCGTACATAATTTGTGTTTCTACGTGTGCCTCATAACATTCCAAGTATTATTTGTATTAAAACGATCACTTCCTCACCCTTTAAATATATGTGGGCATTGTTGACATTACTGATGACAGCATTCAACTTTAACATGATTGGGATAAGGAATATACATGTCCGATGAGGCATCGATCGATTCTAACCTATTTGATCATGTCCTCCGCGGCATTTAAAGATTCTCTCGACTTAAATCCTGCTTTTGGTGTTCGACAAGAGCCTAATTTTTTTTTCATATCCCACTTTAGATAGATCTATTCAAGAAAATAATTCGGACAAATTGGGCAGGCTCTTTTTGTGCTCACGATAAGCGGCAGCTTTAACACTTTCAAACTTCAGAGTCAAGTGCAATTTATGAACAGTAATGCAGTAAGTTATCACATAACAAGCACGACAGGCCTAATATATCACAGGTTTTCTCAAATCTAAATAATAAAAAAATAAAAAGTTGCCCTAATCTCATTCCGAAGTCATTGAAAACATATGTCAGACTCGAATTTATAGTTGATCTTTTTTATCATTAGTGTACTGTTAATTGAACTTTCATTGTTAGTAAAGCTAACCCATGAGCCAAGAATTTTCTTCTACTATACAAATGTTGAGTTAAAAAGTTTATTTATTTGTCCTTTTATTGTAAGCCCCCTTTTGTTTGAGACAGTATGATTTAGCATGTGGCTGTAAATTATAAGCATTGATCCGTATGGTACGATTACAAAATTCTTTCATTTTCATCCTAACATCAGTATTTTGTATAGAAAATGCGGTATATCAAGCTAGGTAGTCAATCCTTTGACTTTTGACATGTTTTCCTTTAATTGCAATTTAATTTAGAAACGTCATTCTTTGGCCACAGCTGCTGCACAAATATACCGGGTAGAGGTTTTCTATCAAGACAAGTGCTAGAGTCTAATGATGATGTCACCTGGGATTTGCATTTATAGTGTGGCATTGAAGTCTGGAATAAAGAAAAATGAGTCTAAGAAGAAAATCTTTGTGTGTTTTGTGTGTGTGTGTTCGTGCGCGCGTGCGTGTTTGTGTGTGTATGTGCACGCATGTGTGTGTGTGTGTTTGCCTGCTTGGGTGTGTGTGTGTGTGTGTGTGAGGGTTTAAACTGTGTAGGTAATATGTAGCTGTGGGTCAGGATTAAATTCCGTGGAAGCATTTGAGCTATAATCCGGTACTTACAGCAAGCAGTAAGGTATACAGGTATTAGGTGTTACATAGGGTATTACATCATCGATTACGTAATTATACCATAGTATTCAAAATTCTGGTTTCTAGATCTGTCATTGCCTTCGCTAGCTTCAGAAGTGACGATAATCTAAGGCCGTTAATAAATAATAACCTGACTATTTTGATACTGCACTGAAGTCTGGTTTGCTGTAACTTAATTTTAAAAGTGACTGCTAAAAAATATCTATATGTTTATAAAGCAATATTTGAGTAAATGAGTGCTATCTATTGTGATAACACTTGAATCAAAGAACCTGTGTTGTGTGTGCTACTTTTCAAAAAATGTTTGGGAGTTCAGTTCAAATAGTGTAAATCAGACGTTGCTCGGGGATAATAAAAATCCTTCCACTCTAAACTTATTTATAGCTATTTTTTGACTGAACATGAAAATGCTTGCTTAATACATTTTCGTGTTATCAATTAACATCGATATTTTTTAATTGCTCAGCCTAATTCGTTTAATGACAGTTTTAAGCAGAAAAGTGGAGGGTTTTCGATCGTGAAATTTGAAACATGCATTCACAATTTACGGAATTAATGATTTATTTCAGTTCCGCTGTCAATTGTAAGATTTTCTTTGGGATAACCAACTACGACTTTACTGCCACTATTTTCGTACTCCGTCTTAGTAATTCGAAATACCTCTTACCTATATGAAAAGAAGGCTACTGACTTGGGTGCCTAGGCCACGTGGGCTTCCGTTGTGATGTAAAAGCTCTTCTTCCCTACAATTTTTTTAAAGTTACGATAATGTGTAGTTTCACCAGACACTTGTGTATACAGGAAATTATACATATAAATTTGGCTCATTAATTGTTTTTCAACTCATCCCATTTTCGGGCAAACAAAGCAGGCATTTAACAGTAACCATCAGATTTCTGTAAAGTCCGAATTAACCACTATGTGAGGTCCAAATTCGAGTGCTCCGACATGGTACTTGGTGGAGTAAACAAGAGTTTGATCTTAACTGTATGCACTTAATGACGGCTGTTGACCACTTTTCTTTGCCAACTGGGGCTACCCTCAGCGAATGAAGGTCACCAAGACCCTAATCAATCATTCACCTGATGTTGAGCAGCTAATGTGACCATGATGGTTAATCTTATCGTTTGCCTGACATTGCAATTGACAATGGCCAACTCCATGCGATGCTAGGCCACTGACTAAATGATGAAATAACCCATCTCAATTATTCCCTGTGGCCACGAGCCCGGCTAAATTAAATGTGTGTGTCCCGAAGATTTTTAAAATGTGCACAGTTGTATCCTCTATGTCTAATGTAGTAGGCAGAATTCTTGGTAGTCGACGAGGCTGTGAGGCAAAACTAATCAGCAGGTCATTACAATAATTTCTGGCCTGCAGTTGCACGGCCATCCCTACTGGAATATTAGAGGTACTGCAGCCGAAAAAAATCAGGTTATACTATATCTGAGCAAATGATTAAGATTGTTCTGCCAGCCGACCCGCGTGTTCACTTTTTCTTGTTTCTTCATAGTTTTAAAGGTAGTCACTAGGTCAGCTAGCCATAGTGTTTAGCTTGCCCTAGCTGTACAATAGTGATTCCTGGTGCGTCCTTGCCGGGGACAGGGGCCACTAGCTTGTTGCTGGTAGGATGGTCACAGTACAGTGGCACACTAGGTAAAGCGGTTGCTTTCATGACATCGGTCACGAGATCGTGGGATCGATTCCTGCAGTTAGCGATTCTTTATCGCCACTGCAAGTGATGGTGATAGCCGTAAAGGCTCTTCTGTCGCTATACAAAAAAAGAGGCTGTTTAATCAGCTAGGATTTATTTTATTTATTTACAGAGTCCTTAAGCCGTCAATTGTGTAAATCCCTAGATAGTAAACGAATTCCGTAGATCAGACGATAGCTCGAAAGGCGAGCAAGCGGCTAAGCTACCGGCTTAATAATTCAAAGAAAGGTTGCTCCTAGTCATCGCTATGGCAAAGATATTACTGAATAGTCTCCCAATCAAATGAACTGAGCCGAAGTGGCTCACTAGATGAAGTGGTTGATTTTTACGACCTCGATCCTGTGGTCGATGATTCGAATCCTGTACTGGGCTATCCTAAATTGCCTCTGCAAGAGCTGGTGATAGAAGTCAAGGCTCTTCCGTCGCTATATAAATGGGAGGCTAAAGTTGCTTGTTTTTTTAATATAGTTATCTGAGTATCTTTAGAGACGCTTTCGCCCACTTATCAGAAGGTGATACTATAGTGTTTAAGATATTAGCTGTAATTCTCTGATATGTGGTAGTGGGCGATGGTAATTTTAGGAATGATCAAGAAAAACTTAAGTCAGTACGGCAAATGTCCAGAGCCTCGCCATTACAAGGAATTTATTTCGACCGTAAGTTATGCACCATTCCCTAACAGGAATATCGGCCGAGAACTGGAGTCTGTAAAGAAACTGCCACCCAATTTTATCAGGTAAGTGCAGTTTGTCACGCCGCCACCACGTCAAACAGTAAGTGGGAATTATTTTCAGTCCACTGATTCATGAGCAAAGTTCAACCTGTAGAGCTGTAGAACACGAAGGATAAACTGCAGGTCCCACAGAGCGGCTGTTGCCATTACACCACTGTTAAAGCTCAAACTAAGTTAGACAAAGCAGCGAGTGAGAGAGCGAGCGAGAGAGAGAGAAACTCTCATTAAACAGTCATTATAGCTTTGCATGGGTCTTAGGCCCTACCATTGAGTAGACCCGGTGGTTTGGATCACTCTCTAAAATCGCCTCTGGATATGGTCAGAGTCTGTACAACCGCCATCAACTACTAAAGCTTCAGAGACAGTGGAAAGCCGAGTGTTTGCTAGCCATCGTTAATCGCCCTCAAAGGCAAAGCTCAATGCACCCAACCGGAAAGCCGGTTTTTGGCAGAAGCCAGCAACTGCAATCTTTAATTTGCAAACACAGGCAAGACTGACCAGTTTGACACTCCAAGCCTTCACGAAAGTAAGTGCAGGGAAAAGGGGAAACGCTAAAATGGCAGGCTGTACTGCCAGTGAAGTCTCGACTGTCAGGCGCCCCTTGATGAGCTAGCAAGATGCTTGGATCACTGTAGCAATTGCCAGCCATATTTCTTTGAATAAATTGCCAATAACGTCACATTTATTAAAGAAAAAATTCCTGTAGGCATCGACTAAATCGTAGCCATTTAGAACTATGAGGCTTCAACTTGGCATTGTTTGCTGGTTAGTTGCAGCTTTGACAAAACCAGGCCAACGAGTTTCATGGCTGTGTGGTTGTTATTGAAAGTAAATTCGGGGCATATCATGGGCATCGTTTTAAAAAGCCTCAACTGGGATGTCTTAAACCTCTACTGTAAACACTTGCTGCCCGTTTGCTGATATGTCTAGCACCTATGCCCCGACAGCATAGTGCAAACGTGCCTATACTACCTAGCCATATTAGTGTGAATGATTTCAAGATATTTCGATATCTTGCATACTCAACTCTCGCTTTTTGTGGCTTAATGTATTTTTTTGCCTGTAGCACTAGAAAACCACTATGACTAGGCAGATTATCCTCTTAAGGTGTTTCATAAGCCCTGTCGATGTCTGAGCGGCTTTCGATGTGAATACAGCCAAATATCCTATTGACCAGAGAGCTCATGAACTCATTTATTCGGGACATCCACAGTGAACGAAGCCAGTTTTTTTAGCCAGTGTATAAAAATGGATACCTTGATATGCGCCACGCTCATTTCTGATTTTTTCGTTATCGGCTGTGTTATTTGCTTTTTGAACTCTTAGGAAGATTTATCATGCTCTCAATACCTATGCTCTTGAGCCTTCGGTTAAAAAGAATAGATGTACCTTGCTTGCATCCTGAGATAGGTCGTATTCGGTAAGTTAAGTTTTTCAACAATATAATTTGCGTTAAGAACAAGAGCAAAGTAGGCAAACCGGCAATATCTTAACGTGGTAATTTGTTGGACCATGCTGCGATATTAACTTTCTTACACACCCCTGAGCTGGATTTTTCTTTCCGCTTATATAAAACATTAGGGTTTAGCGAGACATTTCTGCATTGATTGTGAGTTCATTGCTACAAGGCATACGATATATTTACCAGAACATGAATGCCTACGCATTTCACTTGATGTATATTGCCCTACTTAGTACTAGTCTAAAGCTTCGCATTGGTTAGTCGATAAACCACAGAAAATCTCTAAACATGCTGACACTGTAGACGACCATATTGTGATGGCCGACGTTATAATCATTGAATTGCTGTCGAATGAGCACGAGATGCCTGTGTTAATATAGTGCTCCCGCTCATTCATGTGCAATGAGCTCTGGTGGATCGTGGATTCTTCGTGCAGGCAATACTTCCATGTCCTTCAACTGAGTTTGCTCTTGCTACACCTTGAGATCTGTGTGAATTAGGTGAGACAATGCCCCCGAGAATAGCTGCAAGCAGTCCGGCTACAGGTGAGCACTAATCTGAAGCCATGTATCTATTATATTGTGTCAGTCAACTCGACACTTTGACTAGGGTTTCGGGTGACTGTTTTATGCTCACCGTAAAACAGCTGTTCCTCACCAAAAATTAAAACCAGGGAACAGCTGTTTTTTCTAAATGTTTTATTGCTTCTGACGGAAATATTCTTAAACAGGCGGATTGTTTAGCCATAATGGCTCACTGGGAAAGGCGGTTGCTTTTCACGACCTCGGGCCCGAGGTCGTGGGTTTGAATCCTGTAGTGGGTGAGTCTTCATCGCTACTGCAAGCTGTGGCCATAGCCGTCAAGGCTCTTCTGTTGGTATAAAAAAGAGGCTGTTGAATCAGATTGCATTTATTATTTATTGATTGCAACTGCAGCTCCAACCTTCTATGCTGACATAAAATTAAAATTAGTAAAGGAAAACATTATTTTTTAATTTTGTTTCTTTTTAGAAATGTATTATTTAAGCAAGCTCAAATGTAATCCATATTTGACTTTAACAGCTGAAGTTATATGCACGAGAAGTGCTTCATAATCAAGCTTAGATGTATTTAGAGTTCCACCGAGGGTGAAAAGACTATTTGAAATTTAGAACACTATGTACATTTTATGCATGAGTGAACTGTTATGACAAAGAACAACGATACTAAGTCAGTTTGTTACTGATCTTTATGGTAGCAATCACGTTCCTGCAAGCGAAACGGAAGGCACTGGTTGATATTTTACTGTTCAGTGCAGAATAAGTGAACCACATTCAGGCTTTTTAAGCACTCACCCAGCGGCTCCCACCTGGCTTCAATCAATTAACTCAACAAAGAGTCTTCTATGCATAACACTTTTCTTCCATAAATTGACAAAGTCATTGACAAACGACGTAATCTAAATTAGCGAAAATCAACGGGATAATTGTCTCTCTTGAACAGCCTAGCTGCCTATTCGTAGCACTTAACATATTTTAATTGGTACCAGATCGAGTAACATATCGATTTGATAGTTACCTTCCTAGCCTGCAGGTCCTTTGGCTGTCTGCCAGCTGCTTTTGAACTCGACCTCATTGCTACTCTACTAGGTGCCAACGCTTTACCCGTTCCTCGTCTTTCAGCTCACGGGCCGTTTCTTGTACTTAGTTTAAATTTCGTATAGATTGGTCACTCAGTTCATTTCCAGCTTTCGATGGTGGAGCCAAAGGGCATAGGAGCACTTGGGGCTCCTCTGCAACAATTACTGACCTAGGCAACACTCAATTCTTATGCCCTTGATCCTTATCTAGGTCAAACCTAGGTCATCATTAAAAATGATGATGGAGTGCCGAGTTCGTAATAATAAAAAAAATTATAATAATAATCCTGCTCTTGATAGAGCACCCTCACAGAACTCAATCTCTTTCTAGGCGCTTTACATTTGCTCCACAGGAAAACGCGGTTGAATCGTGAGTAATATCATGCTAGATAAACAACAAGAATACCATGGTTAGGGGTGACATGCACAGGCTCAGCATGCCAAAGTGGTTAGTGGCAGCATGCACAGTGTCAGCATGCATAAGCACATGAACGACGAATCACGGGGACCCACTAAATTCTGTCCTAAATAGGTGTGTTTTTAAATGTGGTCAGGTCAGCAGATGTTCTGATGCAGGTCGGGAGAGAGTTCCAGGCTTTGGGAGCATACGAACTACCTGCATGGTCTCCAAAGGATTTGAGGTTTGTACGAGGTATTGGTAAACTGTTGGATTCCAAGAAGCAGGTGGTACCATGCTTGGCCCTGTGATGTAGATCTGAGAGATAAGCTAAAGTTAAAGACAGAAGTGTCCTAAAGGTAAGCGACAAAACCTTGAATTCAATCTGCTGCTTGGCTGGTAGCCAGTGCAGGTCGGCGAGAAGTGGTAGGTTGTGGCAACTGCGACGCTCACGACAGAAAAGCATAGTTGCAGAGTTTTGCACCAGCTGAAATCACCTGATTGCACATCCCGGTAGGCCAGCCAGCAGTGACTTACAGAAATCAAGATATGATGTCTCAAATGCAGGGACCAACTTAGACGCGGTATCCTTATCTAAACAAGCCTGAATTTAGCAATGTTATGTAGCTGAAAGTAGGCAGGTTTGACTGCGGGGCTGATGTGTCGTCGAACGAGAGGTCACTTTGGGAACATAACACATAAATTTTGAGCTTATTTAACTGGAGATATGCTGGCAGAGCCAATTTTGAGTGTCAGCCTTTCAATTTTCTGTCTCACATTGGGTTCGCCCATTACTAGTAAGTTAGTTTTACCATCGTCTAGGTTTAGAAAATTTGCTGCCATCCCTGTGCGGATGTCATCAATGCATCCACCAAGTGAGTTGTGAGCATTCGAGGTGCTCGAAGGCTGGGTCGGAACAAAGCAAAGGTACAACTGAGTGTCATCCACATAGAAGTGAAAACCTAGATTGTGCTTGGCAATCAAATCAGCAAGAGGGATACTATAAACCCTGGAAAGAACCGGACATCGCGTGTAGCCTGAGGTACCACATATTTCAGATGTACCTCGGATAATCTTTTTCCATTAAATTCAATGCTCTGGAGATTGGCACTGAAATATGACCTGAACCGTTGGAAAACAGTGCGAGTGACTCCCAGGCGAGACGAGAGGCACTCGAGAAAAACTTTGTGATCAATATTATCAAAAGCTGCCGAAAGATCGGGCAAAACAAGCAGAGACACTCTCCCTATGTCTACATTCCTAATTTGGTCGTTCTACACCATAAGCAATGCTGACTCTGTGGAGGGATTAGCTCTGAAGCCAGACTGGAACTTACTAGCAAGGTTTGAAGCTTCAATATATGAGTTGAGGTGGTCCACTACGACCCGTGTGAGATAAAAGCTAAGGATTGGCTATAATTTTGTAATCATATGGTGTTTAGCAATGCTTACCTGAACCCTGCTTTTCTTGCCCACTTGCATAAAAGTTCTACATAGCTTACCCATCTGGTTAAAAATATAAGTCCTGCGATTGGCAGCGATAGTCTGTTTCAAATATATCGTGTGGTTCTTCACTAAGCCACACATAGTTAGTGAAAGATCTATCAAACGCCAAAATGTAAAACAGCAGAATCAGAACTGCTTTGACCGTTATATATTTATTCTAGCAATTCTGCTATGATACATTGTAATGACTGTCAAAATGTTGAAGAATCTTTGATAACTCACATTCTCTTTGACTCTTTAAAATATGAGCCTATAACATCTCGTGATGCGCCTGTCTAATCCATGATCTAGAAGGCTAAATACACCGGAAAGCAATTGAAATAGAAATTGCATGAACAAGATTTTCTTGAAACTCCTTAAACATGTTTGAAGTTCAACATCTAAAATTCATTAGTATTAAAACTGAGTATGGAACTTAAAAAGACCACCCAACGTGTTAATGGTAAAATAACCTCAATAACATGCATTCAGAGGCAGAGCCGACATTTTCTTGTTCGGTGCATGGGTTCAAGTTGAGGAAAGAGTCTCGTGCTCTATCCACCAAGGCATGTGGAAATTCACCACAAGATATAGGTATTTCCATCAACCCATGGGAGGAGATTGCTCCAGCCACCTGCCCCCTTGTTCCGCAACTGCATGCACACTTTAACCTGATGATTTAATAAAAACAAATGTGATATCTTTAAGTATATACCTTTAATCTAAGACTACTAAATTGAAGCTATAGTGGGAAGATTTAAATAGCTCATTCAAATAGTGAGCTGCTTTCTATGTACTTACAGTAGTTCAAAGACTTCATCTCGCGAAACAAAAAGAAACTGAGATGCATGGATACTATCAAATACAGTCGAGGAAGTCAGTAAGCAACACTGAATTACAAGCTCAATGGATTCGACACGAGGAGAACTGAATTCGTGGAGTAAAATCACGTTGAGAATTCCACTGTCCGTAACCGGCCAAACAATGGCTTCTGTCGCAAACAGTTATTAAGCAAACGAATAGAACAGTTAATTTACAGTCGGTATAGGATCACATGGCACGAGGAGACCAAACTAGTGCAACAGCTCAGACAGTTGTCGAGAAGCCGAGCCAAAAAGAACTTGGTTGTGGATGTTTGACACAATGGATGATATCACAGCTCCTTAGGCAAAGACGACTGTGGGGGCTTAGCTGCTGATTATAAGCTATCCGTCCAGCCATATTCACTTTAAGCTACAGAGGATTGATAACTTATTTTGGCTGACTATCTCAAAATAAACTGCATTTTCCCAGTCTATTCAGAACCACTGAGCTAGCAAAATGCGATTTCTGCAGGCCAGATTTGTTGACATGATCTTATCTTAGAAAGATATCGAGTCTTATTGGTGGAGATAAAAGTAGTGTTCTTGATGAAGAATTCACATTGTTTGCCGTTATCAAATAGAACACATGTAGTCAGATAAGACACTGAGGTTCAACCAATAGCATTAACAAGTTCAAAAGTAAAATCTATCAATCAAGCATCCGACTAAAGATGCACAACTCTGAACAATTTGGTGCATTAAGGATATTAGGAGATCATTTGGATTTAATATGTGCAAAGCACTCAATGAGCTTATCAAAAAATTGTTACTATCCTTGCCAAAATAAACAAAAAGTTTTCCCAAGATTTAGAATTACACACATACAGATCCTTTTTGAATTATTCCGTGGCTAATTAGTTTACATGATATTTTATAGTATGAATTATTTACAATTGCATATAATATTACATTAAGGCTAATCAATACCGAAGGAAACATTCTGAAAACCTAATTAAATTAGGATAATTAAATTAAAGAAAACAAACTCATTTAATCGAGGTAAATAGCTTGTCAAATCTCAAGACCAAACGTGTATGTGCTTAGTAAGTATATTAGTTCTCAATATAAGCTGCACTTAAAATGCTGACTTTTCATCATCGTCAATTGTGTATGGGTTTTCAACGACCGGTTTCCTTAACCAATTAAAATGTTGAGATTTATGTCCTAAGTAAACCTGAGTATCCTGTAAATACAAACGCCTTCAATGATTACTAAAATAAAGTATGCAAACAGCTGTTCGGTTTGCCATTCGGAAAGTGCCAATCTGGTTTCCTGACGAAATGACATTTTTCGAAAACTAAAGGCCCGATGGGTTACGACTTCTGATTTACGGATGGCTTCCACCTATAGAAGATGGCTAAGCTAACATCATTGGTTGATTTATAATACCTTGTTCCTATCTCCAATTAATACTAGCTACCCTTGACGATACTAATTTAACCTATGCTGATGTTCCCACAGTTGATTTCATAGTACCTTAAGCTCCAGAGCTATCTGCCGTGACAGCTTCGCTGCCTCTTGCTGACTATACAAATTGGTGCTGACATGCAAAGGTTACTAAGGTTCTGTAGCTGCTCGTGAACTTAAACTGAGCTTCTTTTAAAAAAAAAAAGTTGTAGACTCTGGTTGTTGCAATTCATTGGAAAGGAGTTAGAAAAAGCTAAAGCTGGTTCATACAAACCCAGTTTGGGAGTCTAGGAAACTACCTCGATTACGTTCAGGTATGGTATTTTAATCAGTATTGCAAAAATCAAAAGAGCTCACCCTGCAATATAAATAGCACGTGGCATGCGATTCCACTTCTTCGACAACCATATAGAGGCAGAAGTGTACAAAAACAGCCTAGTGCATAATCCTGAGACTCCAAACCCGATGCGTAGCTGGCTACCAGGAATCCTGAGAACAGTAAAACTATTAATCCTTGTGAATTTGCAGTGTTGAATGTTTATTCAGAAACAAGCAGCAATATCTGAGGAAACCTTGATAGGGCTCCATTGGACTTCTGAAACGTTATTTCCCCACTTCGAAAAACGATCATCCTCGACAGGAATAATTTAAAAACCTAAATTCGCGGTGTTCATCTTCAGCTGTTATATGTTTTATTTCCTCTTCTTTTGTTTCACAAAGTAGTGACTACCATTGAATTTCTTTGGAATTCTTTGAATGTCAAAGTAGCCGTCTTATTGTGATCTCCGAGATGAACAGGTAATACAGTAGATACTGAGCCATCATTGGAAATTCAGAACTAATGGAGGTCTCAGTTTTAGATATCAGCAACTTATTGTGCTGCTGTCAAACAGGTGCCTCCAATTGTGATTCATTGCAAAGCTATCCGATTACTAGCACGCAAAACTGAAGGAGGAGCTTAAAACACCTTACCTCTGCCCGTGCAATTGCGAGTGGTGATATATATATATATATATATATATATATATTCATATTCATATATATATATATATATATTCATATATATATATATATATATATTTTTTTTTTTCATATATATATATATTCATATATATATATATATATATATACGATTCAAATTAACCATCGTCTTATCAGGTGACGAGCCGATGGTTGCTTGGCGACTGTTCAACGCTCACTATTAACTTCCTTACATCCTACATTCAACCAGTTTCCCGATTTCCCCATGCCCAGTTCAACTTGAGCCGGCAACAGAGAAATACTGCTCACTTTTATATGTAATAATATGAAGACACATTTAGAGCTTACGATGTGAACTAGATAACCTTTTATATCATTTCCTGCAAGTTATATATTTTCTTATAATTATACAGCGTTCAAACTGTAACTACAGTAACAAAATTACACATGAAGTGAGTTAAGTCAGTATGAAAACCATGTAAGTGCAATGTAAAAAGTTGCATTTATATCTTTACTGTAAGGTCGTCGTATCAGACGTCGTCGTGACGTCTCTATAGAGGGCCCTTTAAACTTTAGGAGTACGTGAACTAAAGGCACAGTTTCCAATCAATTTCTGGATTTTGGAGCACAGCTAATTGACCGGAGTCTGATGTGCTTGAGGTTGTATATATAGCTTAAATGCAACTGCAATTTTTTTAGGCAATGAGCAGGATATAGGTAACAAAAGACCTCAAAAGAACCGACCATGCTTTGAAGTCGACTGGCTATGAGCCAGTGCAAGTAGGCGAGAATTCATCTGATGTAGGAATTAGTTGCTTCAAAACGGACATTCAAGATTACAGATTTTCGCTCAAACTTAATTTGCAAGAACTGAATCACATAAATCGAGACTTTATTGGACTCACCCTTTCCTGTGCTAACTGAAATTGGTTATTATACTGCTTTAACTGTCCCTTCCTGTATATATATATATATATATATATATATATATATACTAGAATAAATATTTACATATATATATATGTACATATATACATATATATTTATTTGTTTATGTGTTTATGTATTAAAGTTTTTTTTCATATAAATAAATATATATATATACATATTTATATAATAATATATATGTATATACATATTTCGCCAGACGGTCAGAAAATTTCAATACTCCTGACAAATTTTTTGGGAAAACTTATTTCTATTAAAACCAGTAAGGGAATTTTTCAATGCAGTCTGGTTCAACAGATTATTTCTCCTCAACTCACTGAAGTTAGGCAGGGTATGCATTCTTAAGTCTTTAAATTTGGACTGTAGGTGCGCCTCTTGAGCTGTCAGGCAATTAGTATCTCAAGCTGTGCTCAACCATCTTCATGAGTCCAGATCAAAATAAGCACTTCCGACTTCCGGTCTGTTGTACCTTTGTTTTGACCCCTCCCGAACTTTAAGTGCGTCAAATCCTCTAAAATGTGTGTTGCTTATATTGATGATATTCGCATATGGATAGCAGAAAACCTTCTTAAATTGAATGAATATAAAACGAAACTAACTTGATAGTTAGGGGTAAACCAAGTGTTATTCAGAAAGTTAAAAGCCTCCCGCTCAAAGTCGGGTCTGCCAGCATATTTCCTGCTGAATCTCCATTAAATATAAGTATCCTAATGAAAAGTAATCTTTCAATATGCAAACACATAAGTTACGCAGTCAAGTCTCCCTACTTCCAGCTATGTAACTTTGCTAAAATGTAATCTTCTTTAGACACGGCTACCAGATCAAAATTTCTCCTTGTATTTATGAAATCTGACTTATCTTCTGTAACTCACAGCTTGCTGATCATTCGGTCTGTATATATTGGCACTTATAGGTGGTGCAAAACTCTGCAGCTAGGGCACTCTATAGTGAGAAGCGCTCACTTGCCATATCACACCACTTCTTGCTGATCTGCACTGGCTCCCAGTCGAACAATGGATCGACTTTAGGCTTCAGTCACCTACTTTTAGTTCCCTTAATGTTTTTCTCCAGCATACCTATCAGACCTACTCTTCCACCATGCTAACGCTCGAAGCCTCAGTTTTACGGATTCTAATAGTTTACCAATACCTAGTATTTATCTTCAATACTTTGGAGAAGGTGCCGTTGGTTTGTATGCTCCCTAACCTTGGAATCGACTCTCGGCCGGCATCATAACATACCCTGACTTGACCACATTTGAAAGGAAGCTATAAATGCATGTATGTGTATATGATTCAGTGGTTCCTGTGATTCTTCCTTTGTACTCTTTGCGGGCTTACAACGTGCGGGCTACCAGCAACCATTTTTTCATGCAGACCCTGTGCATGTTACCTTTGACCATGTTATGCTTGTGGTAATTGACCATGCTATTAATAACTTATCAAACTTAAAGTGTCTAAGCAAGAGAACTATTTGAACCTACCAAAGCATTATTCGCTACTCATCGCCGATAGTGTTACTCATGACTTGGATATTTAACCAGAGACATTATCGGTTAATTTTTAATGTAACTGAATATTAATACTTTAGGCCGTGAAATGTTTGGGTGTAGCAGTCTTTGAATGAGCTTTCATAAAGGTTCTAAGGCTGTTTACCGATCAGTGCTTCAGGCCTGGCTTTAGGCTGCCTACACACCACACTCAGTAACGTAAATGATGCTAAGCTGTTATTAATCGATAGGCTAATCCAAGCCATTACACCTGCTTTTACCTCATGGCATGAGACACCGAGTGACTAAGGATCAATATTGCCGTAGATATTGCCCAGCTGTAGTTGCATGCCCAAACGGAAATTAGTCGTGAAGTACGTCAGATAAGCAGTCCTCGATTTTTTTTTACCAAAACACATTACTGCTCGCCCACGTCTGGGCTCTCCTATTTCATATCGAACTCAAATTGACCACTCGTCCAGCCAGCTGCATTAGCCTTCTTTACTGTAGCAACACCAAATGCTTGGAGACTCGCGAATCATAATTTCGAATTCTGCTGGCAGTAAAATATGAAGCTTATCCTTTCGCATTCCAGATAAATAGAACCGTCGTAAGGCAAGCAAGGTAAAACCTCAACAATTGCAACTGCAATAAAACGACACGAAATGCAGCAGTATAGCCTAATTCTTAGCTGTCGATAGAAATATGCCCAAGCTAACAGCTTTCTTGCAGTGTCGAATCCCTTCACGGGGTCAGTTTTACGAGAACTTTCAGTAACTAACATTCTAGCATGCACTGATGTACCTGGCTAGCACATTTATGTCAGTCCCTTATGTTCTCTCGCTAGATATAATATTAAGAATAATAATGCACATGATAAAACGCCCTCAAAGAACTAAATCTCTTTCAAGGAGCTTTACTTTGGCTGCAAAGGGAAACTCGATTGAATGGTGAGTAATAGCTTGCTTGATCAGCTGCATTAATAACATGGTTAGTGGTTACATGCACAGGTTCAGCATGCAAGTGCGGTTAGTGACAGCATGCACAGTGTCTGGCCACATACGCACATGAAGAACGAATCACAATGGCTTACTAACTGTTGTCCTTTATAGGCGTGTTTTTAGGTTACTTTTAAATGTGGTAGAGTCAAGGGATGGTCTGATGCAAGTCGGGAGTGAGTTTGAAGCTTTGGGAGCATACTAACTAAATGCACGGTCTCCAAAGGATTTGAGCCTCGTACGAGGTAAACTATTGGATTCCGAAAAGTGGGTAGTACGATGCTTGGCCTAGTGTAGGAGTCGATCTGAGAGATAGGCCGGAGCCAACGAATGAAGTGACCTAAAAGTGAGAGACGAAACCTTTAGGTTGATCTGCTGCTTGACTGGTAGCCACTGAGGGTCTGTGAGAAGTGGTGTAATGTGGCAACTGCGACGCTCACAACAGACAAGCCTAGCTGCTGAGTTTTGCACCAGCTGAAATCGCCTGATTGCACCTGCAGGTAGGCCAGCAAGCTGAGAGTTGCAGAAGTCAAGACGCGGTATCACAAGTGCATGGACCAACTTAGAAGTGGAATTCTTATCTAAGCAAGCCGAATTTTACCAATGTTACGTAGCTGGAAGTAGTCAGATTTGACCTTGGAGCTGTTGTGGTCGTCTAACGAGAGGTCACTTTGGAACATGACACACAGACTTCGAGATGATTCAACTGGAGATATGCTGGCAGTGCCAACTTTAAGCTTCAGCCTTTCCTATGTTTAAATTACACTTGGTTTGCCCATAACTAGTAAGGTAGTTTCATCATCGTTTCGTTTTAGAAAAATCGCTGCCATCCATGTGCTGAGGACATCAATTCAGGTAGAAACGGAGTTGAGAGAATTTGAGGTATTCAAAGGCTAGAAGGGATTAAAGCAAAGGTACAACTGAGTGTCATCCGCATTGAAGTGCAAGCCTAGATTGTGCTTGGCAATCACATCAGCAAGAGGGAGAATACAAACCGTGAAAATAACCTGACATAGCACGGAGCCCTGAGGTATTCCATGTTTCAGACGTACATCGGATGATCTTTGTCCGTGCACGTAAATACTCGGGAATCTCCCACTGAGATGTGACCTAAACCATTGCAAAGCAGTGCCAATGATGCCAATGAGAGGTGCTCTGGGAGAGCTTCAGGCTTTTTATCTATCGGTTAAGGTGCTTGCCACAAACAAACTCTGGCTGAGGTCGTTGGGCTCCAGCATCGAGGCAAGTGTGAAGTGCCTGAACAGAGACTAACTACTCTTAGGGCGCTATACAAATGAATTATATTGTACTATAATTAATTGTCATTCGCCATCATTTTAACATTGAAGCAGCCTTAGTAAATATGCTACACTTCACAAATATCCTGATTAAACTCTTCATCCAGTTGCTCACTGAATGCTTATAAATGTAATGGGAAATAGTCAATGTTGGAGTTTAGAAAATGTATCTTAAAACTTATTCTGCTGTTCAATACAGCTCAGCATTGAACCATGTTCTTATCAATTAATTCTTATACAGTAGACTACTGATTAACGATGAAGCGATCTACCTCAGGCTTATATCGATTCCGGGCAAGCAAATATAACTCAGTCATTTTGTCTGTAGGCTGTATGTCTTCCAACAATTATCTGATCTGTAGACCAACACAATGTTCAGTTTTAACCGGCGATTCGCTAATTTAAAGGAAACCTTTCCTGTAGTTACATAAATTTGGTTCTTGGTTCTTGCTCATAACATTTTTATTAGCCAAAGGCATTGGTGCGAGGGAGGAAGTATTACTATCTAGTTTTACAAAATTGAAAGCTGTCCTGCCAGTCTGAAAATGTGTTTGCTCTGGCCGGTTGTGAGAATAGTTTTTGCTTCTCATCCAGAACCGAGGAGTTCATCTGACTTTTTTGGTGTGGTCAAAAGTCTCTTACTAATAAAGATGCGAGTTATTTGTTTTTTAAGGTGATGGAACTTTAAAATTATAATAGCTATCATCTTGTCTCCATCAGTTGAAATCAAATCACAGTCAAACAATATATCACCGAATGTAACAAGTGGAACAAGAGCAACCACCTCAAACCTGCACGATACAAGTAGAAAAGCTAAAGGTTAATTTTGTATATTCAATTTTATAATCAGTCTTCCTGCTGAAGCCCTGATTGTGAGTGAAGAATTAACAGAGATCCGAAACATGGTCAATTTTCTCTCTCTCTATTTAATCAGTGTGCCAGATAAAAGGCATTTTATTAGACAAATTAAAAACGGTCTCAATTTTCTTTAGCACACGGCTACCACACTATATGCGGTGCCAATCTCTAATCGTCATTCACAAGTTTGAATCTGAAGTAGGCATTCTAAAACTGTTTGAGAGAAGTAGTTATCGTTAGTCACTGCTGTTATTTTTTATTATCTTTTAGATTTAGAAGGATATATGCAGAAATTTCTTACACTCCAATGAAATTTTGAAACACCTTAATTCGTTAACTTAAGCAACCATGAAAACCAATTTATCAAAATTGGAAATTGTTTCCGATATAACACATCTATTTCATTAGGAACTTTAAAAAGAAAATATAACAAAAGCCTAAGTCAATATAAATAATGCATATTTTTTCCGAGCGCGTTATCTTCTATAATTAAAATTATTAAATCCAACGTACCGAGCACAAAAATAAAAAATAAATACTCCTTAGTGATCTTTAACTGGAGAATAACAATAAATGAAAAACAGCTGATATCATGCAGACCAGTGTAGTCCTTCACTTTTAAAATCAGCAATTCAGAGAATATGAGCTAACGTTAAAACCGTACCCCTATGGCCAAAAAATCCATTTTAAATGCATAAGCTTAGCCATGTATCTAATATAGAGGCTGCTGTATGAAAAGTAAAGAGTGAAGGCTGGCCGATTTAACAGCTAGTTTTTTGCAGCGGCAGAAGAGCTTTAACAGCTGTCAACACCTATTGTAGGTGCACTAGGTTGATCAAGATAGACCGCAGTGGCTATCATTTACAGTACTGGACTCAAGTTGAAGCAGTTAAGCCCTTCTTTCTCTCTTTCTCTCTCTCTCTCTCAAGCTTTCTCTTGCTTGCTTGCTCTCTCACTTGTTCACTCACTCTCTCATTCTCTCTCACTCCATTACACCCTCACTCTGTTACTCTCTCACTCTGTCTCTCACTATGTCTCTCACTCTATCATCCTCAAACTCTAACAATCTCTCACTCTCTCACTATCTCTTGCTGTCTGTCGCCCTCTCGCACTCCCTTGCACTCTCTCTCTCTCTCTTTCTCTCTCTCTCGCTCTCGCTCTCCCTCACTCTCTCTCGCCCCCTCGTCCTCCAACCCTCTCGCCCTCTCACCACCTCGCCCTCTCACCCTCTCGCCCTCTCACCCTCTTACCCTCTCTCCTTCTCTCTCTCTCTCTCTCTCTCTCTCTCTCTCTCTCTCTCTCTATCTCTCTCTGTGTTCTAAAAAGAGACCTACCCAAAGCCAGTCTCTTCATAGCTGCCAGCGACAAGCCTCAGTGATAGCCACTGAGGCTGCTTTGCCTCTATCTAAAATTTACCAGTTAATCTGCTGGCCCTAACTTTACTTTCCCGTATTTCCTAATGACCAGGCTTTTGTCGCGTGAGAACTATCCTCTGTCAGAATTTTTTTTTTGTGCAAATGTGAGTGGACGACTTAGAGAGATCGGTTAAGACTATAAACGAGACACTGATTGCCGAACAAATATATGCGAGAACGTTAAGCGTCTTATTTTAGCGGATCTGACTAACTATACCACATATAAATGGCCTTTTTGAATTTTTTTAAATTTAGCAGTCAGAAAAAACTCACAGATATTTATTGAAATCCTTTACTTGGGGATGAAGAGATAAATGCCCCGTTCAATTTCATGCACTGAGTAAGCTTCGGGATAACACAATTGCTGTCTTTTATATCCAGGCCATGTTAATATTTGGCATTTTTTGAGTATCATGGATTGCTCTTGTGCCCCAAAGGCAGAGAACTGAAACTCAAACAATGAATTTTGTTACATCCAATGAAGTTGGTCACTTCACAAACAGATTTGTCCACCTAAGTAGTGCGTGTGGGTTATTTACTCACCTTTAAACGACTAAATTCATAGGCTCGAGCCTGGAGAGGAAGATTGAGTACATGTATATAATTAAAGCTATATACCTTAGTACTGTTATTTATAGTAAATTCGCGGCATTCTTTAAGGGTTCAAACATTTCATTTTTTGTATGTGACATTTTATACAGCTACCAAGTCACCTATTGGTTTGTGTTATAACATGATATCAACTTGAAACACTGATAAAGCAAAGCCAATGATTTATTTTATTAGAGCTGGGCAGGTATTTTTTCATAGGGCTCAGGTCAATTTTAGGTCCAAATTTTGTGATGCAAACTCGAGGTTTATAGAGATAACAATCTTGCTTCGAAAAATAAAAGTTAGCTGATTATTGAATAACTAGTTAGTTGATAATGGAAAGATAGTTAATTCTATTACTTAGGAGTAGTGATATTATAGGGGAACCGTCCTCCAAATAAAATCAAGATCAGCAGGAATAGAACTAAATTTCTAAATGAAATCGTTGAAAAAATGCGTAAACAATATTTGAATAATGCAATTTTGCATAATGCTATGCACATTCAAAAAATGTCTCCACTGTGAAGAATGTTACTTCAAATACTGAATAAGTTATTTTTAATATTTCTGGTGCATAACTAATAAACTGATAGTGTCTAATTAGAGATTTCTATTTGCTGGTGGCTCTTTACTGATATTCACTAGTCTCGACCTTTGTTAAGTACTTTACGGTTGAGGAAACCGGAAATTCTTCACCTTACAGCTAGCCTAAAGTGGCTATATCTTTATCATTCTAGTTTGCAATGCAGTACAGGGATTTGGATCTGGAATGCTCAGGACCGTTATATACCTGTATTTCGAATAAGAGTTTGAGCAAATACGACTTTGATATATATATATTGCAATGATTATTTTAGCTGTACTAGTCAAGGACATTGTTCAATAGCTCCATACAGACACTTTAGCTCACTTTTTAAATTGTTGTATGTGAGAAAAACGTTTCTACTTACCCTGTCAATTTTTTATGCATCACAAGCAAACCACTTGCCATAAAATTCAACTAGTTCATTGAGTCGAACAATTTGTTAACGAGGCTGCTTGTAAAAGTCAACTCCTGCGTATTTTCATATGAACTACACATAAATAATACAAAAACAAGTAAAGCTTTGGAAACCAAACTTATAAATCAGTGTTATTGCCTAGCAAGAATTTCAGCTGGCTCGGGGCACAGCCCAATTACTTGAGTCCGATGAGCTGGTGTAATGAATTCTTGGCAATTGCTACGTATAAGCAGAATGATGCGAAAGAGTGAAGGAACCTGAAAATGAATGGGAAACCCTTAAATTTAGTAAGCTGTTTAATTGAAAGCCAGTGAAGGTCTGGAAGAAAATATAATTATGTCTGTTTTATGTAGCCGACACATCCAAAACAGGCAAATGCTACTACTCTAACGTAGCCTGATAGGAGACTTAAATCACCACAATCTAAGCTCGGCCTATTCTGGTTATTCACTTGAATGAATCGATAAACAAAAATTAATTCGGCTCATTGCTGAAAACGTTACCCACGACTTCTATAAGGTAGGTAACCGAGACTTTGTTGATGACTGCTGATGCATTTGCAAGTTCAGAATTTTAGCCAAGATGTATTTGATAGCATTAGTCATTCAATGAGCCGCCCAAACTTATGATATTTACACTCAATTAATGCTTTAGTACAGGCTGAAGGTATCCCTTCACACCGCGATATGTAAAGCTAGGTTTATCAGGTCACGATAAATCGATAAGCTAAGCGACTACTTCAAGCCAAAACGTCTACTTTTACCGCCTAGCACGTGCCATTGATTCATTAAGGACCAATATGAAGCCATGCCTACTTACGAGCCTTAGCTGTGAATTACGTTTTATTCGTAGTCCTCGATTTTCCATATATTTCAACACGTCGCGGCTCGCCCACGTCTTGGCTTTCCAGCTTCACGGCTCTTCCTACTCATATTGACTTCAAATTGCGTCCTTGTCCAGTATAGCTTCATTAGCCTCCACTGCTGCTGCATATGATACTGCAGCAGCCACTAACGCTTGGAGACAGACGAACCACAATTTCAAAACCCGTGGGCGGTGAAAAAATCAATTTTATCCTGGCTCAGACTGGACACAAAGCACAAGCATTGAGCACACATGACGAATAACCCAACCATAGCGATTGCAATATTACGACACGGTTTCCAACATGCCCCATTTTAGCTATGAGCCCCGGAAAAATCCTTCCTTTCGAGAGTGCCGAATCGCTTTAAAAGGCTGCAAATCTGAGTACTTTCAATAATGGATATACGATTATCTTACCATATTTGGCCAAAGCTCGAACTTTAGTCCCTGATGTCGGCCGTTCTCTTACTCCTTGGCGATGGGCTTTCTCGCCGGTTACACTGTTTTTCAGTTGATCCAAGTGACCTGCCAGAGGCTGCAGTGGTCAGTCTGATAGGTAAGGGGATGGGAAGCCTCAGGGAACGACCTTTAGTGAATTTTCGGTGTGTCAGGCTTCACGACACCCGGTTCACCTGTCATACGATTGCTTCTTCCTGAGGAGGTAAAGCAAATTTCAATTGAAATCTCAGTCTCCATTGTGAACTTCAGTGAAGTTGGCACTGTGCATGTCATTGCTTAACAATTTGCGGGTTGCCTTCCAGCGTATCTTAATTTAGTTTTAATAAGTTTTAACTGTTGTAGAGTCCTATTCTAGTGTGTATGATAATAATAATAATAATAATGCACTTGATAAATTGCCCTTAGAGAACTCAATCTCTCTCCAGGTGCTTTACATTTGCTGAAAGAGAAATGCAAATGAATGGTGAGTAATATCATGCTGGATATGCAAACAAAATGGATAACATGGTTAGCAGTGGCATGCTCAGGGTCACCATACAAATGCGGTTAGTGGCAGCATGCACAGCATCAGCCAGCATAAGCACGCGAAGGACGAATCACAGGGAGATGGTAAATGCTTTCCTAAATATGTGTGTATTTAATTTCTTTTATATATGGTCACGTCGGCGGATGTTCTGACCCAGGTCGAGAGGAAGTTCCAGGCTTTGGGAGCATACTAACTAAATGCACAGTCTCCAAACGATTTGAGGTTTCCACGAGGTATTGGTAAACCATTGGATTCCAAAAATCAGACGGTATGATGCATGGCCTGGTGGGGAGTGGATCTGAGAGATAGGCTAGAACCAAAGAATGAGGTGACCTAAAAGTGAGCGACAATACCTTGAAGGCTATCCGCTGCTTTATTGGTAGCCAGTGCAGGTAGGGAAGGAGTGGTGTGATGTTGCAACTGCGATGTTCACGACAGATAAGCCTAGCTGCAGAGTTTTACACCGGCTGTTTTCGCCTGATTGATCAAGTCGGTAGGCCAGACAACAGTGAGTTACAGAAGTCGAGACGGGATGTCACAAATGCCTGACATTTCCCCCTGGTGGATCCTAGGACATTTCCCCCCCCCCGACGAAGGACATTTTCCCCTATGTTGATGAATGCATAGCTACGAATACAGGTATATACGGATATATTTCGTGGTGTGCTTCGGAAACGACCTAAAATTGTAATCAATGTGCGTCAAGAAATGCTTGAGCTTCTTAATTAACCTACCTGCTTTTTATTCCGATAAAAGCGTATTGGGCCTGCTCCTGGCACAATGGAATTGAGTTCGGCTCATCCATTCTTTTACCACTGTGGTAAATTTCTCACCAGCCCAGCACGTCCAGATGCATTCTGCAGCGTTCGTAAACTACCCACAAAGCAACGGCGTACGGTAAACTTACCAAATTGCTTTCCCGCTAAAGCTGGCATGTATTGATAGCCTCTAAGACCGTAACTGTGATACTCCGATGAGTAACACCCACATTGTAGCGGCCTTGCCGGCCTTGGCTGAGTTTTAGCGTGAACATGAGCTGTTTGGAGGCGGGCTAGAGCTCCTTTGTCCCGGAGCAGTGAGCCATAGAGGAGCGTCAGTGCGGTTAGAGAGGAAGCGCTTAAGAGCAAGCCAGGAAGCTCTGAGACAAGCGGCGGCAATTTGGCCTTTAGAATTGGTCCGATACCCGCGGAAGCTGCTGATAGATGTTGGCTGGCCTGTCAACCTCCGCTTTTCCTCTTTCCAAGAAAGAATCGTCTGGAACCCATTCGCCATTCAAGCTGGACAGAGGTGCCTTTCCAGTGGCCTGGGGATGGTAGTAATTCCTTTCCGTAAAGGGCCAAGGTGTCCGGGCCCAATACCACTAAGCTCTTGCCCCATTGTTTCAGCTAATTATTTAAGAGTCGAGCGACGCTCGCTCTTGGTCTTGTGTTTTTGGTCTCTTCTGGTCTTCTGTCCGGCTCAGCTCTTCGACGCCGTCGGGCACTCGTTTCTCTGAAAGCGAGGGAGGAGGGCGGGCTGTCCGCCGACGACGACCGGAACAGAACAAGACAGCTCTAGGAGGATTCGGTGGACTCCACCGAATACGGTCGTATCGCGCCCGAGCTGGCATTTTGTATTTCTTTAGTGTCGGGTGTGTCCGTGCTAGCACGTGGCCTCGGCATAGGGATTTGCCGGTTAGAGCTAGGCGTAGTTGACGTATGTGGAGCCCTAGTTCTCCCGTTAGGGTTTAGGCTCGGTTCGCGCTTCAGTGTGGAGAAGTATTTCCTCCACAGGAGTGCTCGAGTTGGCGTGAGTGAATTATTCCTGTTGCACTGGTGGAAACCAAGTTCTAGTTCTCCGGTTAGCGTTTAGGCTCTGGTTCGCGCTTCAGTGTGGAGAAGTATTCCCTCCGCAAGAGTATTTAAGTTGGCGTGTTTGGATTATTCCTTCGGCACACGTGGCAACGGATTCCTAGTTCTCCGGTTAGGGTTTAGGGTTCGGGTCGCACTCAGTGTGGAGGAGTATTCCCTCCGCAAGAGTGTTGGTGCTGTTGATAGCGTTCGAGGAGTGAGGAGATAAAACTGAGCTAGAAGTGCAGCGGTTTTGTGCGCTGGCGAATAAAGCTCAGTAAAATCCCCAATTTGTGTGTCTTGCTTTCCAATTCACGCCGCGGACTCACGACCCGCTTTAGAAACGGTAAGCAGGTCAGAGCCAGAAACGCTCGTTTCGTGGCGGCCAGCTTATTGAGCGACGGCGCGCACCGAACGGCAGTAGGCGCAAGGCTACCCCGCTAGGTAAGCGGCAGGTCAAGCCTACCCCGCCGAGTCTTCGGCGTTACAATATTATCCAGCTTTGTGAAGTTCCAGGTGAGGATCACCAGATTACATTACAACCGTACACTTGCTGGTAAGGGAGTCATCGGAATAACTCAGTGCATCGTTGAAATTATCATGGAACGGGAGTGAAGAGAATGATTAAACGTACGATGCCCTCGTTTAGTATGACCACAAACAACAAAGAGTTATAGAACCCAGTTGAGGGCTATTGTGAGCTAGATTGCCTGTTTATAAAGAGTGATTTTTTTTGCTCTTGGTAATGATTTTTCCGAGAGCTCTACTTCGCCCAGCCAGTTTCCATAGATAGGCTATCTAGGATTCTTTCTGTGACTCTAAAGACAAGAGTTGAAGGTATCCGTTTTAAACGACCCATTACTGGCCTAGCTGAGTCCTGATGATCTATCCGACTGTAATTATATTTCTTTTAAAGCGCGACGGTTCGCCAATCAGAGACCGTCCAATCAGCATTGGTAGAGGACCCCATACATTATAGACTCTGGCTGCTGCCATCCTAGGCTTCATCCTTTATCCTAAAATGGTTTGGCTCTGATTAATTTTGCATGAGTCGCCATATAACGGTATATTCTGTCATTCATTCTAGGGGTACAGAGTAGGCTTGGCTCATACTTAGACCAAGCAATTGTCAACATGCTGGTTAGCAAGCTGTGACTAATCAATAAGCTAATGAGACTATTCTAAGCTTGTACAGGCACCTTACACAGACATCAATATACAGAGTGCCTTTAACCACCAATATCTAGCCTTAGCCTTGAGGCACTGTGATTGACTGCTCCAACATGCCTTCGCATAGCTGCATGGCTGAGCCCACCACCGGGGCTCTACTGTCCGTGAAAGTTGTCAATTGACTGTGCAGCTGGTCTTAGTCTGCCTTACAATCTGGCAATGTTACCTCAACGTGCAGGAGTATTTGAAGCATGATGCAGTTACTACAGTGGGTAAGGTTTCTGCCGACAGCATGGATTTCCCCCAGGTAACGATATGCAACTATGATAGGTAAGTAAACTTTTTATTAGTGCACTGATTCCACATAGAAAAGATGCAGGCATTGCCGACATTATATTTTGGACTATCGCTAGTTTTCGCTATTGTGATAATCGTAAAGTGATCTCTTTGTCATGAGATATTCGGAGCGTCTAGGGTCGACTGAGGTTCTGTGCATAACCAGTGTGTCGTACCAACATTCAACAGCCATTATCCGATTTTAATTTAAATAGCTTTATATGATTATGCAGTGTTTAAAGTTGTATTCAGAAAAATCCATTGCTAGTCATGACGTTTGCTCTATTTCTTTGGTAAGGAAAATCGTAACACAGAAGTAGGGTAAGAATCCTAATACCTCTCTGGCATTATCTCGATTACAATTATGTTATTCAGTTCGGGCGAGGCTACTGCGAAGTACATTTCGCTTGTGCTGCAAGTAGTAAATAAAGCAGTATGTTTGGTCAAATATCAAAACCTGCATCTTTATTGTGGAAGAAAAATTCTCGCTTTCTCGTGATTAATGAAGCCTAAGCATAAGTGTTCTCTGAATCCTAATACTTGCCATGAATTATTTCTTCATTGCATTGCCATACTGCAGCATCAGTTTAATCTTTGTCGTTCACTCTGGTTCTCTGTGGTTAATAAACAGATCGATAAATCATTACGCCTTTAGGGGGCTGGCTGTAGAAGCTTTTTATCTGGACTGCTATACAGTGGCTCTGATTTTCACAAATTTTATTCATCATCTCATCTGTTGAGTACACTAGTTCATCACCTCTCGCCGCTGTAAACTAATACTTCAATGCAATGCACTTTCTCAACCACCAGGAAAACTTAGCTAAATACCTCACTTTTCCTTTTCAATTTAACGCTACGTATCTCCGTCGGTAACTTCACAAAGCCATTAAGACTATATGGGTGTTATTCATGAGAATTTTGTATACCACACTCACAGCCTAAGCCTCTTTTAGGACGCATTCGGTAGCCGACAGACTGCATCTCACGCAACAAAGAGAAAGTGGGAAGCATAGCACAGTCAAGAGAGCAGTTTAGGTAGTGAGTGCCATGAAAGTAGCAGCTCAGGACTGCTGAAATGGATTGACCATGGTCGGCAGCAGGAGAGTGGTTGTCGTTTCGTAAGAATTGTGGAAGCGAGTTCCACAGTCTAGGACCTGCAGAGTGAAAGCTCCCGTCGCCAACGGCTTTAGGCCGAATAATAAAGCAGCTAAGTAAATAGTTCATTTAGGAACTGAGGGAATTAGGAGGTTGAAACTGCTGCAGCAGCTCTGCTACACATGGAAGAGCCAGCCGTGGCAGGCCTTGTGGCGTAAGAACTTTGTTTTGCTAGATCGCATCTTTGGGCTACCATCTGAGTGCTGAAAGCATGTTAGGTTGAACGTCTTCTCCTGAATTCCTTCCACTGCGGCACCCACTTGATTTGCGTGGCATCATAGTCAAACAAACACCCATGAACTCTTGGATTAAATACAGCATATTCATGTGCAGCTCTTTCCCAAGTAATTGATAGTTCTGTTTTCATTACCTATACAAGGAGGTATTATAGGAGGTATTACATAAATGTTACCTCCCATGAACCATCACTATCATAGTGCACCACTATGAGCCCGTGATTATACAAAGGTTGAATCCTGATTAGGTGTTCCACAATATTTCCACAATAACCCAGTAGTACCAGCGAATAAGTCGGCCCGCCCAGCTCTCGAGTGCGGCCGGCAGCGCCGCTTGTACTTACCCGGCTCCTGGTTCCACCGGACTGGTCATTACTATAGCAGAGAGGCGTCTGGCACGTAAGCGTAGAAGCAGGAGCTACAAACCCTGTGAATAGCTCCCAGCTCAGTATCAGCTGGAGTGAGTGAATGAGGTGGCTCGTAGCAAGAGGCTGAAGTGTTCAGGTCTGTCTGTTGGTGTGTGGTAATTCATTTGTCACCCGATGTCTCTAGTGTGCATATATGCAGTCTGAATTGCCGTATTGCTACTGGTTAGTTACTGTCTCATCTGGCGATGTGGAGGCCTGTGGATGCAAGCAGATCGTACCCCTACGCTCATGGCTACTAATTATGCTAATGAGCCGAACCGTATCTCCCCCCCCTTGTCGTAGACTATTCAGGGGAGCAGCCAATGCTGCGGCCGTGTGCAGAATCCTGCTGCCTCGCCTCAAAGAGGAGTGCTGCCCTAGCAGCTCAGAGGCTCCCTGGGTCACCACATTCCGTTTCCGGTGGCAACTCAGGTGCTCGCTCGCTCTTCTCGGCCGGCCTTTCGTTGTCCCAAAGAAAGGTTAAGCTCTGTTTCCAGTTGAACCGGCATCCGGCTGGCTTTAAACAGTGATCGGCTGATGTAAAGTGCCTAGATAGAGATTGAGTTCTCTAAGGGTGCTATATCAAATGTGTTATTATTGTTGTTAATAAGGTATTTTCTGAGATTGCTGATTCTGTAAGAAAAAGCTATTTATATTGATTTAGAAAGAATTTTTTTTAGCTAAAGATATTTTCGTGTGGCTCTGTAAATATACAAGCAGACCTCAATTCTTTGAGATTAAGGACTCCGAAACCATTTGCATTATGAATGTATTCACTAAAGTCTTCCGTTACCTGCATGTCAGCACAAACTTCAGGTAATGTATTTTAATTGTTTTTTATTTAACTCTGTACTCATGAAAATTGCAACTCAATCATTCAGAAACCACAAGCATTTGATGCTGAGCTCATGGAACTTAAATGCAGGCTTTGGCTAGGCGTAAGGTATCATTCGCGAGATTACCTACTAGGTTTACAATATCTTAATTCCTAATATATCTACTTGTTTATTATTTTTTATCAGTAAAAGAAGTCGATAATAAAATATTTTGGCTCTTCACGATCTCACTCTACTAGAAGAAGAGAAACAGAAACAGATAAAAAGACTTATGTTAGGTTGTTGCTTTTTATGTCAAAATTATGCTTGTCTAAATTATTATAATTTTAATAATATTGGAAATAATTGATTTAAAAATCTAGAATTTGAAAAATCGGCAAGTTTGATAGATAACCAGTGCTCTTTTAATTGATCGTTTTAATAAAATGCTAAAGTGAGGTCCGCTGTGGTCCTCCCTTGTTTAGGCGGCCACATCAGAGTTAAAAACTTTCTTTACAATATCACAGCGAGATTTAATTGTTCGGCACATTATAGTTATGCTAGCCCAATCCGTTGCTTCTAGTTTTTTGGACTATCTCTCAAATTGCTCTTAACAAGCCACGCGTCAGGATATCAATGCAAAGGAATTTCTGTGTCGCTTTAATTTTTCGCCTCCAATCTACTCTCTTACAAGGTAACTACAAAGTGGCCCTAGACCAAACACGAGCCTGGAGTGTCACGGTATTGAGTTATTTATTCTGGATTGTCTCTCTTTCAACAGACACTCAACTTTTACCTATCTGTAACTTTTTTGATGTGTTATTCTGGTTTGGATTCGCCTGGAATCTGTAGACGTACACTCTACTCCTTGTTAGTCCTATATTTGATGTTAGGTGGAATCTCAGCTAACTTTTGGTAGTTCACAGTTTTGCGTCTTTTTTATAGCTGAATACGTGATCAAATCAAAGACAAAAGGCGATGTATCATTTTAGCTTTTTTATTTTTTTTTTAAACACTTTGCCTACCATTCATAAACGAGCACAAGTCTTGGAAAATACTATCGAATATTTAAAAAAAACACCCATTGGGCATATATAAATGCCACATGTTTGTGTGTTCGCTGCTCGGCTACTCAAAGATGATCAAAGAAACCTATTATCCAAACTCCTATAAGTTCTTTGATGGCTTGACCTCTAACCGCACTAAGTGTTTCTTAGGACAAAGTGGACACAGTATGATTGACATGCGCTCCAGAATATACTTATTTTGTTCTCTCTAATAATAAAATTAAGTTTAAACGATTGCTAAATTTAATAATGTCTTCATAAATACTTCTCTCGCATACATTTTTAGATGGAAGTTGTCACCATTGACGCCTGGGCAATTCAACAAGCTTATTCAGCCTATTATAAAGCAAACGGCATGTATACTAATGCAGGATCTGGGTCAAACACTGCGAACTGTGAGTAAATCAAATTGCAGCTGTTCCCAAATCCAAATAAAACAGCTCTTTAGGTTTTATTTAGCAAAATGGAGAATTTTTCCGGTAATAATTACCTGATGGCACTGCATGGCCCTGCACTGAGAAGGTTCAATGGAATCCTATTTTCATTATGGTTACCTATTCGTGTTTAAATCGTTGCGACAACGAAAGGCCTGCCGAGAAGTGCGAGCGAGCACCGGAGTTGCCACCGGAAACGGAAAGCGGCGACCCAGAGAGCCTCTGAGCAGCTAGGGCTGCACTCATATTCGAGGCGAGGCAGCAGGATTCTGTGCACGGCCGCAGCATCGGCTGCTCGACTGAATAGTGTACGACAGGGGGGAGACCCGGTTTGCCATCAGCTCTAGTGCCATGCTGCTTAAACGTTCACATTGTATGAAGACTTACTCGTGTATTAGAAGTTAAAGAGAGCAACAGTGGTGAGTATTTTACAATATTCCCACGATATCGACCTAATGCAATATTTTTCTCAAATCAAATCAACCAAATTGTGCTCTAAAAATTATTTAGAGTGAGTAATTACCAGTAGCAGATTATTTGCCGCTTATAGGTCCCATTTTTTTACCAATAGCAATCTCTGAATAAATCATAAAACTAATAATAACTACGATGGTGCTTTCTAAATGAAACTAGATTGCTTGAGAGGCATTCAGAACGGCGAGTAGAGAAGAGGCCATAGCTGTAGCTTGGGCGGTGGCTACGGTGGCGAATGGAAGGACGGATAGAGCTAGAGCAAGGGAGCCAGACAGAGCAGCAGAAAAAGAGAAGTTGTGGCTTTTCGCTCTTTTTAACTCGTGCTTGCTTGTTTCCGTTTTTTCACTCTGCTCACATTTTTCGTTGGCTAGCTTTTTTCAGTGCCTTTAATCTAGTGAGCTTCTGTTAGGGTGCCGTGAGCAGCTGTAGCTGGTGAACGGAGCGGTACCCTAAGATCATACTCATAATTCCCTCACTAATGAAGATTGCTTACCTTGGATAAAAATCAACCACTGGCCACCCCTTGATGAGTGCTTCCTCTTGTGCAACGTCACCAAAAACGGAAAGTTGCTGCCCTTTGCAATAGGTTACTTTTAATTAAATCTAGAAACTCAATACCTATATTTAGTCTGTTCTTATTTTTACTTAGGCTATTAATTTCAGTTATTGGGGTATCAACATGTAAGAGCTACCTTGCAATTTAACATTATGATGCGGAAATTGACTTCTGCCTCTAAACGCTTATTCCACTACCCTACCTTCTTGGCTTCGGTGCCAGTGTGCGAGTTTGAATGAATATGTCTGACAATACTGGTATTGTGGCGTCATTCCTTTTCATCTCTCTATAGCTATGCATCTGGAGTTTAAAACTAAACTCTTAATATAACCAGTAAGACACATACTGGCTATGCTTAGAAACATCTACAGCAAGCCAGCTTATGTTAAATAAGGGTACTGATTGGCATGACCTTTTCCCGAGAGTGCTGTGGCAACTGGGCTGCTCACGATAGACCACCCTATTTTCACAGTTTCTCACAAGCTGTATATGCCCGAGTGAAAAGGCCGTTAGACCAACGAGAAGTGAGTTGCAGAAGTAGAGACGGAATGTTAGAAATGCATAGACCTATTAGTATGCACTATCTCATTCTAAGCAAGCCTGAAGTTTAGCAAAGTCATGCAGCTGAAATTTGGCATACTTTTCTGCTGCCGAGCCGATGTGGTCGTCGAGTGCAATCTCACTTTAGAACAGGGCCGCTAGATTTCATGCAGATACAACAGGGGATATACTGGCGGAGCTAATTTTGAGCACTTTGCCTTCTAATTGCTGATTCACAACACTCATTTGTACATAACCGTTAAGTTATTTTATCGTCATTTAGTTTGAGAAGTTGGCTGCCATCGATGTGGCGATATCAGCATTACTTGTAGCAAGGGAGCTGAGAGAGTTCGTCAAGCTAAAGGGCTGTGAAGGATCAAAGCAAAGGAACAATGGAGTTTCATCTGCATAGAATCAAAAGCCTAAACTGTGCCTGGAGATCACATCGGCACGATGTAGGGTATTCACTGTGAAGGGAAGTGGACCAGACACAGACCCCTGACGTACCTCATAGGTCAATAATTCATCGGAAGATCTTTTTCAGTTCATATCAATACTCCGGTGTCTTTCATTGACATAAATCATCGTCATGCAGTTCAGTATATCAATACTCTGCAGTCTTCAACTGACATAAACAATGTTCATGCACTTCAGGACCGGGGATGCCAGGCAAAATGAAAGGCTCTAGACAAGGACTTGCGGATTAATGGCATCAAACGCTGCCGAAAGGTCAAGCAAAACAAGGTACTCATTGTTGAGTTATTTCACCACTTTCTATCAATCAGAGTCATGGTTAGGGCGGTACATGCAGAAAAGAGTTTACCCTTATCTCCTATTAGTGGGACCTTTTCAAAAATGGCTGATACAAAAACAAGCTCACAATTTCTTTTCGATCTCGCACACAGAGCTGTAGTGAGGGGACTCGTAATATAGTGCAATACCAGGAAATCATCCTCAGAAGCACCCACCTTGACCTGGACCGTCGCCTATGTGGATCCCATAGGGTCTCAAGATCGGGCACTCTTGTAGGGACATGAGCATGGTACGATTACTTTATTGTAAAAAAAATCTCTGCACAACCGGATTTACTCAGATGGAGCACTATAGCAATTAATTACTTGCAAGCCTTCCCTTGCATCCATGTTTTTGACCAGCATGACTCTTAAAAACTTAGCGGATAAGCGATAGCGACCACATGACAGCAGGCAGCATCTGCTGCAGTGCAGTGCTCGGACTGGAAAGTGTGAGCTCCGATGCAGTCAAGCATCAAGCGATGGCCAGTGTTTTCATGCAAGCCAGGCAACATGCACAGGCATAAGCACAGCGACCGCTTGCTCACAGGCTGGTGAGCTTACTAAATTAACACTCGCTGAATGACAGCTTTCTTTCATGCATACCATTAAGGCCATTAGGGTGAATTCAGTCTTCATCAAAACTTATTTTTTGTGGCACAATGTTATCTAACCTTCGATAATACATTGTAAAAGCATTTTTATGATGTGGTGTTGGTCCCTAACTAAACTGGCGTATGGTCTTGTTTGTTGGCACAGTATGTAAGTGAAATACTGTAGCCGGTCACAGTGACCATAAATGTGATATGCAACCCAGCGATATTGAACATTGCTGGTGGTACCAGAAAATGCTCCGATCTATGACCAACATATAAGTTTATATTTATTTATTGCAGCTACTCCGATAGATCCTTACAATTTCACTTATGACAGAGGTTGGCATCTTGTAGACCAATTTAATGCAGCTCAGTTTGCTGGTGATTCAAGCTCGACCCTCTTAATATGCTACTTTGCCGGGACTCAGTGCAATTCTATGGTGAGTTAGATTACTGAGAGAGTCCAAGTGTCTCATTAGCAGTATTTTTTAATTGAACTTAATACTTATAATCGGTTTACTTTTTTGGACGAAAGCGCAACTGTTATTGCATGGTTTTCCTGTAAAAAATCAGTAAAATTTGACTTCGTGCAATACCACTGATAAAAATATCATATTGCATAACTCCCTTGGAAAAATCAACCAAATCTTTATCTTATGAACCCAACATATTTTTCGAAAGAATAGTTCCAAAGGTTAATAGCCACATTTCGAGCGTTTGACTACTTTAAGACATAGAGACAGCTCACTCGGACCTAGTAGCTGTTTTGTAGAGCATGTGCAAATTGTAGCATACTGTACACAATACGTCTGATCAGATGGGACTGTTCACATTTAGATCGGTATTTGGCCCTCGGCATCAATATTATGCAAACAAAAGACGCGTTTGTCTGGTGATTTGAGGTTACTCATTTAGAGGTACAGCTAAGTGACTTATGGTCTCAGATCAGCCGGAGGTGTAATGACATGCGTGTAAAATTTTGTAATGTAATGTAATGTATCTCCGTAAGTAACTCCACATAGTCATAAAAGACCATGTGGGGCGTTATGCAGGAGAGTTTTGTATAGCCCACTCACAGCCTAAGCGGCTTTCGGTACGCATTCGGTAGCCCAACAGACTTCGTCTCACGCAACAAAGAGAAAGTGGGAAGCATAGCAGAGTTAGGAGAGCCGTTGAGGTAGTGAGTAGGGGCATAGAAAGCAGCAGTTCAGGACCGCTGAAAAAGATGTGCCATAGTCGGCAGTTAGAGAGTAGATGTCGTTGGATAAGAAATTGTCGAAGCCAGTTCCCCACAGTCTAGGACCTGCAGAGCTAAAGCTTCTGTCGCCAAACACTGTCTTTAAGCAGAGGAATGGGGACAGCTAATTTATTGTCCACACTGGACCTGAGGGAGCTAACAGGTTGAAAAAAAAAACTGATGTAGCAAATTCAGCTAGGTACGAAGGAGCCAAGCCCGTGGCGGGGGTCTTGTGGGTCAGCGTAAGAACTTTGCTCCGTATCCTTTACTCAACCGGCAACCATCATAGCTCTTTCCAGCAAAAGGTGACACGTTGGCTCAAACCGCTGGAACTTGAAAGACCCAGCCCTTGCAGCCATATATTCATAGTTCGCTGTAGTGGGACATTAATAGCTTTCTTTGGGTAGCCCAGCAAAAAAGGGAAATACAATAATCAAGTCGAGACAGAACTAAAGAGCTAGTTATTTTTTTTTACAAGCCACTGTGGGAGACAGCTTCTAATCTTGGGTTAGGGATCGGATGTGATGGCCTAGCAGTAGAGGCAGTCCCCCTTCTGAATGAAGCTTTTGAAATTGAGGCAGCTGTCGAACACGACACCTGGATTACGAGCACGTGGTGAAGGTCGCACAATAGCATCACCTATTAGAACAGCAAAGCCTTTAAATCCAGCTACACGCTTAGGGTGTCCCTATGAGAAGCAGTTCGGTTTTTTATCGTCATTTAATTTTCAGGAAAGTTTTTTCCGACATCCAGGATCGAATATCGGCAAGGCAAGTAATTCAGTTTCTTAGTTGCTGCAGCAGATTCCGACGGTTTTAAATGACAAATGACAAATACAACTGAGGTATCGTCAGCATAGAAGTGATATCCTATTCCATGTGCCTTAATCACTTTTCCCAGAGGTTGCGTATAAAATGGGAGAACAGCAAAGGGGACCAAGTACAGACCCTTGGGGGGACTCCCACAGGTGACCCTTCTCATGTCTGAGACCTGACCCCCACACGACACGGATTGAACACGATCAGACAAGTATGATTTAAACCATGCCAGTGCTTCGTCTGCCAGACCGATCGTTGTTCTCAGTCGTTTTCAAGCAGAACTTCGTGATCAATGGTGTCGAAGGGTGCAGACAGATCTAGCAGAGCTAGGGCAGTGACATTCCCCGTCGTCGTGCCACGTAGAATGCCCATTGTTTAAACACCGAGAAGAGCAGTTTCGGTAGAGTGCTGCCTCTTGAAAAACCTGATTGAAATGTTTCTGACATTCCATTATTTTCAATATGTTCAACTAGCTGCTTAGCAAACAATTTTTTCAAAGAATCTTTGATAAGAGTGGAAGAAGGGAAACTGGACGCTAGTTTTCTAGGACCTCTGTGTCTAATCCAGGCTTTTTTTTTAAGAATAGGTCTAAACGATTGCCGATTTGAAGGACTTGGGGACGACCCCTTTTCCCAAAGAAGCATTAAAAAATCTTGGTTATGGCAGGGCTAAGTTGGTCGGCAAGTGAATACCACAGAGAGATGAAGGTATAGGGTCTTCAGGAGATGAGCTCTTTTTTGCTAGACCTTATTAAACGCAAAGCCCACATCACAGGCAGAAGCATCAGAGAAATCTTTTAAGAAAGGTCGCAGGGTTTGAGGAAACGGCGATTGCTTTGGTCGGGGAGGGGGCTTAAATGGAGGCACGAATGTGCACAATTTTTTCAGTAAAGAAGGCTGAAAACTTTTTTTCGGCTGAGCCCTTAATATCTGGGGAGAATCAGACCTGACAGCATCGGCCAGTAAATGGTTTACTGTTTTATAAAAATCTGTTTTTCGTGTCCGACTGGCAGGAATTCAGTTTTCTAATGAAAAAAGAAGCCCTGGCTTTTTTAAGCTTTCGTGTGTAAACACGAAGGGAGGTCTTTAAAATTGACTAGGTCTGCCTCAGACCCCGATTTCTTTCAAACGACGTTCCAGCCTGTGCTTAACACACGGCGCAATCTTAAGGAGTTTTTTTTTTTTGTAAATGCAAAGCAATCTCGACGAACTTTGAACACGGATATAGAGCGAACGGGGAGCATGCTTGTCAAGGGAGCACTCCTGAGTGTCATGTCCCCATCGCATCTTTGAGGGTATCGAGGCTGCCGGTCGAGTCTGAATGCAGGCAGATCAAGAAGTCCTGGCATCACAAACAGATTTCAAAAAACTTGTCCAAGTCAATGTTTTTGTAAAGTTTACGTCGTTTGGTAAATTCGATATTGCCCTGGCTCGTACGAGGGAGCAGGAACAGTAAAAAACGAGACCGGAACAATGAAAATCTGAGAGAGGTCAGTGGGCAACACCACAAAGTCAGAAGGGAGGACATCCTTAGTGATATCACGAGGAGATCGCTAGAATGTGGGGCCACCGACATGGGTGCTATGATTAACGTGTTTTGGCCAAACCAAGATTCTCCCAGACAGTCCAAGAAATGAAGCGGATCTGGCTGTTTGCTAGGGTGTTGTCAACGTTGAATATTGAAGTCTCCTACAATCAGTAGCGGGCCTGTCACACACAAATATTTTAGCGAGGAACTCTGAAAACTCCTTCTATAAAGCAAGTTTTAGGGCAAGCCCAGAAGGAGGCCGGTATATCACAACGGTGAGAGGGGCCATTGTCTTTGATGAAGACCTGATAGCAACCGATTCAAACGATGACCCATGCGAGAAAACTGCACATTTTATAGCCAAACGATTCGCGAACAACCAATTGCAACCCCGCCACCAACCTTGTCAGAAACGCATGGACTGATAGAATGAGAAACCCGGGTGGGGTGGTCTCGGGGAAAATACCAGCTACTGGAACAAAGGCGTCATTCCAGGTTTCGGTAAGCAGAAATGTATCTAGCTTCTCCTGGACCACTTAAAAATCGCGGATAAAGTAACCCCTTGGTTTTTAGCGAGGCGGACACCATTTAGTAAGCGGAATTTAAGAGGCTGTCCAACAACTGGGCGACGGCGATGAAGTGGCTCGTATTCTCTACCGTTTTTGCGTCCGGCCCGGCGGATTGCTGGCTCTTCGAATTTGAATTGGACTATGGGTAAACGGGCCGTGGGACGACGTTTCACAAAACGTTGGCTGGGCTACAGCGGGTGGGCTACTACCCACAACCAAGTACTATTTTAGGCTCTTTAAACTTATGAGTCGTAGGTTTGATAGCCGAGCTGTTGATGGGGCGAAACGCAGGATGCAGGTAGGTTCTCACTCACCCGCCAGAGAAGGCCAGGCCGGTAGGTATCGACCTAATGGCGAAATCGCATCTTATACTAAGCAGGGGTTCCTGTTTTTTTTTGTGTAGCATATCCGAGGACAGCTTCATAAAAAATTAGTCACAGCGAAAGATAGCAGCGGAAATACCCGAAGGTATTACGGAGAAATCAAGTAAAGGTCCACCCACCAAGCTAGGAGCGTCCGCCCGAGGGCCGCGAGGGGCAACACCACCTTGGAAAATTGATTTAAACTGGTATATGAGGAATGAGTGGATCTGCGTAAAAAAAGTTGGTTTTTATGTTGTAAATAGTGACTTTCAAAAAACCAAGGGCAGGGCTTAGCTTCAGAGGGCTTTTTCAGCCACCGTAAATCCACATTACTTAGGTGGGGGGAAAATAACAGTTTTAATGAAATAATAATAGTAAAACGTGTATAGCTACTTAGAGAACTAAATCTCTCTCTCTCACTCTCTCTCTCTCTCTCTCTCTTTCTTTCTCTCTCTCTTCTCTAGGCACATTACAAATACTGGCGAATAAAGGCAATAAAGGCATTAACAAAAATTGGTTGGTTAGTAACATTCCTCAAGCCACAGGCTCAGTAAGCAGCAGGGGGGGCGGACACGATCAAGTAAAGTGGATACATGCACACGAAAGGACCGAATAAAACAGGAAAAACAGGACTCGCCAAATACTGGTAATGGAAAAAAGGTTTGATTTAAAGCTTCTTTTTAAAAGTGCAAGTATTGGGGCTTTTCTGACGTGGGGTGGGTAAGCGGGAGTTTTCTGGCTATAGGAGCATACAAACAAAAAAAGGGCATGGTCTCCAACGGTTTGTAGGTTTTTCGTTTTCGGGAATAATTGCTGGCATTGATTTGTCGATGTTTCAGGGGGGGGACGAGGCTTAACTAGTGCCACGTGACCCGACTTATATGGAGTTATTCTAGTCTGACCATGCCCATTTCCTTGGACTTTTCTCTAGTTAAAAAAAGCCGGAAATTATCTTTTGACCTGCTGAAATTCGTTTTCAGATAAAGGGTAACTGTGAATCAGAACGCCTACAATGGTGTCGTACGCTGCTCGACAAATACTACATAAAGCCCACATTGAAAGCTAAAATATTTCCATTGCTCAGTTTGCTAAAACACCTGGGTTCCAAAAAAAATTATTTTTTAATTTCTTCATTTAATTTTCCATTTTGTATATAGAAATGTTGCTAATTTTTGGACACGGGATAATCAGTAGATCCCAAATTGTTGTTAAGAGGAGCCGTGTGATCTTTGGCATATCTTGTCCTTATGAAAGGTTTGTGGCTTTCCGGGGAGGTAAAAAATTGTTGAAAACTTATAAAGAGCCAGCTCTATCAATGGGATAATGTAGCTTTTGTCCTATTTTTCACTTTCTTGACTTTTTGATAGAAAATGATGAACGTTTCGATATAAACCCACGGCGATTAGAAAAGATTTGTCAGCATACATTATTATCGTAATTGTCATCATCGACTTGTGCATCCACCTCTTAAATGGCACTGCAATACTTTGCATATTTTTTTTTTAAAGGAAGTTGCTCTGTGGACAGTTATTGCTCTCAATGGCTACTACCTCTCGCTCTCTGAGTGAAGCCTGCCCAAGGCATTGGTTTCTGTACTTGCTTCACTCATTTTTTTTGTAACAAGCACTAGCATCTCATTCTGGGTAACGTCTGAATTCATGGGGGCCAACAATTTTTTCACTAAAATAAGCCCACTACATAAGGCCATTGTGGTCTATTTTTTTTTTTTTTCCGCCACCAAATGACGAGCTATGGCAATTGCTACACTTTTTACCAAAAGAAGTTTACTAAGGATGACCTTTGACAGCATTGGAGGCGATACTTACTCGGCTGAAGTTTTGCCTTTGCAGCAGACCCCTCATGCACCCGAAGCTAATGGATTAGAGTTCTACTTTCCAACGTTACAAGCGGTAAGCTTTTTTTTAGTAGCTGCCTGTTTTTTAAATATCCAACATGGTCTCCACGTTTTTACTTCTCGATGCTTCGACCATTTTAGGACGATTTACTCGGGAGTCACTCATGACAAATGGGGAGGCCCTATATTGGGTTTTGAAGGTGTTAGTTCATTCCAAGAATGACCACCCTGATCCTACGGTCCCGTCTGGAATCTCCGTGGGGGCCGGTATTTTATGCTGCAATTGGGAAAAAATCAGACGCACAGAGGTAAGGAACGAGATTTCGTCTACCTTCATTTAAGTAGTTGGTATATCACGTATGAAGATCGGGTTGTCTGCCTGAGCCAACCCAAAGCGCTTTAGAGAGGAATTGGATTTGTTTTTTGTTAGCCACCGAATACTATGAACTTCGTTAAGCCAATGAACTTCCTTTTTGAGGATAAATAAAAATGATTTGTTTGGAAGAGACGAAATTTATTAATAACTGTAGATTGTATACCTAAAGCCGCCTTGGATTTTAAGCTATGGTACACTTTTCCACATACCGCTAACAAGTCTACACATTAATTTTGCGGAATATCAAGAGCAGATATTTACAAATCTCCATTCCTTCATATCGTCATATCAAATTATGGCTATTCAATTATTTTGTATACTAGTGCAACGCATTTAAACACTAATCGGCTGAAGTGCAGCTAAATTGGAGTGTAAAAGTATATTTGTCATTGTTTTCAAGGTGCTAATGCATAAAACTGTTTAGCCTATTGATATATTCTACTTTTAAATTAGAGGCCATGACCTATTTTCTTCTCAATTTTAAAATGTTTTATTAATTTTCCTATGCTTTTAAATTGAGAAGGATATATAACATGGTTACTAGCACTGCCGTGTGCTTCATCATTTTATTCCAGAAATACGTAGCAGGCACTATGAGCAATGCAAAACCCACTGTTAACCGTTGATCAGAATCAATCCGCTGCCGATTATATCTCCAGGTTTAGGTTCAAAACTCAATTAATCAGTAATCACTAAAAAATCCGAAATGTTTGCACCAATCACTACTGTGAAGAGCATTTTATTTTTGTCGTATAAATTATTCAATTTTCTTGAATTTATTAAATGTTACTTCTAACAATTTAAGATGCGTTTTTCCTATAGAAATGATAATGTTTTGGCTGTTGTAAGCCATATTTTTAGTTACCCTCGGAGACTGCAGGTTAGAAAGCAATTAAAAAGTCAAACTCACACAAATGTGGGGGCCAGTGATTTGTATGAGGATTTTTGCCCATGGGAAAAAAAGATTAAACGTATGCACTGATTTTGCTACATTGTAAATAACGAATTCGTTTTTAAGTTTTGCGCAAATAAATTACCTCGCAGGAACGTCAGAACGGTTTTAAGCTCAAAAAAACAGTAGCCAACAGTCGGGTAAAGCTTCCGGTAGAAACGAATCTTGACGGCCCGAACAATTAATATAAGGTTCAAATAATAGCTAAGAAAAGAAAAGCCAATATCAAAGATCGACTTCTGTTGGCTGCTGGGAAGGGCTGGAAGGCTGGCAGTCAACCCCGAAGCTCGGTACGGCTCAATCACAGCTGAGCACTATAGAATTTCTTGCATATACATTTCCCCACCCTTAAACTGCTATCAGAAATAAATTTATTTTCAAGCACAGTTTTAAGCTTTGAGAAAGGTAACCAGCAACGAGCTACACAGTCACGCACAAACGTTAATATTTGCCTGTAGTATTTGGAATGAAGAAGCTTATTCATAATTACCTAGTTAATCAGCTATATTATGGATTCTCAATAAACGTTAATGGTTTTTAATCGAACTGCATAGAGAAAGATCTTGAAAGTTTAAATACAATTAATTGAGAGACGCCAATCATTTCAAACTTAAACTTTTCGACAGACAATATATTCAATGTGCCAGCATTTTATTGCAAAGAGAATTCAAAAATAACAATAAAACATTTAGAATGTCCTTTAAGAATTTGCTGGCATCTGCACATCTATTGTTCTATTTAAAACTTAGTGACTAAAAACCATCGCATGCAGACCATTAAAGGCAATTAATGAGCTGCCATTCTGAGCACTACCGGAAGCTAAAATGCTTGGCATTAAGTATAACTACGCCAAATTTGAATGAGAAAGCTTTGGAAGCTCGCAATTTCGAGTAATGCGTCATGCCCCTGTGTGATTGCCAATGAAAAAGTTAAAAAAAGGTGAGCATAGAAAAATCATACATATTGAATCTCCTTAAAGGAAAAATGTTCAAAAATTTAATATGCATTTTCCTGTTTTCAAAAATATCTCTATATGATAAAAATGCATGCGATACTGTCGTACTGAAGAAGATTGTTTGTAATCCTTTATCTGGTAATGAAGGAATTTAACATATAACCACGTTGAACTACAGCCCGTCTGTTTATATAAATAAGGATGCACTGTTTACTAGACAATAATAAAGAATGGGCAACCAAAAATTCCGTGCACTTACTTCCCGTATTGCTAATGCCTCTCGATAGAGAACGAGAATGCAAGCTACCAGCAAAACTCAGCACAGCTTTTGCTTACATCCTAGCTGCTAATGACATTTAGAAACCTCGATGAATCCCTATAGCTATTACGATAATAATATTATTTTTCTAGTACGCTAAGTGATCCAAATGTCTTACTAGCAATTTGTAAATGGTAAAACAAAGCACGATATTATGAGATATATCTTTAAGGGGGTAGCCTCCGAAATCAGGAGGTAGGTCCACAAAAAAAGTGGTCAATGTATTTGAAAATTCGCGTATTAAACATAAACTAGTTATAAATGCAAGCTCAAATTTTGGTGGTTGTAAGATGACTGGAACATGGTCAATAAAAATTATTATGTTAGGCCTATCTAAGCCGGAAGTCGTACATCGAGCTCAACAAAAAATAATTTTGTTTGAAAAAATAACTGAGCCGGAACTGCGGTTTTCTGGTGAACTCTGCGAATACAAGCTATTCTGCCCTAAACGGACCCTTAACAAATAACTGGGAAATGATAAAACGTAAAGAATTTCCGGAAATGACACGCCCCTCGAGATCACACGTCCTGGTAGTACAACAAGATGATAAAAGAGTAAACCCCCTATCGGCAGAGTGTCTAGTCCTGCCTCTGCTTCCCCGCCCCGCCCATAGCAACCGGCAGTAAACGGCATTCCAAGGCCCACTCCTTATGTACTTGGCAGAAACCTGCTAACATTGGTATGTTTACATCAGATCACAAACCGGAAGTGACTGTCGTTTCGGCCAGTAGACGAACATTAGGGATAATGTATTGAGAATTTACTGCTGCCGGGGCCGCCGTAACTAAGGAGTCCATTATCACGGCACCGCATGAATCCTGGGACAGCTGATCCAGTTCCTGTAGCCGCCATAACGCATGTGGCGACGGCCGCGAGTAGTCCTTTGTTCGGCGGCCGGTCAGCGTGGTGACTTGGATGGAACTAGTGCGTCGTTTACTGGAAGCCAGTCTGAAAAGGTTGATTTATTTCTATTCAAGGACATTTACGTGATTTCAATTTCTCATTTATGTCGTTACTAGTTAGATATTTGTATTGGCGAATGCCAGTGAGCCGCCCGGCAGTACCCTGGATTGCCGGCCTGCCGTATGAGACCTATCGCGGATATGATCTGCTTAGGCTGTATAAGGTTCTTGTTAGGTTGACCTTTTCCTAAGATCCATATTTATCTATTTATTGAATTGTTCATGTGATTATAGCGTTTCCTAGTGCTGCCTCTTGGTTATACCTTGGAGTTCTCAAGTTCATCTGCATACGACAGTCCAATGCCTGCTGTCATTTATGTCATATCTCCTAAAATGATGATCCGATATCCTTAAAAACTTTGGAATGTATGATTGATTGTAGTTACAGAATCATTCCAGCCTTATCGCATGCGTATTGGACCTCAGTAGATTGACTTGTTTTGGTCAAAACTGGCTGTGTTTTATCGTGCTAAGCCTTTGTCATCCTTTCACTCACATGGCGTAAAAATGTCACAGGTAGGCTACTTGTGACCCAATCAAGGTGAAATTTGAAGTACATGCTCCTAAGTATGTGTTTCAATGTTGTATGGCGACAAATATAGTAAACACTTGTTATTCCATGTCACCTACATGCTTTGGCACCTTACAGTTGGCTTCTCTGAGTGCTGTCACAGCAGTAGTACATGGTACCTGGTAAATTCTACAACTTGGTTGATACTGCGCCGATCTATGTGAAAACTTGGAATATAGGTGGAGCTCACGTGCCTCTAAACTCACCCCTCCACATGTATGCATGATGGGTGTGTATGCATATAATGTGCCTGTGACAAAGTGTCCGTGGGTGTGTTCGTGATGACAGTCGATAATAATAATAATAATAATATTGCACTTGATAAAGCGCCCTCAGAGAACTTAATCTCTTTCTAGGCGCTTTACATTTGCTGCAAAGTGATACGCAATAGAATAGTAAGTAAAATCATGCTTGAAAAACAAACAAAATGAATAACATGGTTAGGGGTTACATGCACTGGGTCAGCATGCAAATGTGGTTAGTGGCAGCATGAACAGTGTCAGCACGCATAAGCACATCGAGGACGAATCACAAGGACCCACTAAATGCTGTCCTAAATAGGTATGTTTTTTTAAGTTTCTTTTAAATGTGGTCAGGTCAGGGGATGTTCTGATGCAGGTCGGGAGGGAGTTCCAGGCTGTGGGAGCATACGAGCTAAATGCACGGTCTCCAAAGGATTTAAGGTTTGTACGAGGTATTTCTAGACTGTTGGATTCCGAAAAAAGCAAGTGGTACGATGCTTTGCCTGATGGGGTAGTATCTCTGAAAGATAGGCTGGAGCCATAGAATGAAGAGACCTAAAAGTGAGCGACAAAACCTTGAAGTCAATCCGTTGCTTGACTGGTAACACCAGTGCAGGTCGGCGAGAAGTGGAGTAATGTGGCAACTGCTACGCTCACGACAGACAAGCCTAGCTGCAGAGTTTTGCACCAGCTGCAATCGCCTGATCGCACATGCTGGTAGGCCAGTAAGCAGTGAGTTGCAGAAGTCGAGAGGAGATGTCACGAATGCATGGACCAACTTGGACGTGGTATCCTTATCTAAACAAGCCCTAATTTTAGCAATGCTATGAAGCTGAAAATAGGCTGATTTGACTGTGGAGCTGATGTGGTCGTCTAATGAGAGGTCGCTTTGGAATATGACACCTAGATTTCGAGCTGATGCAACTGGAGATATGCTGGCAGAGCCAATTTTGAAAGTCAGCCTTTCCAATTTCTGAATAACACTAGGTTTGCCCATAACTAGTAAGTTGAAGATGTCAAATTTTTTTTTAAAGTTTTTTGTGAGTGGTAAGTCTCCAGTCGCTTGTCTTGCATTTTTTAAGCTGTTTGCCATGTTTCTACAATTACGTTTTAATCCTCGAAAAAAATTGGAACTGATTTAACCAGCAGTGCTATACGTGACTTTGGACTTTTAAAGGTCATAAGAAGGTCAAAACAGCAGCTATTATACATCAAACGATAGGTAATGCTACCAGTGCTCTTCGTGCCAATTTTCATGCCAATCAGTTTACTGGTCTTCGTACAATATTTTATAAACATGCTTTTGGAGGGACAACTCCCCTATTGGCGGCCATTTTGGGGGATAACTCCCAATACTACCGGACATCTTTTTAAAGATATCATCCATCTATAAAATTACCTGATACTTTTTAGTATGAAAATATCGAGCCACCAGAAGGTGAATGCGAGCCTAATCAACAACTCGAATTTTTTGACACCTACACTCTTTCAACGTGTGAAGCAGAATGCAAAATGAAGCTAATTGAACAAAATTGCTCATGCATACCTTACTTTTATCCAAATACCTCCAATCTGTGCAACATCGACGACACTCTTGGCTGTGCTGCTAAAATGGAAGGTAAGTATTTATGTACAGTGTACATTCCAAGTTTCGTATTATTAAAAGCTAAAAAGGGCCTCGAAGTTCAACATTGTAGATAAAGGATTCAGCTGTCGGTCAATTTGGACTAATTTAATTTGTCGGCCATTTGGAAATACGAGTGTCGGAAAATATTGTTTATTGAAACTGTATTGCCCCCTCTTGGAACTATTATTTAATTACTTTTGGAGTCTCTTGAGTAGTTACCATATTCGGTTACAGCAATAATTATAATTAATTCGTCTAAAACTCAAGAGAAACTAAAAATATCCATTCCCCGGCTCTTTACAAACGACAGCGAGAGATGCAATAATCAAGGTTATTGACATGCACTGTACCATGTTTGAAAAACCTACAAAATCACACAGGTACTATTCAGAGATTGCCAAGTGCGTATTATCCTTTACAATTACAACTACTGCTAACTTAATTTCCATATAATAACCATGACATATATAAATCTAAAACAAATTGCAACTTAAAAACTTATAGAATAATAACACGATAGATCCGTCTTACTACAGGAGACTTCTAGCAGATTCGCATGAGCATCATAATCTCTACCTGCGAAAGCAGCTGTTGCGACTAAGAATTTTTCGGCATAGTTTCTGCTTACTAACCCGAACTGACCATCTCAATTATTATTATATCCTGTTTTTATGAGAATCGGCTCTACTTTGTATATGCGAGCTAATTCGTAATGTTAATGACTTTGTCTATACCACCACTGCTATTCATTCATATTTCATTAGGATAGCCATGGAAAAGATTATCATTGCTATCTACTAAGCCATAGCCAAAAAGGACTCGTTTTATTCTCGAATAATGTTTTTTTATCGTGGCTGTGGTAAGATATGCAACACATGAAACTATCATGTGAGAAAACGTTGTAGTGAAAATCATAATACGGTGTTATCAAAAGAATTTGATAAGATTTGATTACCACAAGAAAATTTAAAATCCTCGATAGAACTATGTTCTAAGCCATATAATTATACTTTCTAGAGTTTTCTTCTATGGAAAATGTGTTTATGTACTTCGAATATCCTTAACAAAGGTATAACCTGAAAACACGGATCAATTTTGTGCAGTGGCCTTTCTTTCCTTTTAAATGTATTCGAGAGGAGATGTGTAAAAGTGCAGGAGCTATGTGAAAACGTATGGATAATGCCCACTTCGACCGTTTTACATTATTTGCCCAGCCAGTTGCTTAAGCAACGCTTGCATGCATACGGACAATGCATTTGATTGGCTTCTGAAAATACTTACATTTATAGTAGACAGTGCACCTTCTTTGAGGCTGATACATTATTTGAATCAATCATCTCCTTGATAAGGGTCGAAAGGAAATTTCGATGATAAATTTTGTAGTCAATCAGCGAATATAGACTGACAATTTAGAGGGTGAAATCTAATATATGTGAAGCAAAATACCAAAAAATCATTGTTGCACTTGTGCGGCAGATATTTTCCAGTTAGATTCGATTCAAAGCGGCGGTACTGCATTTGTGGTTCTATGTATACCTCATAACATTACCAGTAGCATTTTTATCCAAACGAGCACTTCTTCAGTCATTCAGGAGCTGTGGGCAATTGTCGTCAATCTCGATGACAGCATTCAACTTTAAAAACAATTGAGATAAGGATTACGAATAGCCGATGAGGCCTCACTCAATGCCCTACCGTTTTAATTGTACATTAGCCTTGGCCTTCAAATGATCTCTCTATGTAAATCCTGCTCAAGGTGTTCGACAAGAGCTGCCTATTTGTTATGCTCTGATCCCCATTTTAGATAGATCGTTTCAAAAAAATAAGTGAGACCTGTTACGTAAGTGATTTTTCGTGCACAAAATAATTGGTTGCTTTCGCATTTTAAAACTTCAAAGTTATGTTCAACAATCGAAGATTTGCATGCTGAGTACATATGCCAATCACAGGAGGCCTAATATATCTCAAATCTAAATGTATAAAAAATTTAAATCCCCCTAACCACATTGTAAAGTCACTGAAAACTTGGATCACAGTCCAATTCATTTTTGTTCTGTTTTTTTCATTATTGTGCAGTGAATTGAACTTCGAATGTCAGTAAAGCCGACACCTGAACCAAGTCATCTTTTCTACTATACAAAATGTTGAATTACTAAACTTTGTATCTGTTTTTTTTATTTCAGAAGTCCATTTTATTTGAGACAGCTTGATAGATGATTAGGCTGCTAATATTGAGCATTTACCTCACTTCGTCATCCTACTCCATCATATTTGTGTGGAGAAAAGTGGCGAATGAAGCTACTTGGAAAATATTTTTCCTATCAATATTTCTTTCCTTAAATTGCAACTTAATTCAGAAATGCCCTCCTCTAGCCACAGCTGCTGCACCTCAATACTGGGTGGAGGTTTTTTGTATGCACACTAATTCTTAGTATTAAGATAATGTCACCAAAGAAATGCAGGTAAAGTGTGGCGTTGAAGTCTTGTACAAAGAAAAAAGACTGTAAGAGTAAACTCTTTGTGTGGTGTGATTATGTAAACTCTGTAGCCTATATGTAGTCAAAGCTCAAGATTAAATTATGGGGAAGCAATTGAGCTATTACCTGCAACAGCCAGCACAACAGTGAATCTTTAACAACCTAATCACGCCATTAGTGTTCAACATTCTGGTTTCAAGACCGGTAATTACCTTCGCTAGCTTTACAAATTACGATAGCCTAGGGCCATTAATAAAAAAAGGATCTTACTATTTGACTCCACTCTGAAAACTTGTTTTCTTTTACTCACTTGTAGAAGGACTGCCATTAAAATACCTTGATATTCACAAAGCAGTTGTTGGGTAAACGAATGCTACATATTCTGATAATACATGGATCCAAGAGCCTGCATTGTGTGTACTATTTTTAAAAGAGTTGGTGGTTTTAGTTAATTGAATATGAATAAGACGTCACGTTACACGGGTCTACTAAAAAAATCCGTTCACGGCATATATATTCATAATTATTTGAACACAGTACAGCACCTGCTTTCTTCAAAAATTTTTCGTGTTACTAATGAATATCAAAAAAATTAAAAAATGGGCTGCCTACTTCTTATAATGACTGTTTTATCAAACTGCTTGTGCTTTTTCGATCGGGAAAGTTAGAACCCACATGTGCAACTTGTGGGCATAATAATATCTTTCAGTTAGTTTTGCAGTCGACTCTATGATTTTTTGCGGTATCCAACTACAACGTTGCTGCTACTACTCTTTTTACTTCGTCCAAGTTGTTCCAACTAGCTTTTCTGTTTTCTCATCCTAATATGAGACGATGGCTACTGTCTCTGCGTGTAAGCCACTTAGGCTTCGGTTGTGCTGTTAAAAGCTCTTCTGCCCTACAAGCTTTATTGACTTTATGATTGTTTATAATTGAAACAGACGCTTAAGCTCTGCTGGTCCTTGACTGTGGAACTCCCTTCCACATTTCTAACGCAACGACAACTATTCCCCTGCTGCCAACTATGGCTCATATTTTTCAGTGGTCCAAGTATATGCTGCAAAGTTTAAGGTAGTAGCACTAGTGCTCGGAGCTACTATATCGCGCGAAGGAATGTTTTAGGAATGATTAACAAAAACTTCAGTCAGTACTGCGAATGTCCAAAGCCTTGCAATTACGAGGAATTCATTTCGACCGTAAGCTACGCACCATTCCCTAACAGCAATATCAGCCGTGAACTGGAGTTTTGGTCACATATCCCTGTCAGTTTTATCACGTAAGTACAGTTGGTCACGCGTAGCCATTTCAAGCAGTAAGTGGTAATTTCTTCTTTCTCAGTGCACTACTGCATAAGCAAAGTTCAACCTGTAGAGCTGTAGCTCACGAGGGATAAATTGCAGATCCTACAAAACGGCGGCTGTTACCATGCTCCTAAAGCTCGAACTAATATCCGCACCACAGAGAGAGTGAGAGAGCTAGAGGGAGAGAGAGAGAGAGAGAGAGAGAGAGAGAGGAAGGAGAGAGAGAGGGAGAGAGAGAGAGAGAGAGGGAGAGAGAGAGAGAGAGAGAGAGAGGGGGGAGAGAGAGAGAGAGAGAGAGAGAGAGAGAGAGAAAGCGCTGGGAAGAAACAAAAGGTCTATAAATAGTCATCGTATATTTGCGTGGGCCTCACCATCGAATAGACCAAGCAGTTTGGAACACGCACTGAAATCGCGTTCGAATATATTCCCAGTCTGTACAACCACCGTAAACTACCCAAGCTTCAGTAGCAGTAAGCAGTGGCAAGCCGAGTGTTGGCTAGCCATCGTTCATCGACCTCGAAGTCGAAGCTCGATGCACCCCACTAGAAAGCCAGTTTCTGAGAGAAGCCTGTAACTGCAGTCTTCAATTTGAAAACGCAGACAAGACCGACCAACTTGCCATGCCCCAACGCCCCCTACCCTGCAAACAGAATTGGCTGGATTGAAAGGAAAATGCTCATATTGCAGCTTGTACTGTGAATGAAGTCTCGACAGTCAGGCGCCCAGTGATGACCTAGCAAGATGCCTGGGTCACTATAGCCATTTCGAGACATTTTCCTTGGAATAACTTTCCAATAAAATCACATTTATTAAAAGGATACATCCCTAGGAGCACCTCTTAGAAAACAATATGTGGGTGTTGAATAAATCGCAGACATTTAGGACTAACAGGCTCCAACTGGGAATCATTTGCTGGTTACTTGCAGCTTAGGCAAAAACATCCACACAAGTTTCATGGAAACGCGGTTGTGATCAGAAAGTAAATTCAGGGCCAAGAATGGGCAGCATTTAGAAAAGACCTCGTTTAGGATGTCTATGACCTCTATTGTAAAAACTTGCTCTCCATTCGCTGATTCGTTGCCGCTCGTTCAATCTGGTTGGGTCCAGCAGGTTAGGTGCTCGCCCTCACCACTTCTGGCTGAGGTCATGGGCTCGAGCGCCGAGGCGCATGTAAAGCCCCTAAATATATAGATTAGGTTCTCTTGTGGCGCTATATGAATGAGTTATATTTATTCGCGAAGCACCTATGCCCAGAAAGCATGGTGCAAACGTGTTTATAATACATAACGTGAATGATTTTAAGCTATTCCGGTACATTACATGCACATTTACCGCTTTTGTGTGGCATAATGTGTTCTCTTTCCACCTTTAGCTCTATAAAACCATGAAGACTTATCAGCTTTCACTGTCGATATTTTTTCAGTATTCCTGTCAGTATGCCTGAGCTGCTTTCGATGTGCATCCGGCTGTACATACTATTTACTAGAAGAGCTCGTAGCCTCATTTTTTATCAGGACATGCATAGTGAACGAAGCCAGGTATTGTTTTGAGCAAACGTGTGAAAATGGTAACCTCGATTTCAACCGCACTCATTTCTTGTAATTGTATAGCTTACTTCTGTAGTGGCTGGTCGAACTGCAACGAAGAATTATTGTGCTGCCCCCACCAGTGCTCTTGAGCCTTCAGTTACAAAGAGTGGACGTTGCTCGCATTCTGGGATAGACTATATTTGTTAACTAAAGCTTTTCAAAGTTATAATTTGCTTTGATAAAAAGAGCCTAGCACGAGAACAGGCTATTTTTGGATTTGGTATTTAGTCGGACTGGGCTGCGATATTAACTATCTTACACACACCTGAGCCTGTGCTTGCCTCCCACTTGTGGAAAGAATTATACTTTAGCCAGACATTTCTGCATTGCTAGTGAGTTGATTGCTTCAATGTATACGGTTAATTTACTAGACCAAGAATGCCGACGCATTTTAATCGATGCATCTTGCCCTACCTAATACTAGTCGAAAGCTTCTCTTTGGTTGGTTGATAAACCCGGAGAAATTGGCTTATGAGGCGGACACTGTGACAGCAACCTACAGTGATGCCCGACGTTGGAATCATTGAACTGTTTTATAATGGGCACGAACTACCTGTTGTAGCATTAAGGTCTTTCTGTTTGATATGCAACGAACTTCAGCGGATCGTGGATTCTTCTTGCAGGCAATAATTCCATCCTATTCAATTTATTTCACTTTCGGTACACAGTGAGAGGTGTGAGAATTAGGTGAGATACTGCCCCACGAATAGCCGAAAACCACCTGGCTATTACTGAGCACGAATCTCATGCCGTGTATCTATTATATTGTTTCAGCCAAATCTACTTTGTGAATAGGTTTCCTGGTAAATGTTTAATAGTGAAACTGAAACAGCTGTTTCTCGCTCATAATCAAAACCACCTAACAGCTGTTTTTTTATATCGGTTACATTGTTTCTATCGGAAATATTTTTAAACAAAAAGATATTAATACTAAGACTCCAACTTTATATACAGATATAAAATAGTTATTGAATCCTCTTTAATTTTGTTTGAATTTTCTTAGAAATTTAAAATAATTTTATCAAATTAGCCAAAAGCTGTAATTAATGCTCATTTTTTGTAAATAAGACATATGTAAGCTAATTTGATCTTCTGGCGTCAACAAATATTGATTTTCTTTTCAGTCGTGTCTTCAGTTTGGAAATGTGTTGCAAAACGAAACAATCTAATTACAGAAGATCTATAACAGCTATTCTCAACCAGCCGGTCGCGACCCCTTTGGGGGTCAAACGACCCTATCACAGGGGTCGATTCGGACCATCAGAAAACATGCAATTCCGAATTTTGCATACGATAATTTTACGATTTGCGTAACCACAACATGAAGAACTGTATGTAAAGGCCGCGGGAATATAAAAATGTTGAGAACCACTGATCGGGAATGTTAATGTGGAAGATGCAGTTTCAATAAAATTATTAACGCTCTGAATGTTTCCAACGATGTCAACAAGATATTTTATAATAAGTGGAATAGATTTTGATAAACCTGTGGCTGGTTTTACACCTAAGGAAAAGACCGTTAACAATAAGAGAACAAACACGATTGCCATTTTTCTAGGGCAGAACAGTCTGAAGGACATTATTCTCGACCTGGCTACCGATGAAACATTGATTAGATCTATCACTGGATATAAAAATATATGCAATCAATCTCGCTGGATGGATTCTCACCTCCAGTGAATAAAAGCGAAGTGAAGAAGTTGGTTCATGATGATTACTAAGATAAGAGAAACAAAATGAATAATAAAATCATTGGACAAATAGAGAGAGGAGTAACTTGTAGCATGACTATTGATGAATACACAGCCGTGAGTGCAGGTTGATTCTTCGAAGGCAATGATAATGATAGGAGCCATGAAACACCAATAGAGATGGGACTTGCTCGCATATTTTGTTCGCATATTGCTTTCGGTATGGACAAATTAACGGGAAAGCATTTGAGCTCTTTTGAATCACTATGGAGAGGGATATATTAGGATCTACAAAGGACGGCACTGCAGTAAATAAGAAATGCATTACCCACATCGATGTCATCGGACAGTTCTGCTTAAACTATGGTCTGCACATTAGAGTATGAGAAACATTGGCCTAGAAGATTACTGATATGATCGATTTTCACCCAGATAATAACGATAAAAATGAAATGGGCAATTTTTGAAGCAGGCGCAAACTTTGAAGTGATCAGTGAGGATACATGAGTCAGAAACGTGGATTACCATCATCTGCTCAGGAAACCCAGTTAGCTTGTCCAATGTATCAAACAATCAACCTTTTGAAATAATTTATTTTAATCGAAAGTAAAAGCTTTATTAAAGTAGATCTAAAGTAAAAGAAGATTTTCGAACTACTTCCTGACGTGGGTACATGCTGGAACTCCATCCCAACAATTTTAGAGGCCCAACTAAAGGCAAAAAATGCCATCGGCAAATTACTAACCAAATTCAAGGTGCTTGAAATGATTAAAGCATTGCATTTGGAAGATTTTGATACTTTGTTCAAATCCAAAGAATCCACAAAACTTGCTGTTTAGAATCCAAGCCGAGAAGAAGCCACGCTTATAAGTGGTAACACAATTTTAAAATTCGAATTTAGCAGGCTCTCTAGACTGAATAATGACATTAGTACTAAGCTTGTGGAAAATGTGAAGTGTCGCATTGAAGAGCAATAGAGCAACGATGTTATTATCCTAAATCTTAATTTGAAAGATCCATTGGTTCACTAGGCAAAACGTACTTTTAATTTTGCCAGAATTCTAGCCCCAGTTGTATTATGAGTTAACAGAGTACAAGTTGCCGTAGAACAGTCATCAAATGATGCTGAAAGTATGAACTTGTCTCTTCAAGATAATTTTTAAGTTCTTACTTCAGAAAAGATGAAACATCAATTACAGTCAGGGGCAAGCTATCTTTAATCGCCTCTAGTTACAATTCAAGCTCTTCACGAACTCCGTCTAGCACATTGAAAGCTCTATAAATTGTACAAATCTATCGTATGCATGAAACCAAAATTGACGGACGTTTAAACAATTTTGATAGAAAATTAAGATTGCATCTCGATTGATATACTGTAGTTAATTTAGTATCGCTTAATTTAATTTAACTCTTGAAAAATTATTATAATACTTAAAATGTATTGATGCATAATTTATCACAAAATATGCATTATGAATTTGTTGTTATCACAAAAATAAGTTCAAGACGTAAAACAATGAAAAATTGGATAACAGCAAAACTGCTGCTAACTGCTGTTTTACAATTTTAAATTGCAAACAGCTGTTTTAAACATAACGGCTTTAACCCAACCCTAACTGTGATCAACGACCATTAGCAAATGGTGAGATCAATGGGGATCACGAAGAGCTAAAATAATAGTCTCTTTGTTAGCCGTCATGGCAGAGCAGTGAACAAATCCAAGTTGACGTTGGGTTTCATGTAGTCCTCACAGAGGCATCAAACAATCACTGGATCTAAGACAACTAGCAACCGTGCTGCATATCATTACAAGATTTTTCGTTCTGATTCTGTGAGGATACGTGCAGATATAAACGTGGACTGCCAACCATGTAACAATAAGTTTCAGGTTTGCTATATCGTTTCCAACTTGCAGCAATAGTCACAATTCGCCCCAACCCGACTACGTATTTTCCGCTATTGATTATAATTTGAAGCTTTAATATGCGAGTTCTTGAATCACAGACAGTTATCATCATTTATTTCTCGATAAGAACGAAGCAAAGAAGGCTAGCTCAGGACGTCTAGACTGAAGCTGCAGCTAAAATCAATTAGTACTTGAAAGCCTCTTAGAGTACATCCTTCCCTACAAAGAATTAAGTGTCCGATGATGACGTATATTCAAATTAAATACGGAGATCTATCTCTCAGCTCAAATATTAGTAGCCCCTCTGTAGCAAGATTTTCCGTTGATTACTTTACAACTCTGCATGGAAAGTTTCAATAAAATTACTATTCCACTAGTATGCAACCTGCTGAGGTCATCCAAAAAACGAGATCAGAATTCACAAAATCTACTAAATTGGGCACACTTTAAAGAGGTCAGATAATAAAAAAAACATCGCAAATATATATGTATATACATATATATTACCAAAACCATTGACATATGTTATATATACGTCTATTCATTTTTAATTAGTTTGGATGGCAATAAGGAAGATCACCACTGGAAGAACTGTTTTGAATGACTCCATCATTGGAATGAATTTTTTATTAATGCTAAAGCTTGCTTTTATTGCTAATTTCGAGACTTATAAAGGATATTTCAAGTCCGGTGACTAAGTTTATGGCAGCTCATGCAAATTCAAACACTGCAGGTATAGTTATAAATGCACAGGCTAACGTTTGCAAAGTCTTTAATTGCTGTCTTTACTGCACAGACTTAACGCCTGCACTGCATAGATTAAACGCGATCATATATCCCAGTAGAATTACTCACTGGGGCTTGCAATTCTCAAATCAGAGAGTTATTGAATTTGAGGCCTTTAGTAGGGAACCTCTGACTGACCTCTGAAAGCGGAGTAATGGGCTCTGAAACTCTTCTACTGCAGCCTAAAAGGGGCTTTTGAATAGATAAATGTTTAACTCGGTTCAGCTGTTTCTCAATCCAGCAATAAGGTGCACGGACTTTTCTACCTAATAGTTCCGCAACTGCAACCTTCATTTCACTGGCCACAACCAGGGTGAGACCTCATGAATAAGAGGCCCTTGAATCAGCTGACCACTATTTTCCTTAACGGTAATTTATTATTTTTAAATATCAAAACAAGCAGAATAATAGAATTTGTTCGAGATTAGCTCTCTAAACTTTAATGATAGGGAGCTCATCACTTAGTCATTATTGAATATATGCTCAAGTTTTTACTAGGAATATACATTTGTAGCAAGATATTCAAATATATAATTTCGGCATACCGAATTGAAATGTTCGTGTGACCCTCAAAACAGTACCACCTATGCACATGCTCTGTAAACATCAAAAAGGGGAGAATAAGCTCAACGTCGGCAATTTGTGTTTAGGGAGCTCTTGTACTCGCACACTTGTGTATAAAAGTATGTGGGCTTATTTCTATTTTTATTGCAGGAAAAAAAAACTGGGTTGGCCTCAAAATATACTTCACGGAGATTGGAAGTACAGTCGTGTCTCAAACACCTGCTCATACCATGAATTCAACTCTGATTACGAACAAGAACGACCGAAAAAAAAAAACATTTATTTCACAGAATGCCTCCACAACCGTTTGCATAAAAATGAAATGGCCGCAGTTGCTGTTAATTCAAGATAAATAACATCACTTGCAATGAGCTAAAGCTACACTTTTAGATGTTAAATCAAATGTTCCAGAATTTAGTAGTGATAATTCATGTATACGACACCCAACAAGAATCTCCGAAGCTCCGTCTAGGCGAAATCAAATTCATTGCAAGAGAATTGATTAACAAGTGCTAACTACAGGTAACGTATTACTCTAAGACTATCATAAAAAAACAGCATGCATCACACTTGGACCAGCCTGCAAAAGTCTACAAAAGGTCCTTCCTAACGACTGTCACTTACAAGGAGCCAATCGTTGATATGGATACCCAGGTTAGTTGTAAGCACGAAATCTCCCACACGTGAGCCGGGAAAGCCCTTAGGAAAATTACAGAGAAGTCTTTTCGAGGCACTAGGAAAGATGAGCTGAACGGTTTCGTTCTGCTGAGACTTGAAAAAGAGGAAGACCACTGCTGGTCCTGACAGCCGCATGAATCATATTCCTTAATTTTGTGAATCACATTTTACCGATTTATTATGTTTAAACAGAGATTGATGCTAACTCGTACAACGAATTTGTGGCATAAACCACAAACTCGTGCATCGAACGTATGGCATAAACCGTGCGATTATAGTGTCACAGCTAAATTGCAGCTTGAATCTTGACAATTGCAGGCATGCACCACATTTTTAAAACGATGACCTCCGCTTTCATAGCTTAAGAGCTTTTAAAAACAATATGGCTGGCTAAGTCTTTGGAAGAAGCTGCAGTATGCATCCACTCTTGTATGGAGGTCTTTTAAAGAACTTGTATGTGTCAATTGACAGAGCATTTCGTTCGTTTTCAGCACCTAACACAATAATAAAAATACATATGTTATATGGCCCTCAGAAAATTCTATAATTTTCTAGGAACTTTTCATATGCTTCAAAGGAAGAATGGTTAGATGTTTAGTGAGAGTGTGCTCAATGCCAACCACAATAACATTTCTTACTAGCCTACCAGCATTCTTACTGGCCTACCAGCATGTTCGATCAGGCGATTGCAGCTAGTGTAAAACTCAGCAGCTAGGCTTGTCTGTCGTGAGCTTCAAACTTGCCACATTACACCTTTTTTCGCCGACCTGCACTACCTACCAGTCAAGCAACAGATTGAATTCAAGGATTTGCTGCTCACTTTTAGGTAACTTCATTCTTTGGCTCCAGCCTATCTCTCAGATGTACTCTCCCATCAGGCCAAGCATCGTGCCACCCGCTTTTTGGAATCCAACAGTCTACAAGTACCTCGTAAAAACCCCAAATACTTTGAAGACTGTGCATTTAGTTGGTATGCTCCCAAAGCCTGGAACTCCCTCCCGACCTGCATCAGAACATCCCCTGACCTGACCACATTTAAAAATAATCTAAAAGCACACCTATTTAGGACGTAATTTAGTGGGTCCCTGTGATTCGTCCTACATGTGCTTATGCATGCTGACACTGTGCATGCTGCCACTAACCACATTTGCATGTTGATCCTGTGCATGTCACCCCTAACGACGTTATTCATTTTAATTTCAGTTTGAGGCAGATGATATTCAGTTGCAACTTTGCTTTGATCTCTTACAGTCCTACTGCAAGTCCAATTCTTATCGCTCCGTTTCTGGATGTATTGCTGACAGCAGCATACGGGTTGCAGCCACCTTTCTCGAATTGATGAATTGTAGCCAATATACTAGTTACGGGAAAGTGCACCTAAAAAAGATGCTAAACGTGTGATTACAATTTATAAAGCTTCTTGCTCAAACTCGGCTCCACTACCATATCTCGTGTAGCATCTGCACAAAATATAGGTGTTCTATGTGAGGTGCAGTGCTGCCGTGAAGCCAGTCACCAGTCAATGGTCGAGAAAATGAAGGTAGTTTATCACCGAAGCCGACAAACAGAACGTGGACGGTATCCATATACGGAAACACGGACTAAGAACAAGTAAAAAATTGGTCCGAGATATAGTAGCTCTGACTGAACACTATCGGCTGTAGTACAGCTAATCAGCTGTCGTCTGCAGCTACAAGAATAGCCGGTGTCCTGAATCGGCCAGTGATGCACTGCAGGTAAAGGTAAAATCGTCCAGCACAATGGCTGTGAAGCAGATTCAGCCAGCATTTTATACTAAAGTGACATTTAACTTAAAGGCTGCATATGCTTCTCTGTAAATTCCACCTATTTCCAGCTACACATCATTGCTAAGAATTAGGCAAGGTTAGACAGGAATAGTAAATTTAATTTCGCCCATGCCTTTGAGGCATTACATCTGGACTTTTGTAGCTCACTGCTTACTGGTGGACCGGTCTCTCCCATCAGACAATTCGAGTTGATAAGACAGTTTGCAAATATGCTAGTATCTCGTCTGGGTCCCAACTGCCACATCGCGGTATTCAACATAGTAGTCTCTTGGAGATGTCTACCATGTGCATGGATATATTAGGCATGCTTCTATTTAAGGCACGGCCTCTTTGGTATATCTTGCTGAAAAAATTAGTGAAGAGCTTAGCTTGACCACAGCAAAAGTAACGAGGAAAGATGTCATCCGAGATGCTCTTACGAAAGTGTTTGATTGCCTGTAATAATATTTGTGGTCTATGCATCCAATGTTTCACTTTTTTTCGTGTAAGCTAGACACAGCCTTTTGGTAGAGTATATTGGTGTGGTCTAATGAAGTCATTGAATGCCTGTCCACCGTTAGTCATGATTTTGCCTGACCTTTCAGTACATAATCACGTCAGCTCCACAGTTAAGTTTAGTGATTTCAGCTATGTAACATGGCTAAATTTGGGACCTGCCTAGGCAGAGATAATAGATCCAAATTGATACCTGCATTCGTGGCATTCAGCCTCAAATTCAAAAAATCACTTGCTTGTCTGTATACCAGCTTGTGCAATCAGGCAACCACAGTTCTTGCAAACTCCATAGCAAGACTAGTCTGTTGTAAGCATCAAGACTGCGACATCACACCACTTCTCGCCGACCTGCAATGACTCCCAAGCATGTAACATATCGAATTTAAGGTTCTGTCGTTTTTGGCTGTAATTTCTAAATTTTGGACAATTCAGTTTAAAGCAGGATTTCAAAAAGAATATGACTTGTAGATAAGGGTCAGATAAGCGTTTTGAGTAGTATGGGTGGTTGATTGCATGTCTATCTTGCTATGGAGGTCGTTGTCGTAAGTTGACCTGAAGCAAAAGAAGGCAGTTAATTACCTGTGAGTGGCGTTACCTTGAGGAGGATATGCAGCTTGATGGGAAGCCAGTGTGAGTGATTGGTAAATAGTCTGGCCATAACCGGATTCTCAACAGACAGGTCTCACCACAGAGCTTTGCACCTGGTGTACCTAACATTTTTCTTGCTAAGCTATTAGCAAGTAGTAATTTGACGATTTACAAGTGGAATGCCAAGAATATACATATCCATATAAATTGAGTTGAATCTTTAGCTATGGTCTACAAACATAAGACGAACCCGGGGACCGTCATATAGGCCTATTAGCCAAACTCCCACAGCCCCCGGTTTACCAATAAAAAATGCACCGAACAGGCAGGAGGAAACTGGATATGATCTTTTGGGCCGAGGAGGCTTTGTAGTAAAAACAGTTTCCGTCCTGCTACATTTAACCAGCAATAGATTGACGAATTTAGGATAGCTGCCACCAAATGGCACTCATGTGTATTTGCAAGAGCTCAACAGCTAAGTTAGTCTATGTCTATCTGGAACTAGTCTCGTGCTATTCTCAAGACAGTACTTTCTTCTCAATAACAAAATGACATATTTAAAATCAAAAACAATGATATATATTTTATTGCACCCTCAGATAACTGAATCTCATAGGCGCTTTACTGTTGCTGTGTAGAACGAATAACAAAATGATTGGTGGTAAAATCCACAAGCTGTAGGCACAGTGTAAGCAGGTAGAAGCACATGAAAGACAAGTCGCTAAGACCCACTGCATGCTGCATTAAACAGAAGAATTTGAAGCTTGTTTGTAAATGTCGTCGTGTCAGGGGACGGTGTGATGTGCTTCAATAGTGAGTTCCAGGCTTTGGGAGCATTTAAACTACATGCTGCCTAAAAAGGTTTTGAGGTTATACAGGGTAGAGATAGCTAAACGAATCTTCTTAGACAAGGGGTTGTACGATTCTCACCCTGGCATGGAGTAGTTCTGATTTGTAGGTGGGAGCAAGACAAAGAAGGAGCCTAAAAGTAAGCAATCTAACCTTAAGATCGATACCCAGCATGGTTAGGAGCACGTGCACATCGGAGTTGTGACATGTAAACTGCGAAGCTCACGAAAGATGAGCCTGCCTCATGAGTTCACATCAACTATAAGCACCTGATTGCACACGCCGGAAGACCAACAAAATGTGATTTGTAGAATTCGAAACGGGATGCCGCGAATGCATTTATCAGTTTCGATATAGTATCCATGACTTAGCAAGCCCGAACTCTAGAGCCATTATATTGTAACGCCGTTGGCTCGGCGAGTAGGCTTAACCTGCGAGTAGGCGTAACCTGCCGCTTACCAAGCGCTTAACCTACAGCCTAACGCCGTTCGGTGTGCGACGACGTGCAGTAAGCAGACTGCAAGGAACTGCTCTTCTGACTCTGCTATGCTTCCCACTTTCTCTTGATTGCATGAGACAAATTCTGTCAGCTACTGAATGCGTACGGAGAGCTGCGTAGGCTGTGAGTGTGCTATGCACAACTCTCCTGCATAACACCGACATAGTCGTTATGACTTTGTGGAGTTACAGACGGAGATACAAACGAGCGTTTCTGGCGCTGACCTACTTACCGTTACTAAAGATGGGCGTGAGTCCCCGGCGTGAATTGGAAAGCGAGACGTGCGAATGGGAATTTTAAAGAGCTTCATTCGCAAGCACACAAAGTCGCTTCGTGCCTAGCTCAGTCTTATCTCCACACTCCTCACATGCTCTCAACAGAACGAGCACTCTTGTGGAGGGAATACGTCCCTGCACTTATGTTACCTGCGTATATTGCGGAGAACGACCCGAATAAGACAATGAGCCTGAACCAGAGCCTAGACATTGACATACTGGAGAGCTACGGCTCCGCTTCCACTTTACGGCAGGAATACCTCATGCACTGCACCAAGCATTCCAGCGGGTGAAATACGTCCTCGAACTTAGGCTGTTACGTCGCTACTGGCACGACCGAAGTAGACGTAGCACGAACCGGAGTCTAAACCCTGACAGGAGAACTAGGGCGCTGCTTCCACCTTTGGCAGGATTACCTGACACACTACACTAAGCACTCTTGGCGAGACCTCGTGCGCACGCACCCACACACACTCACACACACACACACACACACACACACACACAATAGGCAAGACACTCAAAAAAGGCACTCAAAATGCAGGCTCAAACGCTATACGAGCGTATTCGGTGGCGTTGACCGAATCCTCCTAACGCTGTCACTGCCTGCGCCTCAATTGCCGACAAATAGCCCGCCCTCCTTCCTCTCTTTCAGAGAAATGAGTTCGGCAACTACCACGGACGGCGTCGAGACGGAGCCGAAGATGAAGTAGGACCCTAGCGAGCGTCGCCCTATCAATATATAACTAGCCGTAACAATGTACTTGACAACCCAGCTAATATCAATCACCTCAGCGAACTCTATGTCCCATTGCTCGCAGATCGAGAGCTCAGGTGCTCTTCACCCACTTTTTTTGTTCTCACGGAAACAGTTCCAGCAACTTTCGGATGGCTTGCGGCGACAGCGATCTTGGGTAAGGGCTGCCCTACTCCTAAATTGCTAGCCGGGACTACAGGGGTGATAGGCCAGCCAATATGAATTACCTCTTGGCCCTACTAAGATGACGGCGTCCTCTTGCTTGAGGCAATAGGATAAAGGTGTTTCCTGCTGAGCAGTTCTTATGCGTTCTAAAACTGAGCCAGGCCGGGGCTTTGCTACAATACTATTAGGGGTTGCTTACAGGGCCGAGCCATCGGATGCCGTACCAAGAGGACGTCCAAGTGCAATCGTGTAAAATCTACTGGGTTAACCTGAAGCTGAGTTGCCTGTTGGTGAAATAAACTTTCAGATGTTTATTGCGGATAGAGCAGCTGTATTGCAATGTATCACTATGTATCGCAATGTACTGCTGTCGGTTGCAGTGTCTCGTATGACTCTTTGCGAGAGCCTTCAGTAAGAGACTGGCTTCCGAAGCTGAGCATTCACTACCAGCTTCAAGGCAGCAGCAGTAATGGATCACCTAAACATGCTTGTTCTGACTATGTTGGGCTCAGCTTCCATTGCTTGGTCATTTATGTCAACTTTTCATTTGTATCGGCACGACATTAGCTTGCTTATCCACGCCTGATTCAGTTAATTTGCTGGCCATAGGTCTAAATACCTCTGGCAATAAGCTTTCGCCTATGCACTCCATCCCTACTGCCAAGAAATAGTGCTTCCGCTCGTCCTTTAAGTATCCCCTGATTATTGATGTCATTCATACAACAGCATACTTTAAATTACGTAGTTCTTTCAATTGACTTGCATGTATCGTGGGCCACTCTATTAACCTAGCCAAGTCCACCCATCTCTAAGTTTCAGGAACGTTGAGTTATCAGAGGTGCTTTAGCCTGAAATGTGGATGTTAGCTATAGGCTGCTTCCTCAACTAGACCAAAGTAAGCATCTTAGATTACTACTCACGCGGCTACACGTTCAGTTGCAATAAAAACCAGAAATTCATATTTGCCAGTTATCGCTTGCTTGCCAATGCATTATATTGCAAAGGTCTTTAATGTTTGCATTGGCAGGATTTCGGGCAGTCCAATAACTTGACGTCACGGCTTATCCAGGAGTCAGCAAAACTCAATTGCATTGATTCCTAACTTTGATGTGAGTTTTTAAGAAGGTTTTTTAAAGCTTTACATGCCAAAGTTAGCTTTTTCATAGCCATTTAAGCCCCTGCAGTGGTGGCGTATGTGCTCCTATCTGTTCATGCCAACGGCAAAAAAAGTACAGAATAGCTAGTTTTGAAGCTTTTTTTTAGGTACGGTCACACCATCTAGGTTTATATGTAAAGAATTAAAGAATTCTGCAATATGACTTGCGGCTCTTACTAATAGCAATTTAGGCTTTAATATTGTGACCGGTTAATAAATATACAAATACCGAAAGATTCTTAACACCAACGTGAATGCTACTTGTGATTTAATTGAAAATAGCCATGAAAATAAAAGCTGTTGTCTGAATCAGTGACAGCTTATAAACAATAATACCCTATGTCTGAAATCATAAGCGATTTACCCGATTAATAAAGAAAGAGAAACAATGCTTTGTTTTTCATGACAGTCTCCATCTTTTGACTGACAAAAGCCTCAAAGCTATCACCCCTGCCACCTCCCGACTTCGCCTCTGCTTGTCACCTGTGTGTTATCAAGCTGTCGAGCAGTTCTTCGATCTTACCGAAATGCCAGGGATAACCTCTGGCGCTTTCAAACATAAGGCAACCACGCGTAGCAACCTGCTGGTGGCAGTTGCATGCCATTTTCAGGAGTCCAGAAGAGCTTATTTTAGAATCTTTATTAACAGCACGCATGGCTTGGCTAAGATTTTCCCTTTATCTTTGTTGCACTAGCTATGCTCAAAGAATCAAAGCTGTGCTCAAAGGATCAAAGGATACCCTATGCGTACCTGCAGCCGGCTAAGGCTTTCAGTTGGTTATAAATGACTCCCCTCTCTAGCAGCCTCACATTTTTGCTTCTTTGCGTGGTTAACGACGGAGATGGTTACATGCATGTACATTTACCCCTTAGATACTAACATTTCACTCACCCTAACCCAAGACATACTATATGTCAGATTGCATTGGCTAAAACACAATTCGGTTCTAGGTTGTTGCTATTCAAGCTTCAGCTTTCAACACACTTCCTGCATTGTAACACTAACCAAATGGTGCTGCTGACACTCAAACACACACGCACACACGCACACACACACACACACACACATACGCAACCACACACTTACGCAACCACACACACACACACAACCACAACCGCACACACACACACACACAACCACACTCACACAAACATATGTATATATATATATATATCTTTATATCTATATATAAATATATATGACCAGGTTAGTTTAATATTTCGACAAGAAAAATACCAAGCTGAAAAGAAATACTGTCTTTGAACAATATAGAGTAAGGGTAATGCATGGTTGTTTTTGCATGAACTTTTGGAAAGCTAAACTCGAGTAAGCAGAGATAAAAACGAGCCTGAGTTGACTGCAAGCTATCTCAGCCAGTTAACTGCAAAAGTAGCGGATTAATAGCATCTGATAAATGAACAGCCGATTAAGGTCGGCTAGCCAACTCGGAAAAAGCTTAGTTTATTCTTTCGTATTCTCGCTTCCTCACCTGAGTGGCATACCATTAAAATTATGGGAAGTATGTATAAGACCTAATCTGTGGTTATGACGTCTGAAATCTTTGTATTTATCTGTTTGCTCCTTACCTTCAATCAAAGCAATGATTGAAGGCTAAAGTCTAGGCTTGTTCCTTGCCCCCAAGATGTTCGGGTCAATTATATTATGTTCTTGTCTGGTTGAGCCATTTAGAGTGAATAATTGGGATGGGAAATAATCCGGTGTGAGGCAACGCCTCACTGCGACAGGATGTTAAAAAAGATAACACCGAGGCAGCTTTTTGGTTGGTTTTAACCGGTTTATAGCAGCAGGTTTTAAACCAGGTTTGATACGAGCCAAGAGCTAGCAATAGCTTTATCTACTGGCTTTCTTTCTAGAATTAAGTAAATGCAAACTATAACCAATCTTTTCTTGTGCTTTTTACTTCTTTTTGTTAACAATCAACTTCTAGCTGACAAATTTTAAAAATTTACTTCTAGATCGATTAGATACATTCTGGGCCTATTATATGTCTTGTATGGTGCTGAAAATCTGTGCCATATTAAAAATTTAGAATTTGTTACAGCTGTAACTAGGAAGAAACTCTTCGGCCATAATAGCCATCAGTTTACAGCGCCAACAAGGGTGCAGCAGATGGCTAACAAAGTTTACCACGCTAGTCCCCAGAGCCTTTTTTTAAACTACCCGCGATACACTTGGATCGTATGACACCTTCAATTGAAATCATCAAATTTGACTAGTGTGATTGAACGGTGCTCCATTTTGACTGCTGCAGTAATGGTTTTCCTGTAGTTGATAGTTGCTTCGATTTTCTATACTCTGATAACTCACCTTGTTCTTTTGGTGAAGTAACAAAACAGTTGCGGGACAAGGTCAAATCAGTCAGTACCTGATTTAGCTAAGCTGCTTAGCTGTAGCGGTTTCTAAGCATAGCCAGTATGTGTTTTACTAGCTTTAGTTAGAGACCAGTTTTGAAACTCAAAGAAGCATAGCTATAGAACAACGAAAAATAATGAAGCCGTAATGCCAGTGTTGTGAGACAAATTCATTCTGTCTGGCACACTGGCACGGCAGCGAAGTAGGTAGGGTGGTGGAAGAACCTTATCAAGGCGGAACTGAATTACCGAATCGTAATATTTAATTTAAAAGTATATCTTAAGTTTTGAAATACGCATGTTAAAATTCATAGCATAGATATTTTAACCCTAAAAGTGAAATTGTTATAGGATGATATGATAGAGGTCTTGAGTTCTAGATTTCATCAACAGTAACGTATTGCAAAGTACAGCAGAGCTCTGCATTGACTGACATTGCTTCTGAGGTAGCACTCATCGAGGAGTGGTCAGTGGTTGTTTGTGGTCCGAGGCAACCTATAATCAATAATGAGGGGATTGATAGTACTCTTCAATAATTGCCGAGTGAACACCTTCATGTTATCTTAAGATACGGCTCCGTTCAACAGCTACATCTGCTCTCGTTGCCGTAACAAAAGCTCACAAGATAAATGCGTGCTGACGAAAGCGGACTGACGGAAGACCACCGAAAATGCGAGCCGTGGGAAAAACTGATAAACGCCTGTACGACACAAAAGTGAAAAGCCACAATTTTTCTAGCCGCCGCTCTCTCTGCCTCCCTAGCTCTAGCTCTATCCGTCCATCTATTCGTCACTGTAGCCTCTCCTGGTCAAGCTTCCACTGTTTCTCTTCTTAACTATAAAAGCCTAGCTAAGGCCGTCGCTAGAGCGCGGCGGCTCGAACGGATGCCTTAGCGCCCGTGCAGATGACGCTCTAGTGCGGCTCTAGCCGCCGCTGTAGGCAGCCAGTTGTAGGAGTCACTATAGCTGCATTAATAGCCGCCGCTCTTGCTGCCGCTAGAGCCGATGCACCAGCCATAGACGTCGCTCTAGCAGCCGCTCCATTGTCGTTGTGATAAGTTTCTGTGCTATTTTTATTACCTACTTTATCTAATAAAATACTATGACAACGAAAACCTTTTTAAATTATTCTGTACAATTTGTTGTGTTGCCCATTTGTTGGCGTGCTATAAACCTGTCTTCTTTTTTCGTTTCCTGGTTTAATCGGTGCGTTTTTGTCCAGCGTGTTTTTGCCGGGTTACCACTGAACACCCTACCGGAGTAGACGCGTCGTAGTTATATCTAAGATTGCATAATAATAGAACCACGATTGATTCTTGGGCAACTGCTTGCAGCAAGTAATCCTGTAATTGCTTTATCTAGTTTCATTCAAAAAGCTGCCATTGTAATTATTACTAGTTTGATAATGTGTTTAGAGACCGCTATCAGTTAAAAGGGACTTAGAGGCTGCAGCACATGTGGCACTAGTAATTACTCACTCGGCATACTTTTTACAGCAAATTTCAGTTAATTGGGTTTGAGAAAACTATCACACGACGTCGAGATCATTTGAGTATTTTAAAATACTCACCGCTGTTGCTCTTAAAATTTGTAATGCATGAGTAAGCCTTCATAGATTGTGACCATTCATGGCTCTGTATCGGACCGCAAGATTACCATGCGAAGGAAATTCTAAATAGGAATGATAATTTATAATATAGAATTTTATTAAATTGAACCTCCTACGTGCAGGGCTGTGTTGTGCTATCAGTTAATTATTCCTGACAACTTCTCTATTTTACTAAAGTAAGCCCAAAGAGCTATGGTATTCGGGAACGCTGCAGTGTGATATACTCACAATTTGCATTGTTTGACCCAGATTCTGTATTAAAATTTATGCCGTTCACTTTATAATAGGCTAAATAAGCTTGTTGACTTGCTTCAGGTGTCAGGAGTGACAACTTCCATTTAAAAAATGTTTATAAAATAAGTATCCATTCAGAAATTAAGGATTTAGCCAAGGTATATATTAGGTTTTAAATTAAGAAAGAAAAAAATACTTTATTGCACAAATGTCAAAGACACTGTGTCTATTTTGGTTTTAAGCTTAAAGAAAAATATGGAAAATCAAACATACAGTGTGGCTTGATTTTCATGCAGTGACTGACAGACTGTGTTTTTTTAGAGATCACGCCATTAAAGAACTTACAGAGGAGTTTAGATAATTTCGTTTCAACGATCTTTCACCGGCCGAGCAGCTACCACATGAACATGTGATATTTATATATCCACAATGAACGTTTAATAAATCGTTCGAAAGCATACTCCAAGGTTTTTGCTCATTTCAGACTGGTTGACGAAGTTTGTAAAAAAAGAAAATTAAAGGACTTAAAATGATACATCATATTATATCTTTCATTTTGTTTATGTATTGCGTTGTAAAGAAGAACAAAAGTGTGAATTATCACATGTCACGTAAGATTCTGCCTAAAATCACATGGGTGACTACCAACGAGTAGGGAATACATCGGCAGATTCAAGGCAAATCAAAATCAGAAACAATATCAAAATAGTGATATATCGCTAATAGCTTAACGTCACTCAAAAGGGCGACAAGCCAGAATGAATCACTCAAGGCTACAACACTGTAGGTTGATGTATAGCCTATGTTGCCAGTTTCAACTTGCCTTGTGTGAGAATAGATAGCTGGCAAAAATTAAGGGGACACAAATTTACTTGCTTTGACATCCTGACCATTGGTTTGTAAAGAAAGATTTGAGATATAGTCCGGAAAACTAGAAGTAACGGATTGGCTAGCCTAACCATAATGTGCCGAACAATTGAATCTCGTTAAGATGTTGAGAAGAACGTCTTTTTTCAATTCTGGTCTGGCTGCCTATACATGAGAAGACCATGGAGGGGCTCACATTAGCTTTTTGAAAAAAGATCGATTAAAAGTGCACTGGTTACCGATCGAATTTGCCAATTTTCTAAATTCTGAATTTTCAAATAAATAAATTCTCATTTTATGAAATAATAATACTTCACACAACTTCACTGTTAGATAAAATAGCGATACTTTAAAAAACGTCTTTTACGTCTAGCAGCCTGAAATTGTGAACAACTGAAATATTTCAAAATCGACTTCTCTTAATTATAATGAATAATAAAAAAGTAAATATAGTAGAAATTAAGATATTACAAACATGTTAAGTAATATAGAAAATGTTACTTCACGCCTAGCCAAAGCGAGCATTTTAATTGACGAGCTCAGCATTAATTGGTTGTGGTTCTGAATAATTGATTTGCATTCTTCACAAGTTCAGACTTAAATAATAAATAATTAAAACTGTGCATGCTGCCAATAAGCACATTTGCATGCTGACCCTGTGCATGTCACCCCTAGCCATATTATTAATTTTTTTTGTTTTTCAAGCATGATTTTACTTACTATTCTATTGCACATCATTTTGAAGCAAATGTAAAGCGCCTAGAAAGAGATGAAGTTCTCTGAGGGCACTTTATCAAGTGCAATATTATTATTATTATTAAAATGCATAACCTGAAGTTTGTGCCGACGTGCAGGTTAACATCGACTGTAGTGAACACAGTCATAATGCAAATTGTTTCAGAGTCCTTTATTACAGAGAACTCAAGTCTGCTTGCATATTAAAAAAAACCGCGATCAAATATCTTTAGCTGATATAATTTCTTTCACGGTCAATATACGTAATTACCATTTCATTGAATCAGCAATCGCAGAAAATACCTTAATCCGGGTAATGCTGGCCTTCTGTGGAAATATTGTGATAACCCAAGTCAGGATTCAATCTATGTATAATCAAGGCTAATAGTGAAGCACTATGATAATGATGATATATGAGAGATAATTATTATGCAATTTATCTGATTGTATGAGCAATGAAAATTGAATGATCAAGCAGTTCAAGAAAAAGCAAGTCAAGCAGTTCAAAAAAACTGTGGATTAGCACTTTTCCATAATAATGCTGTTTTTTTTTCAGTGCGATTAGAATTGCAAACAAAAATCGCTGTCATTTGTTCTTTCTGCGCCTTTGCAGCAATCAGTTGACTATCAACGGCATGTAATTATATCCAATATATCCGCTTTGAACGACAGGCCTGTTTCGTCGGCACTAAAAATGTCCAATACGTTGCACCATTCTATCGAGGTGGGAAAAAGGTTAGCTGTCCAATTTTAGACACTGATAATATCTAAAGTGGTACGTTGACCAATAATCTTTATAAATGCTATACTATGCTGAAATTTAGGTCGATATAGCCAGCCATTTTTTGGAACAAATGAGGTAAAATCCAGCGACACAGCTAGCGGCTGGGCCTTTTTTGTTTTTGATGAGGCTTTGGTCGCCGCACTTTTGCTGTCTCATGTTATGAAACAATTTGACCAGCTATCATCGGAAACTTCCTTTTTTTTGGATTTGCCTGCTTCTTTTATTTAGGTCAGATCTCCTTAGGTTAGTGCTTCGTGGTAAATCTTTTTTCTGATTTCCTTATCTTGGAGATGGTTGACTGACTCCTGTTAAACTAATCAGCCAAGTAGGTTTATCTTTTTAATGCCTCCAAAACTTGCAGCTTTTTCTATACTGTGAGCTCATTATTTTTTTAGGCACTATCTTTTATATTGCTATATAGAATTTTCCAAATAACTTGGCCAGTCGAAAAATGACAGCATATTGACTCAGCAACCGTCAGTAGTTCGGATAGCTGTACAATGTGAGCAACGTGAAAGACCGAAGCTAGCAACTCGCTAACTGCAACAACACAACTGTGTTCGATATTCTGCATGCAGCACTAACGGAAACACCTTACAGGAAAAGAACAACAGTAGCCTTTATATTGCGACTGATAAGACAAGTGAATTCCAGCTGACGGCCGTGACATCCAGCAGACTCCCATTTAGGCTCAAAGCAGCTCACGTTCAGTGCTAATGCTCACCGACCTCCAGGCCGTTGTTCCAAGAGAGAACGATTGTGGTCTAGACCGTGCCTTATTTAATGGTCAGGTCATAAGTAATGGAATAATCTCTTGTTTCAAAATCATAGATCGTGCTGCTCGTGAGGGTAAGTTTGTTGTCGTTGTTATTTCACTAGGGGCTCAGTTATAATGCAGCGGTGAAGCTCATAGTTCACAATGCTGGTTCAGACGTCAAGCTTATAGCCCATAGTCGCTAAGGATTGCCATGAGCAAACAACCAGCAACCAATAAACAACCATTGAAATGACCGCAAAGAGGATGTTTCTTGTCTTATGGTGCTTGAATACTCAGTTAGGCCTATTAACTTATAGCTTGAACTGGCGAGGCACATTTTAAAAATTCTATAGCTTCCCAATTATGGTTGCCCCAATAAGTGTTGCTAGTTCATGGATAACAATATATCAATGCAGCCAATTCATATAGGAGAGTCGTTTTGCTGTTCTTTTAGCTTTGGGCAGGCAGCTATGGTTTGAGATTTAGATTCTTAGAGTCATGCACTTCGGCTGATGTTGTGCACCAGTATTTCTAAAGACGTATTGAAGTTGATTAGTATAGAGTAAATTATTTTAGGTTTAGGGCAAGTGAGATTGGGGAGAGCGCGTGAAATTGAACCTTTTATTGTCTCAGTGCTGAGGTGACGCTGGTATAACTGCTTGCAATTAAAACACTTTCCTTTATTCCCAATCCGTGTTTCCACCTGCCAGCTTCATCTGATTTTTTAGCTCTTTGGCTTGGATTCTCAGCGATACCGGTATGCAGTTTTGAAAGAGAAGCTGAATTCAAATTCTTAAGCCGCTAGAGTGCACCACTAACCATTGCATGACCGGAATTAATGGTATAGTCTGTAAGAGCCAGCAAAGCCGTCATTACAGATGGCATGGGGAATACGTACATGTCGAATGAGTCATGGGAAAGTTTGAAAAGGTAAGCTAGATGTGGGGCAAGAACATTACGAATTAATTAGAGGTACACCCCAGAATGTTCAAAATCTAACATTGATTAAAAATAGCCAAACCTCAGTCAGTGTTAGCCATCTTCAACCCATTAGCAGTAACCGATTGGATAGAACATTAGTGTTTCAAAGATCTCTCTGCATGAGGAATCAACATTTACGCCTACAGGAACATAAACCGAACCGTTTGTTTATTATTGCTTGATCGGAATATTCACTGAAGGCATTTATATTGACATTACATTCAGCTTGTTTTATCATATCAACCTTGTTAATTTGTATTGGCTTTGAGAAACCAGCCATAGAAAAGCTATATACAGTTGGTCACGATGAACAAATATAATTTCAAGCACTGCTTTGGTTGAAAAATTAGGTTCTTTACTGAGCACGTAGATTTCCGATAGTGCAACTGAAAACATTATTTAACCGTATTTAACCAGTGCAATATGTTGTCTGTTCATTTACATGTCCTACAGTAATCGAAATCTTTCTTCTTTATTAGTAAGACTAAATTTAAGCAGATGTACAACAATATAGAAGATGTCACAAAAAACTGTATTGAGGAATTTTAATAACCATTGAATAAGTAACCAAAAATAATTAATGTGTGTGCTAGTCTTTATATTAGGAAAAATTCAACTGTCTTGCAGAGATATAATATAATAAATGCTTTTTCCTTGTTTTAGAAAACCAGCTCATATACAAAGCATGCTCATAGATGGCAACAGGGTTTTTAAACTATTCTTTAACGTATTCTCATGCCTTAGAAAGTAGACCTTTGCAGAATTGCTTGATTAACCGTTTAACTTTGCCCAGCAGACCTGATAATAACATTTTAGTTTTGGGTAATTAATAGGAGTAATTATTTATCCACTTCTCGGTCCAAATAAGACGGTCTTGTTTATGGATTATTCAATAATTAATTACAAGGAATTCACATTGAGCCCGTAGCTTGGAGCCATAAGACGAAAGCTCAAACGATTGGTAATACGTAGCAATGAGACTTTAGTATGATATGCTAAGTGAAAAACTCTAATCTGAGCACTTTAGGATTTACCGTCCGAAAAGCCATAGCTGGGAATTTTTAGAAGCACATGCAAAGAACACAAGCATAAAGCAAAGCCACGCGCCTGGCTAATCTTAGGTGATTAGTAAGTGGCTATCCTATTCCTTTCGAAACGATTCTCTTGCGGTGGGTTCAGCAACTGGTGGAGAGTGATTTATTTGGTTCGGAGAGGAATGCAAACAAACAAGTTCTCATAACGATAATATTTCTTACTCTCAGAAAATAACAAAAAAAGCAAGTTTACGCCACTGGAAGCTAGCTAAACTAATGGCTTGACTCATGCAGGGAATCTGTAAATGGCTGCCTTGAAAAGAAAAAAACAAACTGAAGCCTTTACTGGGACACATGAAGAGCTACAGTCTGTCCAAATTTTTTAGTTGAAATTCCAGCAATGAAAGTCAATTAAAATGGCGACAGAACCGATGATGCTGACTGACACATCCTTTTGACCCGTCCTTAGCTTCAAAATCCATGACAATCTCGTGATCAACAGCACTCCAGATTCAGCAATGCTTTTTGCTCTTTCTATTTATTGAATGTGATAAAGAATGTTGGCTGCCTCACTCACGCTGAGAACCACATACGCCTCGAGTGAGCTATAGAAACTATTACAGCTTAAAATACACTTAGTCATAATAGCTTTGTGGAATTAAAAATGGAATACATTAAATAGACTCTCGCTGCCCGTATCAAAACTAGGATTTCGACCTAGATGGTTAACATATGAAGAACTTGCATAGAGTTAGCAAGACCTGCAAGATGTTTATGTAGGTGTCGCTGGAGCTCCATTTTTTTGGAAAGATATATAGCTTATAATCTTAGCGATTATTCAACATTAACTCGACCGCTGCTCACAAATTTGAACTGAGACCAGTTTCCGTCAACTGTGATGGTCGGTGGCGTTTTAATTAGGTAAGGCCCGGGATCTTACATTCCTGCAACGGGTTGGTCAGTACTTTAATGCCCCCTAGGCCCCAGTACTTATCGTTTTACTTAAACTGAAGGACCGATAAATGACGAATTTAAATAATGTATTCTTATATATTATAATAATACAATAATATATAGTATAATATTATTTAATACAATATTATATTATAATACCATACTATACTTATAAAATTTAAATAACGTACCAGACTACAGGACGGCTGGAAGCTAAGCAGCGGGTACAGCGAGGGCACATAGTTAAAGGGAAATGAGGTCAGGCTTAAAAGCCGATGCAATCAAGGAATACGACCTGTCAGCTAGGGAAGAAATCATCAAGTTGATTCTGCACTTGAGAGGATAAGCTCTTAATTACTGTTTGGTAGTATGATGCAGCAGCGATGCTGTTTATTATAGACAATCATGCTGCTGATTTTTCCGAATGTTGCTGTCGTAAATTATTTATTAGCTTTGTAGATTTCATAAAAAAATTGTGTAAGCTCAGGAAGTCTACTTATTGTGTTAACTGGCTGAAGCAAAATTCAAGCTTTTGAGCAACAGCTTGCACATGTAAAATGACTGCAGCTAAGATCAGCTGGAGAAATAATCCAAACTTGAATGGGTGTTACCGTTTGATTTTTCTGGCTGTTTTAGGAATTTGATTGCTAGCATCCAGATTATTATACGACTCGCATATTACCTTGAAAGCTGCCATATCAGATTAGATGTTCATCGAAATGAGCTATTGTTCCATATTTTCCTAAATCAGTACTACCACTGTGGAACTTTATAGGTTGTCTCTGAAAAAAGTAAAGTTTTTTCTGTTTCTGCTCTTTTGGTTCTGCTGTGTAGTTATGGCGAGTAACTTCTTTATCAAACAAGTATGGTTAGCCCAACTGTTCGGCAGTCTTAACAAATCCGTAGAGCCTGAGATGTGAGTACTAACGGTAACTCGGCGAGACAGCTCATCGAATGCTCTATGTCCATATATGTGTGCATGTGTGTGTGTGCGTGTGTTTGTGTGTTAGTGTGTGTGTGTGTGTGTGTGTGTACGTGTGTGCGTGTGTGTATGTGTGTGTGTGTATATGTGTGTGTATGTGTGTGTGTGTGTGTTTGTGTGCATGTCTGCGTGTGTGTATATATTTAATAATAATAATAATAATAATAATGTACTTGATAAAGCACCCTCAGAGAACTTAATCTCTTTCACGGCGCTTTACATTTGCAGCAAAGGGAAATGCAATTAAATGGTAAGTTAAATCATGCTTGAAAAACAAACAAAATGAATATCATGGTTTGGGATAGACATGCACAGGGTCAGCATGCAAATGTGGTTAGTGGCAGCATGCAAAGTGTCAGCACGCATAAGCACATCAAGGACGAATTACAGGGACCCGCTAAATGCTGTCCTAAATAGGTGTGTTTTTAGGTTCTTTTTAAATGTGGTCAGGTCAGGGAAAGTTCTGACGCAGGTCGGAGGGAGTTCCAGGCTGAGGGAGCCTGGAACTCCCTCCATTTAAGATAGTCTATGTGCGTTTGTGCGTGTGAAAGTCCACACCTATCTAAGCTTGCACTTTCAATGTTACCCCTCTGGATTCCTTTAGTTGAACTGAGGGCTAGAGTGTGCAGTGTGCTATCAGTTACACATTCGGTTCTGGTGCATTCAAAAAGGTGCAACGAAAGCACGAACGCACTCAATTAAAGATCATCGGTCAACCGTACGAATCAGGCATACGATAGCGATATAAGATGTAAAATACACAAATGTGGAGAAATAAGTAAAGCCAATACCAATGAGCAACGTACAAAATCGAAACAATCCACCAATTTTCAGGATTGAGTCTTATTTACAATAATAATTTATACTCGCAAGTAATAATGATAATATTAATGTACCAGGCTAAGTTCGCTTGGCTGAGACCGGACGTCTGTAATGCGGGTAAGGGTCGCCGGCTAGGCAGGGGTCGGACCTAAGGCATGGTCGGCTGTGCGGCGACGAGAAGTCACCGGGGCTCGTGTGTAGGTGAAGTTGGCCGAGTAAATCGTGTTCTCAGAGGCTCGTGGTCTCGCCGAGTTATGCACCTGGATGGTTGCGGGCATGCTCCGGCGATACGGCCACACACGCAAGGCAACGGTGCCCAAAGCCCGAGTAAACCTGGAAAGCTCGCTCGTTGTTGTGACTTGTATGTTCCGCGTTTCCCGTGTAGCGTGTTCATGGCCCCCCGTGAGTTGGTGCCTTCCGGTGGAAGCTGTCGACTGTGGTTGACGTCGACTCCGACTAGCCTAGAAATTACTCAGGTTGCGGATCTTGTACGGCGTAAGCTCGTGCTGTTGGAACAGAGTCGGTGCAACGACAGGACTTCGGAAGCCGACTGTCCATCTAACACGTTTGTTCGAGCTTGCAGCGTCGCCTTTAGCCCCTTCAGCGTACTTTGCATCGGACATTCCCCTGTAGCCTCGTTTAGTTCCCCTGTTGTTGTTTTGCATGCGATATTACAAAGATGTCTGACCTGACTGCCGCTCGTCGCACTCTAGCTCATAAATAAGTAAATAGATCCTTTCTGATTAAACAGGCATTTTTGTATAGCGACAGAGGAGCCTTTACGGCTATCACTACTACTTACAATGGCGGTAAAGGATCTTCCACCGCCGGAATCGAACCCACGATCTCGGGACCGAGGTCGTGAAAGCAACCGCCTTACCCAGTGTGCTATCACGGCTCACCTGCATGGCGAGCGGCCGAGTGGCCGGAGTGTGGCGGGGCATGGCGGGAAATGGCCTCTGACCCCCTAGAACTCGGCTACAATAATAATACAGTCGACGGTGGTGAATAATTGGGTCGAAAAACAAGCAATTATAATTGCAAAATGTTCCCATATGCGGAGTGAAACTACTATGGCCTACAACTTAACCAGAGTTTTTTAGTGTCAATTTAACAAGTAAAACAAACAAGGCGAACATAATAACGCAATTCTCCGCAACATTTGATTTTGGGTTGGCCCCATCTTATCTGCAAATTGCATAGTATTGGTTGTATTACGTAAATTTTGCTGCAAGTAATGACGAACAGTTTCCAGCGTATGTTAAGCGTGTTTGTGTGTTAACATGCATTCCTACGGCATATGATGTCTTCGAGATCTTCCGTGTCGTTCTAATCATACCCATTTTTATTTTTTTGCTATACTTGCTCCCAAAAATCAGCATCGGTTAACGTGCCAAGGCATGCAACTTTATTTTCGTGTTCTGCTAAAGCATCAAAATCTTCTTGCTTTAATGCTTCTCCTAGCTCAGTAGTCATTGGTGGAATCAGCAGAACAACACTTTCATTGTCTTGCTAACCAAAAGTTGGGAAGCCGGTTTCTCTGAAACAGTTTCAACTGTAGCAGGCGACACCAGCCGCTAAGCCTGCTTCATCACAGAAGAAGCAACTTTCCCATACTTTGACTTTGGTTATTTAAAAATTGTGCCTCAATTTAATAACCTGATTCAACCTTCTCGTTGGCGTTCTGAAGTGGACTTTCGTGGTACCGATGATTCCTAGAGCTAGCGGTTGTCTAAGAAATGTTGATTTCGGTTTCGTAAACACCAGTTGGATATTCTTAATTTGACCTTTTACTTTAAGATAAGCGGCGTTTTCGGAAAACAGAATAATTTTTCCATGGGCGATCAAACTGAAGACGAATATCAGACCAAATTTGACTGCCCATCCAAGCGGTGCTATTTCTGCAATACCGCAAACTCAGTCGAGCAGTTCGAAATACTACGGATTGGCACTTATTTCCATTAAAAATGTCTTTTCTGGGTGCTATTAGCTTTGCAAAGAAGAGTCTCAGTCATTCGTTCTTTCAGCTTCTTTGCAGCAATCGGTTGATTATAGTGACAGCTAATTATGTCCGACGGTGTTGCTTTGAGCAACAGGCCTGTTTCGCAGGCACTAATGACATCGGATGCTTCGCACCCTTCAATCGAGGTGGGCAAAAAGTTGGCAGTCCAATTTAAGACTCTGGATTTATTGACAGCAGCTCGTTCAAAACTAAACGATGATAAACTAACTTACTAGTTATGGGCAAACCCAGTGTGATTCAGAAATTGGAAAGGTTGACACTCAAACTTGGCTTTGCCAGCATATCTCCTGTCGAATCAGCTCGAAATCTAGGTGTCATATTCCAAAGCTACCTCTCGTTAGACGACCATATCAGCTCCACGGTCAAATCTGCCTATTTTCAGCTTCATAATATTGCTAAATTTCGGGCTTGTTTAGATAAGGATACCGTGTCTAAGTTGGTCCATGTATTCGTGACATCTCGTCTCGACTTTTGCAATTCACTGCTTACTGGCCTACCAGCATGTGCGATCAGGCGATTGCAGCTGGTGCAAAACTCTGCCACTAGGCTTGTCTGTCGTGAGCGTCGCAGTTGCCACATAACTCCACTTCTCGCCGACCTGCACAGGCTACCAGTCAAGCAACGGATTGACTTCAAGGTTTTGTCGCTCACTTTTGGGTCCCTTCATTCAATGGCACCAGCCTATCTCTCCGACATACTCCCCCATCAGGCCAAGCCTCGTACCACCCACTTTTCGGAACCTAACAGTCTAGAAATACCTCGTACAAACCTTAAATCTTTTGGAGACCGTGCATTTAGTTCATATGCTCCCAAAGCCTGGAACTCCCTCCCGACCTGCGTCAGAACATCTCCTGACCTGACCACATTTAAAAGGAACTTAAAAACACACCTATTTAGGATAGCTTTTAGTGGGTCCCTGTGATTTGTCCTTGATGTGCTTATGCGTGCTGACACTGTGCATGCTGCCACTAACCACATTTGCATGCTGACCCTGTGCATGTCTATCCCAAACCATGATATTTATTTTGTTTGTTTTTCAAGCATGATTTTACTTACCATTTAATTGCATTTCCCTTTGCTGCAAATGTAAAGCGCCTTGAAAGAGATTAAGTTCTCTGACGGTGCTTTATCAAGTACATTATTATTATTATTGTTATGTTCACGACTAATCTTCATAAACTTAATTTCATGCAACATTTAAAGACGCTATAGCCAGCCATTTTTTTAGACGAATGACATAAAACCATGCTTCACAGGTAGCTGCCTGGCCGTCAGTGTCATTAACGGGGCATTGATAGCAGCATTTTTTCTATTGCATGCAATGAATTATTGCATCCAGTGCTCATCGGCATCTTTTTATTTTTGGACTTGTGTGCTTTATTTTTCTGTTAAGATCTCCTTTGGTGAGTGCTTCACGGAGAATCTCTATTTTTCTGCTTTCCTATATTTGGATATGATCGACTGACTCAAGTTGAACTCCTCAACTAAGCAGGTTTTTTCAACGGCTCCAAAACTTGCAGCTTTTACTCAATTGTGAGCCTATTTAGTTTTGAAGCACTATCCTAAATGATACTGTACAGAATTTATCAAACAACTAATCATTAGCCCGTCAAAAAAGGATGGCATAATGAGCGAACAAACGTCACTAGTTCGGATAGCCACACAATGCCAGCACCGTGCAATGACCGTAGCTTGCAATGCATCAACAGCAATAGCCCAGGGCTCGATATTCTGCATGCAGTGCTAACGGCAACACAGGCAACGCCTTGGTGTCTCTCGCGCTGCTTTGCAATCATTTAGGTAAAATCTAAAGTGTTATAATGCAGAGCTTTGATGCGGATAGAAGCAGTCCAAGGAGCTTCTAAAGAAAGAGCTAGGTATCACCGGGTGCTGGCGATGGATCAGTTTTATTTCGCAATGTACTCTCTTCTTCTTCTTGCCATCCTGTTCACGTAGCATGATCTCGGCTTTCAATTATATGCAGATTACTCACAGCCGTATCTGTGATGGCTGACTACATCAGAAGCACTGTCAATTCTTCCGAGTTTCTGAAAACTCAAGCTAAAAAAGTTCAATCCGTTCTAGACGATTATGAAACAATCAAGTTGGCCGATACATATGTGGCAGCATGTATCCAAAATCTTTAACACACTATTTTCACGTCAACCAGCCTATTCAATTAAGTGCTTGCTGTTGGTGTAAAACTTTGCAGCCAGGCCAGTCACTCGATAGCTGAGCAGTTTTCACGTAATATCACTTTTAAACCAACCTATAGTGTTCTTCCATAAAGCAGCACTACGACATTTAAGTTCTGTCACTGAATTTTAGGTCAACTTATTCTAATGCTATAGCTTCTCAACTTGAATTAAATCTCAATCAGGCTAAGAGCGGCTTTCCTTACTCATGCTCGTTAGCTGCGCTTGGAACCAAGCTCAAATTCTTCGGAGAATACCTTCATTTTGAATGCTTCCAAAGCCTATAATTCACTCTCGACTGTCATCAAAACCTCGGCTTACTCGACGAAGCCTGAAAAAAATCTTAAACACTCCTGGTCCTCATAGAATTTGCTCTTGATCTCCTTGCGTTGTCCTTAGCATGCTTTGTACATGCTGACGCTTGGAATTTTAACCAAAAAGTAACTAGCTTAGGTTCCAAGATGTGAGAAGTTAGTAAGGCGGTTCTTCGATTTGCCTTACAATAGGAAGGAGGTGGTGGCGACTATAGTTGCATTGAGCTAATGTCTTGCTTTGGCATCAAGGTAAAGTTGCTCGGCAATGACAGTAGGGGGTCAAGGTAATTTTACTTGAAGCCCAAAATCGAGGTCTCGAGCGACGTGGCATATGTAAAGTGCCTGAATAGAGATAAAATACTCAAATGGTGCTAAACTAATGTAGAAAATAAATAAAAGGATCCATAGATGTATCTATCCACGTTGGCATGCTTTTTTGCAGTGCATATTAAAGTCTAGGAAGAGCATTGGTTCTCTGAGGGTGCGATTCAAGCATCAAGCTATTGCATGGTCAATATGATTTTTTAGAATTATGAATCCCTTAAATTGATGAAAACAGTTAATTTCTACTGTTCCACAAAAGTAATATTTCCTCTATGGCCCGTACGATGGTTTTTGAATGGTCCACATGGATATATGAGTGTTCCTCAAGAATATATGACAGTACCGGAACAAATGAGAGGCATTTTGAGTATGTTATTTCAGAGCAAGAGAATAGTGAATAGCCATACCTGATTGATACTGCATCAATTGGTTTCTTGCATAAAGCAGATGCATTTTTCTAGGCATGGGGAATATTTATTATAAAATTAGTGAAAAATTACTGTATCAAATAAGCGTCTTTTCAGATATACAGCACCTAAAGAGAATACCTTGTAATGTCTGTTGGGCTCAAGAAAAGTCTTGGCGTCCTAGTTTACATGCAAACACAGCAATAAAGCTTTTGAAAGTGAAGCAGAATATTGCTTTTTACTTGAAAATAGAATTTCGAGAACGAAATAAAGTGTTAAATAAATATAATTTTTTCAGTTTAGATAATTCCATATTGTGTTCCGTCTGATTAATGAAAGGCAAGAGATCCATCAAGTTGGCTATACAGTGTATGTGGCTGGAACTGATGAATCACTCAGGTATTTGCCACTTCTGCACACTTAAGAGTTCGGAGCCTGGACCTGAGAAAAGCTTCCTGTCATTGATTCACAAACTTTTTTCAAACCCAATGCCTCAGTATAGATTGAGTTCTCTTAGGGTGCTTTATTGAATGTATTATTGTTATAATTCACAAACGCTCTTTGAATATGTTCTAAGCAATTTGATTCGAGTGTACAGACCTAAATACTTTTTTCCGGAATAGGTCTCTGAAAAGTCACCCTACTAAGATTTGACAACACTGCATTGAACCTATAAAGTCATTGCTGTGCCTGCATTTTCTATCGATTTAAAGTAAACTTCAGTGTCCTTGTAAATTCTAATATAGTTTAAACGAATACAATTAGTACCACCGTGCTAATAAGGAATGTATCAAGAGAAGACCCCTATAGATACAGAAATCGATGGATACCGAATCCTTTTTGGTGCACTCCTATGCAAGCGTCAGAGTGCTCGTTACTTAGCAGCTTACTTTGATGCAATATGAGAGAAATTAGGAATGATAAAAGTGGATTTTTTAATCACGGCACTGCAATGCCACTGGAGTTAAAGGCTCACTTGTTGATGTCATACTGTGGTAAGAAAAAAACAGATAAACACAGAGCTAGTTTTAGCTGTAAAAGCACGTGGCAGTGAGCATTTTGATCTAACATGCAAATAAGGTAATGAAATTAGTGAAACACCAATGATTCTGACGATATTCATTGTGTGCCCATAAGTCGTCAGAAAGCAAGTGAAGCATTTTGATAATTTTGTAACTAAAGCAACATAAAAGAAAAGAAATTAAGCGCCTGAGAATGTTTTTTTTCTGATGCTGCTTGTTGACAAAGAAATAGACTGCACTGCATTATTTTTCTTGAGAAAGCGGTCGTATGCAAGTTCTGTAATCACTTGTGCAAGCTCAACAAAAGTCATGAAGCTGAAGCCGATATAAAGTCCTGATGCTCCACCCGAGTCATCTGAAATACAAAAATAGTCAAAAATATCTGTAAACTTAGTTCAGTTTTCAATGGACAGGAAAAATTAGACATGACATATATTTTTTCATAATTAAAGTGTCAATATCAGACAAAACAATACACAGAGATTCTTAAAATTCCAACATCGGACGGAGTGTTCTGTTTAAATAACGACACTTGGTTTTGCTAGCCAGCTCGGCAATTTTAGTTTCGACGTTGGCCAGAACTTCTATATGAAAGAATGTTTCCCTATTACAAGCTAGATTATGTATTAGTTAAATAGTTGGTCCATGTGTCCGTGTGTCCATATGGGCATCACTATCACTGACGTGATGTTTAAATTGAGTCGTTTGTGCTGAATTTTGAATCTGTCAACGAGCATACAGATAGACTATTAATTCGCCACCAGCGCATTTTCCGATGAATGCCAATCGTGATACAGCATTAGCAGAAACTGAAAAGAAAATGAGTTCTTTCCAGTTACCAACAGCCGAAAAGCCTGAGGACGAAGCAGACTCAAAATAAAACTTCATGGAACTTTGTGTGCACTTAAAATAGCTGAGATATAGTATTAAAGCTGCCTAAGTAATAAAATAGTTTAAACTTAGTTAATTAGAAAATTTTAGTCATTTAGCTCATTTAGAAATGCTCATCGGAACTTTAATAAGAATTTTTGTAAAAAACTTGTCAGCCGTTAGTATTTTTTTCACTTAGTGAACAGGTGACGTGAGCTTTGTTGCTTTCAAAAACCTAGCACCGATAACTGGTGTCTAGCTTTAATGAAAAATTTACTCTATTTCCCCTAGTCAGTTTTCTGCAAGCCCCTAGTCAGATCCAAATTCTTTGACTCAATATTAGGTTTGCAGAGCGCCACATTTGACTTGCTATGTTCTGGTAAAAATAACCGTGATAGTAGGCGACTGAAGTAAGTTGAGTTCCAAAGCCTAACCTGAGTTATCGTGAGATGTCTACTTGCCCAAAATAATGCGTGCAGTTTTTGCTATTATCTTTAAGCTGACTCAATGTGGATTTTTACCTCCTGACACCAAGCACTAATTTAGTTTCTCGTCCGTTGCAGAATTCTCTTCCGAATATCTACGTTCTCGCGAACATTGTATTTACAAATGGATGCAGCTAAGACCTTTCTAGACCACATTTGTTTGGTAGGTGACCGTAGTGCCTAGAAATGAAGTGCCTATGGACATCTAAGTGCTTACCACTTAGAGGTGAGTCCGCGAAACAAGAGACATTGTGAGATATGGTGCGGGCTTGTAATATGCTTATTAATTATGACTGTGCATGCATATTATAGTGAGCCGTGATGTTACACTGGGTAAGGTTGTTGCTGTTAATGACCTCGGCCATGCTCTTGGTCCCTAGGGCGTGACTTCGAATTCTGCACTGGGTTATTTACTTATCACCACATCAAGTGGTGGGGATAGCCGTAAAAGCTCTTCTGGCTCTAAAAAAATGCTGTATAATCAGCTAAAATTGGTTAATTATCATTTCGTTACTGTCGCACAAATGGATTTATAGACGATATTGCTGGTGCATTATTCCTTGTGAATTATGCATTAATAAAAGATAAATTCTCCCGAGCCGACACAGGGAGTGTCAGCTGAGAACCGGCCCGTTTAGCACTCCTAGCATTGTCTTGAACTGCTCGGCACGTTTTCCCTCAAGCGTTGCCATGAATCTCTCTAGCTTGGCTATAACCAGGCTATGATTTAGGTTGCCCAACCTAACACTTGTCTTTGGAATCCTCTAGCTCAATGGCAGTTAACCCTTATTATTAGGAGACTTGTTTCTGAAAAAGACCTCAACCTGCTCGCTTTGAGAGAAACTTGGCTAAAGTCGGTACATCCGAACATTCACGACACTACCCTAAAAGGATCCTACATCTTTAAAACTCCTAGATAAATCAAAACTGGAGGTAAATCCACCGTTATTGCATGCTGATCCTTTAATTTTAAGGTGTTTGCAGTCCTCCTAGAAGCAGTCATTCGATTTGAATCTATTGTTTCGATTTCACACGACAAGTTACTGATGGTCACAGCTGTCTATCGTCCTCAAGGTACCTAGTCATTATTTATCTCATTATACTGTGATCTCATATCGATTTAGGGTGTACGAAATCGATCCTGATTCGCCATTGATGATTTCAACGTTCATTTTAATAACTTATCTGATGCCTTCAGCACCAATATTCTTACTCTGACTGACTCGTTCCTTAAATCTCATGTGCATTGTCCTACTCAAGTCAAGGGTTGGATTCAACAAAATTTTCTTCTACAATTGCCGGCTATCATCACAAATGACTACAGAGTTATGCTTAACCGACCATTGGTCGATCTCATTCAGCCTACAATCTGTGACCTCCTCGTGACCTAAAATCTCATGTGAATTGCCAAATCGCAAGACTCTTGAAATCTACACTGTCCGTGCGAGAATATCTGCTTCTCACCTACTGCTTAATGCCCCTCCACCCTGTCATCATTGGCAGATTGCTGCAACAAGATACTAGCTGACATGCTCGACGAGTTTGCACCTCTGAATAGGCACACTGTGCTTCACCTCCCTACGTCCTTTTGTTTACAACAGACATTGAACTAACTAAGTCTGCTAAGTGCGAGCTTGAAAGAGCATAAAAGTGATAAGAACCGACTGTCCATCGAAAGGCACTAGAAGACGACAGTAGATCATAATTGTCAATCTTAGCAAAGGCAGGTCTAGCCTCTATACAGATATTGTTAAATCACAGACGCATAATCTACAAATGCTGGTGTATACGATCGAGATCTCCTTAACCGCTCCCAGGTAAGCTCCTAACCTAGAAACTCTTGTGATTGTACAGCTAATCGCTTTACTAACTTCTTAGTCGATAAGATAGAGAAGATCATGGAGTCCACCTCTTAGTGGCAACATCCGTCTGCTTTCCACCAACTTCTAAATTTATAGAGGACACTAATAATCTCGACCCTAAGTTCATATCCCGATCAAAGAAGAGAACTAGTCATTTAGTCACTATTCCCATAGTCCTGCTCTTCGATGCATTGATCAGTTTTGCTGCTGCCATGCATAACTACCGTCGTAAATATGTCATTAGCCTCAGATTATGTATCATTATCTTTGAAAGTTTCGTAGTCAGGCAAATAAGTAAAAAGACTACTCGATCAAACAGCCTCTTAACTATAGCGAAAGAAGAACCTTTAACTCTATCACAACTGCTTGCAGCTGCAATAAAGGATCGCCCACTGTAGGATTTGAACCCATGACCTTGGGCCGAAATCTTGTAAAGCAACCGCCTTAGCTATGGTGCCATCACGACTCGCCAAGACTAGACTAAGAGAAATTAACCAACCTCCACCAGGTTACTCTTTAATATCACAGACACTTAGTTCATCAATATCACTGACACCAAATGAGCCACGGCAGCCCTACAGAATTTAAATATTGTAACCGCAAACTTTGCCGGGAAGTTCCCGTTTGATTTTATCAAGACTGCTATAAATAATTGGCATTACGTAGAGTATCTCTGATCGTTTTTTTATATTTCGGCAGCTTCCGATAATATCGATCATCAAGTCCTTCTTGAGCGACTCTCATCTCGCTTGGGCATCACTAATACTGCAGTGCAATTTTGCAGGTACTATCTCAGTCGGAGACTCCAGTATTGATATGAATTGGCAAAGATCAAAAAACTAATGTCAGAAATATGTGGTATCAAGGGCTTTGTGCTTGGTTCCTTTTCTGTTAATGGTTTATATTTTCATTCTTGCCGATGCGTTTGCTAGGCAAAATATAGGCTTTCACTTCTATGCAGATTAGAGTCTGTAATGCGTCTGCTTTAAGCTCTCTCAGCCCTTGAGCAAGTTAAAATATTCCGTCAACTCTCTAGGTACATGTATTGTTGGCATCCGCACATGGATAGTAGAACACTACTTTAAATTGAGTGATGGCAAAACCAGCTTGCTAGCCATGGATAATAGAGTGTGATAAAGAAATGTGAATGGTTAATGCTCACAATCGGTTCTGCCAGCAAATCTCCAGTTGAATCTGCACACAATCTAGGTGTCTAGCTCCAAAAAGACATTTCATGAAACGATCACATTAGCTCCATGGCCAAATCTGCCTCTTTTTAGCTTCTTAAAATTGCTAAAATTTGGGCTTCTTTAGACAGTAATACCACATCGAAATTAGCTCGTGCATTTCGGACATTCCGTCTCGATTTCTGTAACTAATACCTGCTGGTCTACCGGCTTCTGCAATCAGTCGCTTGCAGCTGGTCCAAATCTTTGTAAATAGGCTTATCTGTCATGAGCGTCTCGTTTGCCGAATCAAACCACTTATCGCCGATCTGCACTTACTCCCAGTCAAGTAGCACATAGACTTCAAGGTTGGGTCACTCACTTTTAGGTCCCTTCTTTTTTGCTCTAGACTACCTATCAGATCTACTCCCAAACCAAGCTAAGCATCGTACCACAAGCTATTTTTGGATAAAGTTGTTTACCTATTAAGCACGTTTAGCTAGTAAGCTCCCAAACGCTCTGATGGCTTCAACTTGTGTCATGGCATTCCTTGACTAGACCACGTTAACAAAGAAACTAAAAATGATTATATATATCGTAGCACTTACGTCCACGAGGTTTGTCCTTTTTGTGCTTATGCGTGGTGGCACTGTACATGCTGTCACTAACCGTTCTTGCAGGCTGATCCTGTGCATGTCACCTTTAACATTGTTTATAATATTAATTATAATAAGAATAATAATAATGCACTTGATAAAGCGCCCTCAGAGAACTCAATCTCTCTCTGGGCGCTTTACATTTGCTGCAAAGGGAAATGCACTTCAATGGTGAGTAATATCATGCATGATAAACAAACAAAATGAATAACGTCGTTAGGGGTGACATGCACAGGATCAACATGCAAATGTGGTTAGTGGCAGCATGCACAGTGTCAGCATGCATAAGCACATGTAGGACGAATCACAGGGACCCACTAAATTACGTCCTAAATAGGTGTGCTTTTAGATTATTTTTAAATGTGGTCAGGTCAGGGGATGTTCTGATGCAGGTCGGGAGGGAGTTCCAGGCTTTGGGAGCATACCAACTAAATGCACAGTCTTCAAAGTATTTGGGGTTTTTACGAGGTACTTGTAGACTGTTGGATTCCAAAAAGCGGGTGGCACGATGCTTGGCCTGATGGGAGAGTACATCTGAGAGATAGGCTGGAGCCAAAGAATGAAGTTACCTAAAAGTGAGCAGCAAATCCTTGAATTCAATCTGTTGCTTGACTGGTAGGTAGTGCAGGTCGGCGAAAAGTGGTGTAATGTGGCAAGTTTGAAGCTCACGACAGACAAGCCTAGCTGCTGAGTTTTACACTAGCTGCAATCGCCTGATCGAACATGCTGGTAGGCCAGTAAGAATGCTGGTAGGCCAGTAAGAAATGTTATTGTGGTTGGCATTGAGCATACTCTCACTAAACATCTAACCATTCTTCCTTTGAAGCATATGAAAAGTTCCTAGAAAATTATAGAATTTTCTGAGGGCCATATAACATATGTATTTTTATTATTGTGTTAGGTGCTGAAAACGAACGAAATGCTCTGTCAATTGACACATACAAGTTCTTTAAAAGACCTCCATACAAGAGTGGATGCATACTGCAGCTTCTTCCAAAGACTTAGCCAGCCATATTGTTTTTAAAAGCTCTTAAGCTATGAAAGCGGAGGTCATCGTTTTAAAAATGTGGTGCATGCCTGCAATTGTCAAGATTCAAGCTGCAATTTAGCTGTGACACTATAATCGCACGGTTTATGCCATACGTTCGATGCACGAGTTTGTGGTTTATGCCACAAATTCGTTGTACGAGTTAGCATCAATCTCTGTTTAAACATAATAAATCGGTAAAATGTGATTCACAAAATTAAGGAATATGATTCATGCGGCTGTCAGGACCAGCAGTGGCCTTCCTCTTTTTCAAGTCTCAGCAGAACGAAACCGTTCAGCTCATCTTTCCTAGTGCCTCGAAAAGACTTCTCTGTAATTTTCCTAAGGGCTTTCCCGGCTCACGTGTGGGAGATTTCGTGCTTACAACTAACCTGGGTATCCATATCAACGATTGGCTCCTTGTAAGTGACAGTCGTTAGGAAGGACCTTTTGTAGACTTTTGCAGGCTGGTCCAAGTGTGATGCATGCTGTTTTTTATGATAGTCTTAGAGTAATACGTTACCTGTAGTTAGCACTTGTTAATCAATTCTCTTGCAATGAATTTGATTTCGCCTAGACGGAGCTTCGGAGATTCTTGTTGGGTGTCGTATACATGAATTATCACTACTAAATTCTGGAACATTTGATTTAACATCTAAAAGTGTAGCTTTAGCTCATTGCAAGTGATGTTATTTATCTTGAATTAACAGCAACTGCGGCCATTTCATTTTTATGCAAACGGTTGTGGAGGCATTCTGTGAAATAAATGTTTTTTTTTTCGGTCGTTCTTGTTCGTAATCAGAGTTGAATTCATGGTATGAGCAGGTGTTTGAGACACGACTGTACTTCCAATCTCCGTGAAGTATATTTTGAGGCCAACCCAGTTTTTCCTGCAATAAAAATAGAAATAAGCCCACATACTTTTATACACAAGTGTGCGAGTACAAGAGCTCCCTAAACACAAATTGCCGACGTTGAGCTTATTCTCCCCTTTTTGATGTTTACAGAGCATGTGCATAGGTGGTACTGTTTTGAGGGTCACACGAACATTTCAATTCGGTATGCCGAAATTATATATTTGAATATCTTGCTACAAATGTATATTCCTAGTAAAAACTTGAGCATATATTCAATAATGACTAAGTGATGAGCTCCCTATCATTAAAGTTTAGAGAGCTAATCTCGAACAAATTCTATTATTCTGCTTGTTTTGATATTTAAAAATAATAAATTACCGTTAAGGAAAATAGTGGTCAGCTGATTCAAGGGCCTCTTATTCATGAGGTCTCACCCTGGTTGTGGCCAGTGAAATGAAGGTTGCAGTTGCGGAACTATTAGGTAGAAAAGTCCGTGCACCTTATTGCTGAATTGAGAAACAGCTGAACCGAGTTAAACATTTATCTATTCAAAAGCCCCTTTTAGGCTGCAGTAGAAGAGTTTCAGAGCCCATTACTCCGCTTTCAGAGGTCAGTCAGAGGTTCCCTACTAAAGGCCTCAAATTCAATAACTCTCTGATTTGAGAATTGCAAGCCCCAGTGAGTAATTCTACTGGGATATATGATCGCGTTTAATCTATGCAGTGCAGGCGTTAAGTCTGTGCAGTAAAGACAGCAATTAAAGACTTTGCAAACGTTAGCCTGTGCATTTATAACTATACCTGCAGTGTTTGAATTTGCATGAGCTGCCATAAACTTAGTCACCGGACTTGAAATATCCTTTATAAGTCTCGAAATTAGCAATAAAAGCAAGCTTTAGCATTAATAAAAAATTCATTCCAATGATGGAGTCATTCAAAACAGTTCTTCCAGTGGTGATCTTCCTTATTGCCATCCAAACTAATTAAAAATGAATAGACGTATATATAACATATGTCAATGGTTTTGGTAATATATATGTATATACATATATATTTGCGATGTTTTTTATTATCTGACCTCTTTAAAGTGTGCCCAATTTAGTAGATTTTGTGAATTCTGATCTCGTTTTTTGGATGACCTCAGCAGGTTGCATACTAGTGGAATAGTAATTTTATTGAAACTTTCCATGCAGAGTTGTAAAGTAATCAACGGAAAATCTTGCTACAGAGGGGCTACTAATACTTGAGCTGAGAGATAGATCTCCGTATTTAATTTGAATATACGTCATCATCGGACACTTAATTCTTTGTAGGGAAGGATGTACTCTAAGAGGCTTTCAAGTACTAATTGATTTTAGCTGCAGCTTCAGTCTAGACGTCCTGAGCTAGCCTTCTTTGCTTCGTTCTTATCGAGAAATAAATGATGATAACTGTCTGTGATTCAAGAACTCGCATATTAAAGCTTCAAATTATAATCAATAGCGGAAAATACGTAGTCGGGTTGGGGCGAATTGTGACTATTGCTGCAAGTTGGAAACGATATAGCAAACCTGAAACTTATTGTTACATGGTTGGCAGTCCACGTTTATATCTGCACGTATCCTCACAGAATCAGAACGAAAAGAATCTTGTAATGATATGCAGCACGGTTGCTAGTTGTCTTAGATCCAGTGATTGTTTGATGCCTCTGTGAGGACTACATGAAACCCAACGTCAACTTGGATTTGTTCACTGCTCTGCCATGACGGCTAACAAAGAGACTATTATTTTAGCTCTTCGTGATCCCCATTGATCTCACCATTTGCTAATGGTCGTTGATCACAGTTAGGGTTGGGTTAAAGCCGTTATGTTTAAAACAGCTGTTTGCAATTTAAAATTGTAAAACAGCAGTTAGCAGCAGTTTTGCTGTTATCCAATTTTTCATTGTTTTACGTCTTGAACTTATTTTTGTGATAACAACAAATTCATAATGCATATTTTGTGATAAATTATGCATCAATACATTTTAAGTATTATAATAATTTTTCAAGAGTTAAATTAAATTAAGCGATACTAAATTAACTACAGTATATCAATCGAGATGCAATCTTAATTTTCTATCAAAATTGTTTAAACGTCCGTCAATGTTGGTTTCATGCATACGATAGATTTGTACAATTTATAGAGCTTTCAATGTGCTAGACGGAGTTCGTGAAGAGCTTGAATTGTAACTAGAGGCGATTAAAGATAGCTTGCCCCTGACTGTAATTGATGTTTCATCTTTTCTGAAGTAAGAACTTAAAAATTATCTTGAAGAGACAAGTTCATACTTTCAGCATCATTTGATGACTGTTCTACGGCAACTTGTACTCTGTTAACTCATAATACAACTGGGGCTAGAATTCTGGCAAAATTAAAAGTACGTTTTGCCTAGTGAACCAATGGATCTTTCAAATTAAGATTTAGGATAATAACATCGTTGCTCTATTGCTCTTCAATGCGACACTTCACATTTTCCACAAGCTTAGTACTAATGTCATTATTCAGTCTAGAGAGCCTGCTAAATTCGAATTTTAAAATTGTGTTACCACTTATAAGCGTGGCTTCTTCTCGGCTTGGATTCTAAACAGCAAGTTTTGTGGATTCTTTGGATTTGAACAAAGTATCAAAATCTTCCAAATGCAATGCTTTAATCATTTCAAGCACCTTGAATTTGGTTAGTAATTTGCCGATGGCATTTTTTGCCTTTAGTTGGGCCTCTAAAATTGTTGGGATGGAGTTCCAGCATGTACCCACGTCAGGAAGTAGTTCGAAAATCTTCTTTTACTTTAGATCTACTTTAATAAAGCTTTTACTTTCGATTAAAATAAATTATTTCAAAAGGTTGATTGTTTGATACATTGGACAAGCTAACTGGGTTTCCTGAGCAGATGATGGTAATCCACGTTTCTGACTCATGTATCCTCACTGATCACTTCAAAGTTTGCGCCTGCTTCAAAAATTGCCCATTTCATTTTTATCGTTATTATCTGGGTGAAAATCGATCATATCAGTAATCTTCTAGGCCAATGTTTCTCATACTCTAATGTGCAGACCATAGTTTAAGCAGAACTGTCCGATGACATCGATGTGGGTAATGCATTTCTTATTTACTGCAGTGCCGTCCTTTGTAGATCCTAATATATCCCTCTCCATAGTGATTCAAAAGAGCTCAAATGCTTTCCCGTTAATTTGTCCATACCGAAAGCAATATGCGAACAAAATATGCGAGCAAGTCCCATCTCTATTGGTGTTTCATGGCTCCTATCATTATCATTGCCTTCGAAGAATCAACCTGCACTCACGGCTGTGTATTCATCAATAGTCATGCTACAAGTTACTCCTCTCTCTATTTGTCCAATGATTTTATTATTCATTTTGTTTCTCTTATCTTAGTAATCATCATGAACCAATTTCTTCACTTCGCTTTTATTCACTGCAGGTGAGAATCCATCCAGCGAGATTGATTGCATATATTTTTATATCCAGTGATAGATCTAATCAATGTTTCATCGGTAGCCAGGTCGAGAATAATGTCCTTCAGACTGTTCTGCCCTAGAAAAATGGCAATCGTGTTTGTTCTCTTATTGTTAACGGTCTTTTCCTTAGGTGTAAAACCAGCCACAGGTTTATCAAAATCTATTCCACTTATTATAAAATATCTTGTTGACATCGTTGGAAACATTCAGAGCGTTAATAATTTTATTGAAACTGCATCTTCCACATTAACATTCCCGATCAGTGGTTCTCAACATTTTTATATTCCCGCGGCCTTTACATACAGTTCTTCATGTTGTGGTTACGCAAATCGTAAAATTATCGTATGCAAAATTCGGAATTGCATGTTTTCTGATGGTCCGAATCGACCCCTGTGATAGGGTCGTTTGACCCCCAAAGGGGTCGCGACCGGCTGGTTGAGAATAGCTGTTATAGATCTTCTGTAATTAGATTGTTTCGTTTTGCAACACATTTCCAAACTGAAGACACGACTGAAAAGAAAATCAATATTTGTTGACGCCAGAAGATCAAATTAGCTTACATATGTCTTATTTACAAAAAATGAGCATTAATTACAGCTTTTGGCTAATTTGATAAAATTATTTTAAATTTCTAAGAAAATTCAAACAAAATTAAAGAGGATTCAATAACTATTTTATATCTGTATATAAAGTTGGAGTCTTAGTATTAATATCTTTTTGTTTAAAAATATTTCCGATAGAAACAATGTAACCGATATAAAAAAAAACAGCTGTTAGGTGGTTTTGATTATGAGCGAGAAACAGCTGTTTCAGTTTCACTATTAAACATTTACCAGGAAACCTATTCACAAAGTAGATTTGGCTGAAACAATATAATAGATACACGGCATGAGATTCGTGCTCAGTAATAGCCAGGTGGTTTTCGGCTATTCGTGGGGCAGTATCTCACCTAATTCTCACACCTCTCACTGTGTACCGAAAGTGAAATAAATTGAATAGGATGGAATTATTGCCTGCAAGAAGAATCCACGATCCGCTGAAGTTCGTTGCATATCAAACAGAAAGACCTTAATGCTACAACAGGTAGTTCGTGCCCATTATAAAACAGTTCAATGATTCCAACGTCGGGCATCACTGTAGGTTGCTGTCACAGTGTCCGCCTCATAAGCCAATTTCTCCGGGTTTATCAACCAACCAAAGAGAAGCTTTCGACTAGTATTAGGTAGGGCAAGATGCATCGATTAAAATGCGTCGGCATTCTTGGTCTAGTAAATTAACCGTATACATTGAAGCAATCAACTCACTAGCAATGCAGAAATGTCTGGCTAAAGTATAATTCTTTCCACAAGTGGGAGGCAAGCACAGGCTCAGGTGTGTGTAAGATAGTTAATATCGCAGCCCAGTCCGACTAAATACCAAATCCAAAAATAGCCGGTTCTCGTGCTAGGCTCTTTTTATCAAAGCAAATTATAACTTTGAAAAGCTTTAGTTAACAAATATAGTCTATCCCAGAATGCGAGCAACGTCCACTCTTTGTAACTGAAGGCTCAAGAGCACTGGTGGGGGCAGCACAATAATTCTTCGTTGCAGTTCGACCAGCCACTACAGAAGTAAGCTATACAATTACAAGAAATGAGTGCGGTTGAAATCGAGGTTACCATTTTCACACGTTTGCTCAAAACAATACCTGGCTTCGTTCACTATGCATGTCCTGATAAAAAATGAGGCTACGAGCTCTTCTAGTAAATAGTATGTACAGCCGGATGCACATCGAAAGCAGCTCAGGCATACTGACAGGAATACTGAAAAAATATCGACAGTGAAAGCTGATAAGTCTTCATGGTTTTATAGAGCTAAAGGTGGAAAGAGAACACATTATGCCACACAAAAGCGGTAAATGTGCATGTAATGTACCGGAATAGCTTAAAATCATTCACGTTATGTATTATAAACACGTTTGCACCATGCTTTCTGGGCATAGGTGCTTCGCGAATAAATATAACTCATTCATATAGCGCCACAAGAGAACCTAATCTATATATTTAGGGGCTTTACATGCGCCTCGGCGCTCGAGCCCATGACCTCAGCCAGAAGTGGTGAGGGCGAGCACCTAACCTGCTGGACCCAACCAGATTGAACGAGCGGCAACGAATCAGCGAATGGAGAGCAAGTTTTTACAATAGAGGTCATAGACATCCTAAACGAGGTCTTTTCTAAATGCTGCCCATTCTTGGCCCTGAATTTACTTTCTGATCACAACCGCGTTTCCATGAAACTTGTGTGGATGTTTTTGCCTAAGCTGCAAGTAACCAGCAAATGATTCCCAGTTGGAGCCTGTTAGTCCTAAATGTCTGCGATTTATTCAACACCCACATATTGTTTTCTAAGAGGTGCTCCTAGGATGTATCCTTTTAATAAATGTGATTTTATTGGAAAGTTATTCCAAGGAAAATGTCTCGAAATGGCTATAGTGACCCAGGCATCTTGCTAGGTCATCACTGGGCGCCTGACTGTCGAGACTTCATTCACAGTACAAGCTGCAATATGAGCATTTTCCTTTCAATCCAGCCAATTCTGTTTGCAGGGTAGGGGGCGTTGGGGCATGGCAAGTTGGTCGGTCTTGTCTGCGTTTTCAAATTGAAGACTGCAGTTACAGGCTTCTCTCAGAAACTGGCTTTCTAGTGGGGTGCATCGAGCTTCGACTTCGAGGTCGATGAACGATGGCTAGCCAACACTCGGCTTGCCACTGCTTACTGCTACTGAAGCTTGGGTAGTTTACGGTGGTTGTACAGACTGGGAATATATTCGAACGCGATTTCAGTGCGTGTTCCAAACTGCTTGGTCTATTCGATGGTGAGGCCCACGCAAATATACGATGACTATTTATAGACCTTTTGTTTCTTCCCAGCGCTTTCTCTCTCCCTCTCTCTCTCTCTCTCTCTCTCCCCCTCTATCTCTCTCTCTCTCTCTCCCCCTCTCTCTCTCTCTCTCTCCCTCTCTCTCTTCCTCCCTCTCTCTCTCTCTCTCTCTCTCTCCCTCTAGCTCTCTCACTCTCTCTGTGGTGCGGATATTAGTTCGAGCTTTAGGAGCATGGTAACAGCCGTTTTGTAGGATCTGCAATTTATCCCTCGTGAGCTACAGCTCTACAGGTTGAACTTTGCTTATGCAGTAGTGCACTGAGAAAGAAGAAATTACCACTTACTGCTTGAAATGGCTACGCGTGACCAACTGTACTTACGTGATAAAACTGACAGGGATATGTGACCAAAACTCCAGTTCACGGCTGATATTGCTGTTAGGGAATGGTGCGTAGCTTACGGTCGAAATGAATTCCTCGTAATTGCAAGGCTTTGGACATTCGCAGTACTGACTGAAGTTTTTGTTAATCATTCCTAAAACATTCCTTCGCGCGATATAGTAGCTCCGAGCACTAGTGCTACTACCTTAAACTTTGCAGCATATACTTGGACCACTGAAAAATATGAGCCATAGTTGGCAGCAGGGGAATAGTTGTCGTTGCGTTAGAAATGTGGAAGGGAGTTCCACAGTCAAGGACCAGCAGAGCTTAAGCGTCTGTTTCAATTATAAACAATCATAAAGTCAATAAAGCTTGTAGGGCAGAAGAGCTTTTAACAGCACAACCGAAGCCTAAGTGGCTTACACGCAGAGACAGTAGCCATCGTCTCATATTAGGATGAGAAAACAGAAAAGCTAGTTGGAACAACTTGGACGAAGTAAAAAGAGTAGTAGCAGCAACGTTGTAGTTGGATACCGCAAAAAATCATAGAGTCGACTGCAAAACTAACTGAAAGATATTATTATGCCCACAAGTTGCACATGTGGGTTCTAACTTTCCCGATCGAAAAAGCACAAGCAGTTTGATAAAACAGTCATTATAAGAAGTAGGCAGCCCATTTTTTAATTTTTTTGATATTCATTAGTAACACGAAAATTTTTGAAGAAAGCAGGTGCTGTACTGTGTTCAAATAATTATGAATATATATGCCGTGAACGGATTTTTTAGTAGACCCGTGTAACGTGACGTCTTATTCATATTCAATTAACTAAAACCACCAACTCTTTTAAAAATAGTACACACAATGCAGGCTCTTGGATCCATGTATTATCAGAATATGTAGCATTCGTTTACCCAACAACTGCTTTGTGAATATCAAGGTATTTTAATGGCAGTCCTTCTACAAGTGAGTAAAAGAAAACAAGTTTTCAGAGTGGAGTCAAATAGTAAGATCCTTTTTTTATTAATGGCCCTAGGCTATCGTAATTTGTAAAGCTAGCGAAGGTAATTACCGGTCTTGAAACCAGAATGTTGAACACTAATGGCGTGATTAGGTTGTTAAAGATTCACTGTTGTGCTGGCTGTTGCAGGTAATAGCTCAATTGCTTCCCCATAATTTAATCTTGAGCTTTGACTACATATAGGCTACAGAGTTTACATAATCACACCACACAAAGAGTTTACTCTTACAGTCTTTTTTCTTTGTACAAGACTTCAACGCCACACTTTACCTGCATTTCTTTGGTGACATTATCTTAATACTAAGAATTAGTGTGCATACAAAAAAAACCTCCACCCAGTATTGAGGTGCAGCAGCTGTGGCTAGAGGAGGGCATTTCTGAATTAAGTTGCAATTTAAGGAAAGAAATATTGATAGGAAAAATATTTTCCAAGTAGCTTCATTCGCCACTTTTCTCCACACAAATATGATGGAGTAGGATGACGAAGTGAGGTAAATGCTCAATATTAGCAGCCTAATCATCTATCAAGCTGTCTCAAATAAAATGGACTTCTGAAATAAAAAAAAAACAGATACAAAGTTTAGTAATTCAACATTTTGTATAGTAGAAAAGATGACTTGGTTCAGGTGTCGGCTTTACTGACATTCGAAGTTCAATTCACTGCACAATAATGAAAAAAACAGAACAAAAATGAATTGGACTGTGATCCAAGTTTTCAGTGACTTTACAATGTGGTTAGGGGGATTTAAATTTTTTATACATTTAGATTTGAGATATATTAGGCCTCCTGTGATTGGCATATGTACTCAGCATGCAAATCTTCGATTGTTGAACATAACTTTGAAGTTTTAAAATGCGAAAGCAACCAATTATTTTGTGCACGAAAAATCACTTACGTAACAGGTCTCACTTATTTTTTTGAAACGATCTATCTAAAATGGGGATCAGAGCATAACAAATAGGCAGCTCTTGTCGAACACCTTGAGCAGGATTTACATAGAGAGATCATTTGAAGGCCAAGGCTAATGTACAATTAAAACGGTAGGGCATTGAGTGAGGCCTCATCGGCTATTCGTAATCCTTATCTCAATTGTTTTTAAAGTTGAATGCTGTCATCGAGATTGACGACAATTGCCCACAGCTCCTGAATGACTGAAGAAGTGCTCGTTTGGATAAAAATGCTACTGGTAATGTTATGAGGTATACATAGAACCACAAATGCAGTACCGCCGCTTTGAATCGAATCTAACTGGAAAATATCTGCCGCACAAGTGCAACAATGATTTTTGGTATTTTGCTTCACATATATTAGATTTCACCCTCTAAATTGTCAGTCTATATTCGCTGATTGACTACAAAATTTATCATCGAAATTTCCTTTCGACCCTTATCAAGGAGATGATTGATTCAAATAATGTATCAGCCTCAAAGAAGGTGCACTGTCTACTATAAATGTAAGTATTTTCAGAAGCCAATCAAATGCATTGTCCGTATGCATGCAAGCGTTGCTTAAGCAACTGGCTGGGCAAATAATGTAAAACGGTCGAAGTGGGCATTATCCATACGTTTCACATAGCTCCTGCACTTTTACACATCTCCTCTCGAATACATTTAAAAGGAAAGAAAGGCCACTGCACAAAATTGATCCGTGTTTTCAGGTTATACCTTTGTTAAGGATATTCGAAGTACATAAACACATTTTCCATAGAAGAAAACTCTAGAAAGTATAATTATATGGCTTAGAACATAGTTCTATCGAGGATTTTAAATTTTCTTGTGGTAATCAAATCTTATCAAATTCTTTTGATAACACCGTATTATGATTTTCACTACAACGTTTTCTCACATGATAGTTTCATGTGTTGCATATCTTACCACAGCCACGATAAAAAACATTATTCGAGAATAAAACGAGTCCTTTTTGGCTATGGCTTAGTAGATAGCAATGATAATCTTTTCCATGGCTATCCTAATGAAATATGAATGAATAGCAGTGGTGGTATAGACAAAGTCATTAACATTACGAATTAGCTCGCATATACAAAGTAGAGCCGATTCTCATAAAAACAGGATATAATAATAATTGAGATGGTCAGTTCGGGTTAGTAAGCAGAAACTATGCCGAAAAATTCTTAGTCGCAACAGCTGCTTTCGCAGGTAGAGATTATGATGCTCATGCGAATCTGCTAGAAGTCTCCTGTAGTAAGACGGATCTATCGTGTTATTATTCTATAAGTTTTTAAGTTGCAATTTGTTTTAGATTTATATATGTCATGGTTATTATATGGAAATTAAGTTAGCAGTAGTTGTAATTGTAAAGGATAATACGCACTTGGCAATCTCTGAATAGTACCTGTGTGATTTTGTAGGTTTTTCAAACATGGTACAGTGCATGTCAATAACCTTGATTATTGCATCTCTCGCTGTCGTTTGTAAAGAGCCGGGGAATGGATATTTTTAGTTTCTCTTGAGTTTTAGACGAATTAATTATAATTATTGCTGTAACCGAATATGGTAACTACTCAAGAGACTCCAAAAGTAATTAAATAATAGTTCCAAGAGGGGGCAATACAGTTTCAATAAACAATATTTTCCGACACTCGTATTTCCAAATGGCCGACAAATTAAATTAGTCCAAATTGACCGACAGCTGAATCCTTTATCTACAATGTTGAACTTCGAGGCCCTTTTTAGCTTTAATAATACGAAACTTGGAATGTACACTGTACATAAATACTTACCTTCCATTTTAGCAGCACAGCCAAGAGTGTCGTCGATGTTGCACAGATTGGAGGTATTTGGATAAAAGTAAGGTATGCATGAGCAATTTTGTTCAATTAGCTTCATTTTGCATTCTGCTTCACACGTTGAAAGAGTGTAGGTGTCAAAAAATTCGAGTTGTTGATTAGGCTCGCATTCACCTTCTGGTGGCTCGATATTTTCATACTAAAAAGTATCAGGTAATTTTATAGATGGATGATATCTTTAAAAAGATGTCCGGTAGTATTGGGAGTTATCCCCCAAAATGGCCGCCAATAGGGGAGTTGTCCCTCCAAAAGCATGTTTATAAAATATTGTACGAAGACCAGTAAACTGATTGGCATGAAAATTGACACGAAGAGCACTGGTAGCATTACCTATCGTTTGATGTATAATAGCTGCTGTTTTGACCTTCTTATGACCTTTAAAAGTCCAAAGTCACGTATAGCACTGCTGGTTAAATCAGTTCCAATTTTTTTCGAGGATTAAAACGTAATTGTAGAAACATGGCAAACAGCTTAAAAAATGCAAGACAAGCGACTGGAGACTTACCACTCACAAAAAACTTTAAAAAAAAATTTGACATCTTCAACTTACTAGTTATGGGCAAACCTAGTGTTATTCAGAAATTGGAAAGGCTGACTTTCAAAATTGGCTCTGCCAGCATATCTCCAGTTGCATCAGCTCGAAATCTAGGTGTCATATTCCAAAGCGACCTCTCATTAGACGACCACATCAGCTCCACAGTCAAATCAGCCTATTTTCAGCTTCATAGCATTGCTAAAATTAGGGCTTGTTTAGATAAGGATACCACGTCCAAGTTGGTCCATGCATTCGTGACATCTCCTCTCGACTTCTGCAACTCACTGCTTACTGGCCTACCAGCATGTGCGATCAGGCGATTGCAGCTGGTGCAAAACTCTGCAGCTAGGCTTGTCTGTCGTGAGCGTAGCAGTTGCCACATTACTCCACTTCTCGCCGACCTGCACTGGTTACCAGTCAAGCAACGGATTGACTTCAAGGTTTTGTCGCTCACTTTTAGGTCTCTTCATTCTATGGCTCCAGCCTATCTTTCAGAGATACTACCCCATCAGGCAAAGCATCGTACCACTTGCTTTTCGGAATCCAACAGTCTAGAAATACCTCGTACAAACCTTAAATCCTTTGGAGACCGTGCATTTAGCTCGTATGCTCCCACAGCCTGGAACTCCCTCCCGACCTGCATCAGAACATCCCCTGACCTGACCACATTTAAAAGAAACTTAAAAACATACCTATTTAGGACAGCATTTAGTGGGTCCTTGTGATTCGTCCTCGATGTGCTTATGCGTGCTGACACTGTTCATGCTGCCACTAACCACATTTGCATGCTGACCCAGTGCATGTAACCCCTAACCATGTTATTCATTTTGTTTGTTTTTCAAGCATGATTTTACTTACTATTCTATTGCGTATCACTTTGCAGCAAATGTAAAGCGCCTAGAAAGAGATTAAGTTCTCTGAGGGCGCTTTATCAAGTGCAATATTATTATTATTATTATTATCGACTGTCATCACGAACACACCCACGGACACTTTGTCACAGGCACATTATATGCATACACACCCATCATGCATACATGTGGAGGGGTGAGTTTAGAGGCACGTGAGCTCCACCTATATTCCAAGTTTCACATAGATCGGCGCAGTATCAACCAAGTTGTAGAATTTACCAGGTACCATGTACTACTGCTGTGACAGCACTCAGAGAAGCCAACTGTAAGGTGCCAAAGCATGTAGGTGACATGGAATAACAAGTGTTACTATATTTGTCGCCATACAACATTGAAACACATACTTAGGAGCATGTACTTCAAATTTCACCTTGATTGGGTCACAAGTAGCCTACCTGTGACATTTTTACGCCATGTGAGTGAAAGGATGACAAAGGCTTAGCACGATAAACACAGCCAGTTTTGACCAAAACAAGTCAATCTACTGAGGTCCAATACGCATGCGATAAGGCTGGAATGATTCTGTAACTACAATCAATCATACATTCCAAAGTTTTAAGGATATCGGATCATCATTTTAGGAGATATGACATAAATGACAGCAGGCATTGGACTGTCGTATGCAGATGAACTTGAGAACTCCAAGGTATAACCAAGAGGCAGCACTAGGAAACGCTATAATCACATGAACAATTCAATAAATAGATAAATATGGATCTTAGGAAAAGGTCAACCTAACAAGAACCTTATACAGCCTAAGCAGATCATATCCGCGATAGGTCTCATACGGCAGGCCGGCAATCCAGGGTACTGCCGGGCGGCTCACTGGCATTCGCCAATACAAATATCTAACTAGTAACGACATAAATGAGAAATTGAAATCACGTAAATGTCCTTGAATAGAAATAAATCAACCTTTTCAGACTGGCTTCCAGTAAACGACGCACTAGTTCCATCCAAGTCACCACGCTGACCGGCCGCCGAACAAAGGACTACTCGCGGCCGTCGCCACATGCGTTATGGCGGCTACAGGAACTGGATCAGCTGTCCCAGGATTCATGCGGTGCCGTGATAATGGACTCCTTAGTTACGGCGGCCCCGGCAGCAGTAAATTCTCAATACATTATCCCTAATGTTCGTCTACTGGCCGAACGACAGTCACTTCCGGTTTGTGATCTGATGTAAACATACCAATGTTAGCAGGTTTCTGCCAAGTACATAAGGAGTGGGCCTTGGAATGCCGTTTACTGCCGGTTGCTATGGGCGGGGCGGGGAAGCAGAGGCAGGACTAGACACTCTGCCGATAGGGGGTTTACTCTTTTATCATCTTGTTGTACTACCAGGACGTGTGATCTCGAGGGGCGTGTCATTTCCGGAAATTCTTTACGTTTTATCATTTCCCAGTTATTTGTTAAGGGTCCGTTTAGGGCAGAATAGCTTGTATTCGCAGAGTTCACCAGAAAACCGCAGTTCCGGCTCAGTTATTTTTCAAACAAAATTATTTTGTTGAGCTCGATGTACGACTTCCGGCTTAGATAGGCCTAACATAATAATTTTATTGACCATGTTCCAGTCATCTTACAACCACCAAAATTTGAGCTTGCATTTATAACTAGTTTATGTTTAATACGCGAATTTCAAATACATTGACCACTTTTTGTGGACCTACCTCCTGATTTCGGAGGCTACCCCCTTAAAGATATATCTCATAATATCGTGCTTTGTTTTACCATTTACAAATTGCTAGTAAGACATTTGGATCACTTAGCGTACTAGAAAAATAATATTATTATCGTAATAGCTATAGGGATTCATCGAGGTTTCTAAATGTCATTAGCAGCTAGGATGTAAGCAAAAGCTGTGCTGAGTTTTGCTGGTAGCTTGCATTCTCGTTCTCTATCGAGAGGCATTAGCAATACGGGAAGTAAGTGCACGGAAGTTTGGTTGCCCATTCTTTATTATTGTCTAGTAAACAGTGCATCCTTATTTATATAACAGACGGGCTGTAGTTCAACGTGGTTATATGTTAAATTCCTTCATTACCAAGATAAAGGATTACAAACAATCTTCTTCAGTACGACAGTATCGCATGCATTTTTATCATATAGAGATATTTTTGAAAACAGGAAAATGCATATTAAATTTTGAACATTTTTCCTTTAAGGAGATTCAATATGTATGATTTTTCTATGCTCACCTTTTTTTAACTTTTTCATTGGCAATCACACAGGGCATGACGCATTACTCGAAATTGCGAGCTTCCAAAGCTTTCTCATTCAAATTTGGCGTAGTTATACTTAATGCCAAGCATTTTAGCTTCCGGTAGTGCTCAGAATGGCAGCTCATTAATTGCCTTTAATGGTCTGCATGCGATGGTTTTTAGTCACTAAGTTTAAATAGAACAATAGATGTGCAGATGCCAGCAAATTCTTAAAGGACATTCTAAATGTTTTATTGTTATTTTTGAATTCTCTTTGCAATAAATGCTGGCACATTGAATATATTGTCTGTCGAAAAGTTTAAGTTTGAAATGATTGGCGTCTCTCAATTAATTGTATTTAACTTTCAAGATCTTTCTCTATGCAGTTCGATAAAACCATTAACGTTTATTGAGAATCCATAATATAGCTGATTAACTAGGTAATTATGAATAAGCTTCATTCCAAATACTACAGGCAAATATTAACGTGTGCGTGACTGTGTAGCTCGTTGCTGGTTACCTTTCTCAAAGCTTAAAACTGTGCTTGAATAAATTTATTTCTGATAGCAGTTTAAGGGTGGGAAATGTATATGCAAGAAATTCTATAGTGCTCAGCTGTGATTGAGCCGTACCGAGCTTCGGGGTTGACTGCAGCTTCCAGCCCTTCCCAGCAGCCAACAGAAGTCGATCTTTGATATTGGCTCTTTTCTTAGCTATTATTTGAACCTTATATTAATTGTTCGGCCGTCAAGATTCGTTCTACCGGAAGCTTTACCCGACTGTTGGCTACTGTTTTGAGCTTAACCGTTCTGACGTTCCTGCGAGGTAATTATTTGCAACTTAAAACGAATTCGTTATTTACAATGTAGCAAATCAGTGCATACGTTTAATCTTTTTCCATGGGCAAATCCTCATACAATCACTGGCCCACATTTGTGTGAGTTTGACTTTAATTGCTTTCTAACCTGCAGTCTCCGAGGGTAACTAAAATATGGCTTACAACAGCCAACATTATCATTTCTATAGGAAAACGCATCTTAAATTGTTAGAAGTAACATTTAATCAAGAAAATTGAATAATTATACGACAAAATAAAATGCTCTTCACAGTAGTGATTGGTGCAACATTTCGGATTTTAGTGATACTGATTAATTGAGTTTGACTAAACCTGGAGATATAATCGGCAGCGGATTGATTCTGATCAACGGTTAACAGTGGGTTTGCATTGCTCATAGTGCCTGCTACGTATTTCTGGAATAAAATGATGAAGCACACGGCAGTGCTAGTAACCATGTTATATATCCTTCTCAATTTAAAGCATAGGAAATTAATAAAACATTTTAAAATTGAGAAGAAATAGGTCATGGCTCTAATTTAAAAGTAGAATATATCAATAGGCTAACAGTTATGCATTAGCACCTTGAAAACAATGACAAATATTACACTCCAATTTAGCTGCACTTCAGCCGATTAGTGTTAATGCGTGCACTAGTATACAAAATAATTGAATAGCCATAATTTGATATGACGATATGAAGGAATGGAGATTTGTAAATATCTGCTCTTGATATTCCGCAATTAATGTAGACTTGTTAGCGGTATGTGGAAAGTGTACCATAGCTTAAATCCAAGGCGGCTTTAGGTATACATCTACAGTTATTAATAAATTTCGTCTCTCCAAACAAATCATTTTTATTTATCTCAAAAAGGAAGTTCATTGGCTTAACGAAGTTCATAGTATTCGGTGGCTAACAAAACAAATCCAATTCCTCTCTAAGCGCTTTGGGTTGGCTCAGGCAGACAACCCGATCTTCATACGTGATATACCAACTACTTAAATGAAGGTAGACGAAATCTCGTTCCTTACCTCTGTGCGTCTGATTCCAATTGCAGCATAAAATACCGGCCCCACGGAGATTCCAGAGACCGTAGGATCAGGCTGGTCATTCTTGGAATGAACTAACACCTTCAAACCCAATATAGGGCTCCCATTTGTCATGAGTGACTCCGAGTAATCGTCCTAAATGGTCGAAGCATCGAGAAGTAAACGTGGAGACCATGTTGGATATTTAAAACAGGCAGCTACTAAAAAAGCTTACCGCTTGTACGTTGAAGTAGAACTCTAATCCATTAGCTTCGGGTGCATGAGTCTGCTGCAAAGGCAACTTCAGCCGAGAAGTATCGCCTCCAATGCTGTCAAGGTCATCCTTAGTAACTTCTTTGTTAAAAGTGTAGCAATTGCCATAGCTCGTCATTTGGTGGCGGAAAAAACTAAATAGACACAATGGCCTTATGTAGTGTTAATTGTGGCCCCATGAATTCAGACGTTACCAGAATGAGATGCTAGTGCTTGTTACAAAAATGAGTGAAGCAAGTACAGAAAACAATGCCTTGGCAGGCTTCACTCAGAGAGCGAGAGGTAGTAGCCATTGAGAGCATAACTGTCCACAGAGCAACTTCTTTAAAAAAAATATGCAAAGTATTGCAGTGCCATTTAAGAGGTGGATGCACAAGTCGATGACAATTACGATAATAATGTATGCTGACAATCTTTCTAATCGCGTGGGGTTATATCAGAAACGTTCATTTCTATCAAAAAGTCAAGAAAGTGTGAATAGGAAGCTACATTATCCCATTGATAGAGCTGGCTCTTTATAAGTTCACAATTTTTACTCCCCGAAAGCCACAAACCTTCATAAGGACAAGATATGCAAGATCACACGGCTCTTAAACAATATTTGGGATCTACTTGATTATCCCGTGTCCAAAATTAGCAACATTCTATATACAAAATGAAATTAAATGAAGAAATTAAAATAATAATTTTTGGAACCCAGGTGTGTTAGCAAACTGAGCATGGAAATTTAGCTTTCAATGTGGGCTTATGTAGTATTTGTCGAGCAGCGTACGACACCATGTAGGCGTTCTGATTCACAGTTACCTTTATCTGAACGATTTCAGCAGGTCAAAGATAATTCCGGCTTTTTTTAACTAGAGAAAAGTCCAAGGAACTGGGCATGGTCAGACTAGAATAACTCATATAAGTCGGTCCGTGCACTAGTTAAGCCTCGTCTGAACATCGACAAATCAATGCCAGCAATTATTCCCGAACGAACCTACAAACCGTTGGAGACCATGCCTTTTGTTTGTATGCTCCTATAGCCAGAAACTCGCTACCCACCCACGTCAGAAAGCCCCAATACTTGCACTTTAAAAAGAAGCTTAAATCAAACCTTTCCATTACAGTATTTGGCGAGTCCTGTTATTCGTCCTTCGTGTGCATGTATCCACTTACTTGATCGTGTCTGCTGCTTACTGAGCCTGTGGCTTGAGAATGTTACTACCAACAATTTTGTAATGCTTTATTCGCAGTATTTGTAATGTGCCTAGAGAGAGAGAGAAAGAAAGAGAGAGAGAGAGAGAGAGTGAGAGAGAGATTTAGTTCTCTAAGTAGCTATACACGTTTACTATTATTATCATTAAAACTGTTATTCCCACCTAAGTAATGTGGATTTACGGTGGCTGAAAAGCTCTGAAGCTAAGCCTGCTGGTTTTGAAAGTCACTATTACAACATAAAACCACTTTTTACGCAGATCCACTCATTCCTCATATACCAGTAAATCAATTTCAAGGTGTTGCCCCTCGCGGCCTCGGGCGACTCCTAGCTTGGTGTGGACCTTTACTTGATTTCTCCGTAATACCTTCGGGTATTCCGCTGCTATCTTCGCTGTGACTATTTATGAGCTGTCCTCGGATATGCTACACAAAACAGGACCTGCTTAGTATAAGATGCGATTTCGCCATTAGTCGATACCTACCGGCTGGCCTTCTCTGGCGGGTGAGTGAGAACCTACCTGCATCCTGCGTTCGCCCCATCAACAGCTCGGCTATCAAACCTACGACTCATAAGTTTAAAGAGCTAAATAGTACTTGTTGTGGTAGTAGCCCACCCGCTGTAGCCCAGCACGTTGTGAAACGTCGTCCCACGGCCGTTACCATAGTCCAATTCAAATTCGAAGAGCCAGCATCCGCCGGGCCGGACGCAAACGGTAGAGAATACGAGCCACTTCATCGCCGTCGCCCAGTTGTTGGACAGCCTCTTAAATTCCGCTTACTAAATGTCCGCTCGCTAAAAACCAAGGGGTTACTTATCCGCGATTAAGTGGTCCAGGAGAAGCTAGATACATTTCTGCTTACCGAAACCTGGATGACGCCTTGTTCCAGTAGCTGTATTTCCGAGACCACCCCACCCGGGTTCTCATTCTATCAGTCCATGCGTTCTGACAAGGTTGGTGGCGGGTTGCAATTGTTGTTCGCGAATCGTTTGGCTATAAAATGTGCAGTTTCTCGCATGGGTCATCGTTTGAATCGGTTGCTATCAGGTCTTCATCAAAGACAATGCCTCTCACCGTTGTGATATACCGGCCTCCTTCTGGCTGCCTAAACTTGCTTATAGAGGAGTTTTCAGAGTTCCTCGCTAAAATATTTGTGTGTGACAGGCCGCTACTGATTGTAGGAGACTTCAATATTCACGTTGACAACCCTAGCAACAGCCAGATCCGCTCATTTCTTGACTGTCTGGAGAATCTTGGTTTGGCCCAACACGTTAATCATAGCACCCATGTCGGTGGCCACATTCTAGATCTCGTGATCACTAAGGATGTCCTCCCTTCTGACTTTGTGGTGTGCCCACTGACCCTCTCAGATCATTGTTCGGTCTCGTTTACTGTTCCTGCTCCCTCGTACGAGCAGGGCAATATCGAATTTACCAAACGACGTAACTTACAAAACATTGACTTGGACAAGTTTTTGAAATCTGTTTGTGATGCAGGACTTCTTGATCTGCCTGCATTCAGACTCGACCGGCAGCCTCGATACCCTCAAAGATGCGATGGACATGACACTCAGGAGTGCTCTTGACAAGCATGCTCCCGTTCGCTCTATCCGTGTTCAAAGTCGTCGAGATTGCTTTGCATTTACAAAAAAACTCCTTAAGATGCGCCGTGTTAAGCACAGGCTGGAACGTCGTTTGAAGAAATCGGGGTCTGAGGCAGACCTAGTCAATTTTAAAGACCTCCTTCGTGTTTACACACGAAAGCTTAAAAAAGCCAGGGCTTCTTTTTTCATTAGAAAACTGAATTCCTGCCAGTCGGACACTAAACAGATTTATAAAACAGTAAACCATTTACTGGCCGATGCTGTCAGGTCTGACTCCCCAGATATTAAGGGCTCAGCCGAAAAGTTTTCAGCCTTCTTTACTGAAAAAATTGTGCACATTCGTGCCTCCATTAAGCCCCCTCCGACCAAAGCAATCGCCGTTCCTCAACCTGCGACCTTTCTTAAAAGATTCTCTGATGCTTCTGCCTGTGATGTGGCTGCGTTAATAAGGTCTAGCAAAAAGAGCTCATCTCCTGAAGACCCTATACCTTCATCTCTGTGGTATTCACTTGCCGACCAACTTAGCCCTGCCATAACCAAGATTTTTAATGCTTCTTTGGGAAAAGGGATCGTCCCCAAGTCCTTCAAATCGGCAATCGTTAGACCTATTCTTAAAAAGCCTGGATTAGACACAGAGGTCCTAGAAAACTAGCGTCCAGTTTCCCTTCTTCCACTCTTATCAAAGATTCTTGAAAAAATTGTTGCTAAGCAGCTAGTTGAACATATTGAAAATAATGGAATGTCAGAAACATTTCAATCAGGTTTCAAGAGGCAGCACTCTACCGAAACTGCTCTTCTCGGTGTTAACAATGGCATTCTACGTGGCAACGACGACGGGAATGTCACTGCCCTAGCTCTGCTAGATCTGTCTGCACCCTTCGACACCATTGATCACGAAGTTCTGCTTGAACGACTGAGAACAACGATCGGTCTGGCAGACGAAGCACTGGCATGGTTTAAATCATACTTGTCTGATCGTGTTCAATCCGTGTCGTGTGGGGGTCAGGTCTCAGACATGAGAAGGGTCACCTGTGGAGTCCCCCAAGGGTCTGTACTTGGTCCCTTGCTGTTCTCCATTTATACGCAACCTCTGGGAAAAGTGATTAAGGCACATGGAATAGGATATCACTTCTATGCTGACGATACTCAGTTGTATTTGTCATTTAAACCGTCGGAATCTGCTGCAGCAACTAAGAAACTGAATTCTTGCCTTGCCGATATTCGATCCTGGATGTCGGAAAACTTCCTGAAATTAAATGACGATAAAACCGAACTGCTTCTCATAGGACACCCTAAGCGTGTAGCTGGATTTAAAGGCTTTGCTGTTCTAATAGGTGATGCTATTGTGCGACCTTCACCACGTGCTCGTAATCCAGGTGTCGTGTTCGACAGCTGCCTCAATTTCAAAAGCTTCATTCAGAAGACTGCCTCTACTGCTAGCCATCACATCCGATCCCTAACCAAGATTAGAAGCTGTCTCCCACAGTGGCTTGTAAAAAAAATAACTAGCTCTTTAGTTCTGTCTCGACTTGATTATTGTAATTCCCTTTTTGCTGGGCTACCAAAGAAAGCTATTATGTCACTACAGCGAACTATGAATATGGCTGCAAGGCTGGTCTTCAAGTTCCAGCGGTTTGAGCACGTGTCACCTTTGCTGGAAGAGCTATGATGGTTGCCGGTTGAGTAAAGGATACGGAGCAAAGTTCTTACGCTGACCCACAAGGCCCGCCACGGCTTGGCTCCTTCGTACCTAGCTGAATTGCTACATCAGTTTCAACCTGTTAGCTCCCTCAGGTCCAGTGTGGACAATAAATTAGCTGTCCCATTCCTCTGCTTAAAGACAGTTGGCGACAGAAGCTTTAGCTCTGCAGGTCCTAGACTGTGGAACTGGCTTCGACAATTCTTATCCAACGACATCTACTCTCTAACTGCCGACTATGGCACATCTTTTTCAGCGGTCCTGAACTGCTGCTTCTATGCTACTCACTACCTCAACGGCTCTCCTAACTCTGCTATGCTTCCCACTTTCTCTTTGTTGCGTGAGACGAAGTCTGTTGGCTACCGAATGCGTACCGAAAGCCGCTTAGGCTGTGAGTGGGCTATACAAAACTCTCCTGCATAACGCCCACATGGTCTTTATGACTATGTGGAGTTACTTACGGAGATACATTACATTACATTACAAATTTACACGCATGTCATTACACCTCCGGCTGATCTGAGACAAGTCACTTAGCTGTACCTCTAAATAACCTCAAATCACCAGACAAACGCGTCTTTTGTTTGCATAATATTGATGCCGAGGGCCAAATACCGATCTAAATGTGAACAGTCCCATCTGATCAGACGTATTGTGTACAGTATGCTACAATTGCACATGCTCTACAAAACAGCTACTAGGTCCGAGTGAGCTGTCTCTATGTCTTAAAGTAGTCAAACGCTCGAAATGTGGCTATTAACCTTTGGAACTATTCTTTCGAAAATATGTTGGGTTCATAGATAAAGATTTGGTTGATTTTTCCAAGGGAGTTATGCAATATGATATTTTTATCAGTGGTATTGCACGAAGTCAAATTTTACTGATTTTTACAGGAAAACCATGCAATAACAGTTGCGCTTTCGTCAAAAAAGTAACCGATTTTAAATCATACCATTAAATAAAAGATAAGGATATAAGTATTAAGTTCAATTAAAAAATACTGCTAATGAGACACTTGGACTCTCAGTAATCTAACTCACCATAGAATTGCACTGAGTCCCGGCAAAGTAGCATATTAAGAGGGTCGAGCTTGAATCACCAGCAAACTGAGCTGCATTAAATTGGTCTACAAGATGCCAACCTCTGTCATAGGTGAAATTGTAAGGATCTATCGGAGTAGCTGCAATAAATAAATATAAACTTATATGTTGGTCATAGATCGGAGCATTTTCTGGTACCACCAGCAATGTTCAATATCGCTGGGTTGCATATCACATTTATGGTCACTGTGACCGGCTACAGTATTTCACTTACATACTGTGCCAACAAACAAGACCATACGCCAGTTTAGTTAGGGACCAACACCACATCATAAAAATGCTTTTACAATGTATTATCGAAGGTTAGATAACATTGTGCCACAAAAAATAAGTTTTGATGAAGACTGAATTCACCCTAATGGCCTTAATGGTATGCATGAAAGAAAGCTGTCATTCAGCGAGTGTTAATTTAGTAAGCTCACCAGCCTGTGAGCAAGCGGTCGCTGTGCTTATGCCTGTGCATGTTGCCTGGCTTGCATGAAAACACTGGCCATCGCTTGATGCTTGACTGCATCGGAGCTCACACTTTCCAGTCCGAGCACTGCACTGCAGCAGATGCTGCCTGCTGTCATGTGGTCGCTATCGCTTATCCGCTAAGTTTTTAAGAGTCATGCTGGTCAAAAACATGGATGCAAGGGAAGGCTTGCAAGTAATTAATTGCTATAGTGCTCCATCTGAGTAAATCCGGTTGTGCAGAGATTTTTTTTACAATAAAGTAATCGTACCATGCTCATGTCCCTACAAGAGTGCCCGATCTTGAGACCCTATGGGATCCACATAGGCGACGGTCCAGGTCAAGGTGGGTGCTTCTGAGGATGATTTCCTGGTATTGCACTATATTACGAGTCCCTCACTACAGCTCTGTGTGCGAGATCGAAAAGAAATTGTGAGCTTGTTTTTGTATCAGCCATTTTTGAAAAGGTCCCACTAATAGGAGATAAGGGTAAACTCTTTTCTGCATGTACCGCCCTAACCATGACTCTGATTGATAGAAAGTGGTGAAATAACTCAACAATGAGTACCTTGTTTTGCTTGACCTTTCGGCAGCGTTTGATACCATTAATCCGCAAGTCCTTGTCTAGAGCCTTTCATTTTGCCTGGCATCCCCGGTCCTGAAGTGCATGAACATTGTTTATGTCAGTTGAAGACTGCAGAGTATTGATATACTGAACTGCATGACGATGATTTATGTCAATGAAAGACACCGGAGTATTGATATGAACTGAAAAAGATCTTCCGATGAATTATTGACCTATGAGGTACGTCAGGGGTCTGTGTCTGGTCCACTTCCCTTCACAGTGAATACCCTACATCGTGCCGATGTGATCTCCAGGCACAGTTTAGGCTTTTGATTCTATGCAGATGAAACTCCATTGTTCCTTTGCTTTGATCCTTCACAGCCCTTTAGCTTGACGAACTCTCTCAGCTCCCTTGCTACAAGTAATGCTGATATCGCCACATCGATGGCAGCCAACTTCTCAAACTAAATGACGATAAAATAACTTAACGGTTATGTACAAATGAAGTGTGAATCAGCAATTAGAAGGCAAAGTGCTCAAAATTAGCTCCGCCAGTATATCCCCTGTTGTATCTGCATGAAATCTAGCGGCCCTGTTCTAAAGTGAGATTGCACTCGACGACCACATCGGCTCGGCAGCAGAAAAGTATGCCAAATTTCAGCTGCATGACTTTGCTAAACTTCAGGCTTGCTTAGAATGAGATAGTGCATACTAATAGGTCTATGCATTTCTAACATTCCGTCTCTACTTCTGCAACTCACTTCTCGTTGGTCTAACGGCCTTTTCACTCGGGCATATACAGCTTGTGAGAAACTGTGAAAATAGGGTGGTCTATCGTGAGCAGCCCAGTTGCCACAGCACTCTCGGGAAAAGGTCATGCCAATCAGTACCCTTATTTAACATAAGCTGGCTTGCTGTAGATGTTTCTAAGCATAGCCAGTATGTGTCTTACTGGTTATATTAAGAGTTTAGTTTTAAACTCCAGATGCATAGCTATAGAGAGATGAAAAGGAATGACGCCACAATACCAGTATTGTCAGACATATTCATTCAAACTCGCACACTGGCACCGAAGCCAAGAAGGTAGGGTAGTGGAATAAGCGTTTAGAGGCAGAAGTCAATTTCCGCATCATAATGTTAAATTGCAAGGTAGCTCTTACATGTTGATACCCCAATAACTGAAATTAATAGCCTAAGTAAAAATAAGAACAGACTAAATATAGGTATTGAGTTTCTAGATTTAATTAAAAGTAACCTATTGCAAAGGGCAGCAACTTTCCGTTTTTGGTGACGTTGCACAAGAGGAAGCACTCATCAAGGGGTGGCCAGTGGTTGATTTTTATCCAAGGTAAGCAATCTTCATTAGTGAGGGAATTATGAGTATGATCTTAGGGTACCGCTCCGTTCACCAGCTACAGCTGCTCACGGCACCCTAACAGAAGCTCACTAGATTAAAGGCACTGAAAAAAGCTAGCCAACGAAAAATGTGAGCAGAGTGAAAAAACGGAAACAAGCAAGCACGAGTTAAAAAGAGCGAAAAGCCACAACTTCTCTTTCTGCTGCTCTGTCTGGCTCCCTTGCTCTAGCTCTATCCGTCCTTCCATTCGCCACCGTAGCCACCGCCCAAGCTACAGCTATGGCCTCTTCTCTACTCGCCGTTCTGAATGCCTCTCAAGCAATCTAGTTTCATTTAGAAAGCACCATCGTAGTTATTATTAGTTTTATGATTTATTCAGAGATTGCTATTGGTAAAAAATGGGACCTATAAGCGGCAAATAATCTGCTACTGGTAATTACTCACTCTAAATAATTTTTAGAGCACAATTTGGTTGATTTGATTTGAGAAAAATATTGCATTAGGTCGATATCGTGGGAATATTGTAAAATACTCACCACTGTTGCTCTCTTTAACTTCTAATACACGAGTAAGTCTTCATACAATGTGAACGTTTAAGCAGCATGGCACTAGAGCTGATGGCAAACCGGGTCTCCCCCCTGTCGTACACTATTCAGTCGAGCAGCCGATGCTGCGGCCGTGCACAGAATCCTGCTGCCTCGCCTCGAATATGAGTGCAGCCCTAGCTGCTCAGAGGCTCTCTGGGTCGCCGCTTTCCGTTTCCGGTGGCAACTCCGGTGCTCGCTCGCACTTCTCGGCAGGCCTTTCGTTGTCGCAACGATTTAAACACGAATAGGTAACCATAATGAAAATAGGATTCCATTGAACCTTCTCAGTGCAGGGCCATGCAGTGCCATCAGGTAATTATTACCGGAAAAATTCTCCATTTTGCTAAATAAAACCTAAAGAGCTGTTTTATTTGGATTTGGGAACAGCTGCAATTTGATTTACTCACAGTTCGCAGTGTTTGACCCAGATCCTGCATTAGTATACATGCCGTTTGCTTTATAATAGGCTGAATAAGCTTGTTGAATTGCCCAGGCGTCAATGGTGACAACTTCCATCTAAAAATGTATGCGAGAGAAGTATTTATGAAGACATTATTAAATTTAGCAATCGTTTAAACTTAATTTTATTATTAGAGAGAAAAAAAAGTAGTATATTCTGGAGCGCATGTCAATCATACTGTGTCCACTTTGTCCTAAGAAACACTTAGTGCGGTTAGAGGTCAAGCCATCAAAGAACTTATAGGAGTTTGGATAATAGGTTTCTTTGATCATCTTTGAGTAGCCGAGCAGCGAACACACAAACATGTGGCATTTATATATGCCCAATGGGTGTTTTTTTTAAATATTCGATAGTATTTTCCAAGACTTGTGCTCGTTTATGAATGGTAGGCAAAGTGTTTAAAAAAAAAATAAAAAAGCTAAAATGATACATCGCCTTTTGTCTTTGATTTGATCACGTATTCAGCTATAAAAAAGACGCAAAACTGTGAACTACCAAAAGTTAGCTGAGATTCCACCTAACATCAAATATAGGACTAACAAGGAGTAGAGTGTACGTCTACAGATTCCAGGCGAATCCAAACCAGAATAACACATCAAAAAAGTTACAGATAGGTAAAAGTTGAGTGTCTGTTGAAAGAGAGACAATCCAGAATAAATAACTCAATACCGTGACACTCCAGGCTCGTGTTTGGTCTAGGGCCACTTTGTAGTTACCTTGTAAGAGAGTAGATTGGAGGCGAAAAATTAAAGCGACACAGAAATTCCTTTGCATTGATATCCTGACGCGTGGCTTGTTAAGAGCAATTTGAGAGATAGTCCAAAAAACTAGAAGCAACGGATTGGGCTAGCATAACTATAATGTGCCGAACAATTAAATCTCGCTGTGATATTGTAAAGAAAGTTTTTAACTCTGATGTGGCCGCCTAAACAAGGGAGGACCACAGCGGACCTCACTTTAGCATTTTATTAAAACGATCAATTAAAAGAGCACTGGTTATCTATCAAACTTGCCGATTTTTCAAATTCTAGATTTTTAAATCAATTATTTCCAATATTATTAAAATTATAATAATTTAGACAAGCATAATTTTGACATAAAAAGCAACAACCTAACATAAGTCTTTTTATCTGTTTCTGTTTCTCTTCTTCTAGTAGAGTGAGATCGTGAAGAGCCAAAATATTTTATTATCGACTTCTTTTACTGATAAAAAATAATAAACAAGTAGATATATTAGGAATTAAGATATTGTAAACCTAGTAGGTAATCTCGCGAATGATACCTTACGCCTAGCCAAAGCCTGCATTTAAGTTCCATGAGCTCAGCATCAAATGCTTGTGGTTTCTGAATGATTGAGTTGCAATTTTCATGAGTACAGAGTTAAATAAAAAACAATTAAAATACATTACCTGAAGTTTGTGCTGACATGCAGGTAACGGAAGACTTTAGTGAATACATTCATAATGCAAATGGTTTCGGAGTCCTTAATCTCAAAGAATTGAGGTCTGCTTGTATATTTACAGAGCCACACGAAAATATCTTTAGCTAAAAAAAATTCTTTCTAAATCAATATAAATAGCTTTTTCTTACAGAATCAGCAATCTCAGAAAATACCTTATTAACAACAATAATAACACATTTGATATAGCACCCTTAGAGAACTCAATCTCTATCTAGGCACTTTACATCAGCCGATCACTGTTTAAAGCCAGCCGGATGCCGGTTCAACTGGAAACAGAGCTTAACCTTTCTTTGGGACAACGAAAGGCCGGCCGAGAAGAGCGAGCGAGCACCTGAGTTGCCACCGGAAACGGAATGTGGTGACCCAGGGAGCCTCTGAGCTGCTAGGGCAGCACTCCTCTTTGAGGCGAGGCAGCAGGATTCTGCACACGGCCGCAGCATTGGCTGCTCCCCTGAATAGTCTACGACAAGGGGGGGGGGGAGATACGGTTCGGCTCATTAGCATAATTAGTAGCCATGAGCGTAGGGGTACGATCTGCTTGCATCCACAGGCCTCCACATCGCCAGATGAGACAGTAACTAACCAGTAGCAATACGGCAATTCAGACTGCATATATGCACACTAGAGACATCGGGTGACAAATGAATTACCACACACCAACAGACAGACCTGAACACTTCAGCCTCTTGCTACGAGCCACCTCATTCACTCACTCCAGCTGATACTGAGCTGGGAGCTATTCACAGGGTTTGTAGCTCCTGCTTCTACGCTTACGTGCCAGACGCCTCTCTGCTATAGTAATGACCAGTCCGGTGGAACCAGGAGCCGGGTAAGTACAAGCGGCGCTGCCGGCCGCACTCGAGAGCTGGGCGGGCCGACTTATTCGCTGGTACTACTGGGTTATTGTGGAAATATTGTGGAACACCTAATCAGGATTCAACCTTTGTATAATCACGGGCTCATAGTGGTGCACTATGATAGTGATGGTTCATGGGAGGTAACATTTATGTAATACCTCCTATAATACCTCCTTGTATAGGTAATGAAAACAGAACTATCAATTACTTGGGAAAGAGCTGCACATGAATATGCTGTATTTAATCCAAGAGTTCATGGGTGTTTGTTTGACTATGATGCCACGCAAATCAAGTGGGTGCCGCAGTGGAAGGAATTCAGGAGAAGACGTTCAACCTAACATGCTTTCAGCACTCAGATGGTAGCCCAAAGATGCGATCTAGCAAAACAAAGTTCTTACGCCACAAGGCCTGCCACGGCTGGCTCTTCCATGTGTAGCAGAGCTGCTGCAGCAGTTTCAACCTCCTAATTCCCTCAGTTCCTAAATGAACTATTTACTTAGCTGCTTTATTATTCGGCCTAAAGCCGTTGGCGACGGGAGCTTTCACTCTGCAGGTCCTAGACTGTGGAACTCGCTTCCACAATTCTTACGAAACGACAACCACTCTCCTGCTGCCGACCATGGTCAATCCATTTCAGCAGTCCTGAGCTGCTACTTTCATGGCACTCACTACCTAAACTGCTCTCTTGACTGTGCTATGCTTCCCACTTTCTCTTTGTTGCGTGAGATGCAGTCTGTCGGCTACCGAATGCGTCCTAAAAGAGGCTTAGGCTGTGAGTGTGGTATACAAAATTCTCATGAATAACACCCATATAGTCTTAATGGCTTTGTGAAGTTACCGACGGAGATACGTAGCGTTAAATTGAAAAGGAAAAGTGAGGTATTTAGCTAAGTTTTCCTGGTGGTTGAGAAAGTGCATTGCATTGAAGTATTAGTTTACAGCGGCGAGAGGTGATGAACTAGTGTACTCAACAGATGAGATGATGAATAAAATTTGTGAAAATCAGAGCCACTGTATAGCAGTCCAGATAAAAAGCTTCTACAGCCAGCCCCCTAAAGGCGTAATGATTTATCGATCTGTTTATTAACCACAGAGAACCAGAGTGAACGACAAAGATTAAACTGATGCTGCAGTATGGCAATGCAATGAAGAAATAATTCATGGCAAGTATTAGGATTCAGAGAACACTTATGCTTAGGCTTCATTAATCACGAGAAAGCGAGAATTTTTCTTCCACAATAAAGATGCAGGTTTTGATATTTGACCAAACATACTGCTTTTATTTTTTACTACTTGCAGCACAAGCGAAATGTACTTCGCAGTAGCCTCGCCCGAACTGAATAACATAATTGTAATCGAGATAATGCCAGAGAGGTATTAGGATTCTTACCCTACTTCTGTGTTACGATTTTCCTTACCAAAGAAATAGAGCAAACGTCATGACTAGCAATGGATTTTTCTGAATACAACTTTAAACACTGCATAATCATATAAAGCTATTTAAATTAAAATCGGATAATGGCTGTTGAATGTTGGTACGACACACTGGTTATGCACAGAACCTCAGTCGACCCTAGACGCTCCGAATATCTCATGACAAAGAGATCACTTTACGATTATCACAATAGCGAAAACTAGCGATAGTCCAAAATATAATGTCGGCAATGCCTGCATCTTTTCTATGTGGAATCAGTGCACTAATAAAAAGTTTACTTACCTATCATAGTTGCATATCGTTACCTGGGGGAAATCCATGCTGTCGGCAGAAACCTTACCCACTGTAGTAACTGCATCATGCTTCAAATACTCCTGCACGTTGAGGTAACATTGCCAGATTGTAAGGCAGACTAAGACCAGCTGCACAGTCAATTGACAACTTTCACGGACAGTAGAGCCCCGGTGGTGGGCTCAGCCATGCAGCTATGCGAAGGCATGTTGGAGCAGTCAATCACAGTGCCTCAAGGCTAAGGCTAGATATTGGTGGTTAAAGGCACTCTGTATATTGATGTCTGTGTAAGGTGCCTGTACAAGCTTAGAATAGTCTCATTAGCTTATTGATTAGTCACAGCTTGCTAACCAGCATGTTGACAATTGCTTGGTCTAAGTATGAGCCAAGCCTACTCTGTACCCCTAGAATGAATGACAGAATATACCGTTATATGGCGACTCATGCAAAATTAATCAGAGCCAAACCATTTTAGGATAAAGGATGAAGCCTAGGATGGCAGCAGCCAGAGTCTATAATGTATGGGGTCCTCTACCAATGCTGATTGGACGGTCTCTGATTGGCGAACCGTCGCGCTTTAAAAGAAATATAATTACAGTCGGATAGATCATCAGGACTCAGCTAGGCCAGTAATGGGGTCGTTTAAAACGGATACCTTCAACTCTTGTCTTTAGAGTCACAGAAAGAATCCTAGATAGCCTATCTATGGAAACTGGCTGGGCGAAGTAGAGCTCTCGGAAAAATCATTACCAAGAGCAAAAAAAATCACTCTTTATAAACAGGCAATCTAGCTCACAATAGCCCTCAACTGGGTTCTATAAACTCTTTGTTGTTTGTGGTCATACTAAACGAGGGCATCGTACGTTTAATCATTCTCTTCACTCCCGTTCCATGATAATTTCAACGATGCACTGAGTTATTCCGATGACTCCCTTACCAGCAAGTGTACGGTTGTAATGTAATCTGGTGATCCTCACCTGGAACTTCACAAAGCTGGATAATATTGTAACGCCGAAGACTCGGCGGGGTAGGCTTGACCTGCCGCTTACCTAGCGGGGTAGCCTTGCGCCTACTGCCGTTCGGTGCGCGCCGTCGCTCAATAAGCTGGCCGCCACGAAACGAGCGTTTCTGGCTCTGACCTGCTTACCGTTTCTAAAGCGGGGCGTGAGTCCGCGGCGTGAATTGGAAAAGCAAGACACACAAATTGGGGATTTTACTGAGCTTTATTCGCCAGCGCACAAAACCGCTGCACTTCTAGCTCAGTTTTATCTCCTCACTCCTCGAACGCTATCAACAGCACCAACACTCTTGCGGAGGGAATACTCCTCCACACTGAGTGCGACCCGAACCCTAAACCCTAACCGGAGAAACTAGGAATCCGTTGCCACGTGTGCCGAAGGAATAATCCAAACACGCCAACTTAAATACTCTTGCGGAGGGAATACTTCTCCACACTGAAGCGCGAACCAGAGCCTAAACGCTAACCGGAGAACTAGAACTTGGTTTCCACCAGTGCAACAGGAATAATTCACTCACGCCAACTCGAGCACTCCTGTGGAGGAAATACTTCTCCACACTGAAGCGCGAACCGAGCCTAAACCCTAACGGGAGAACTAGGGCTCCACATACGTCAACTACGCCTAGCTCTAACCGGCAAATCCCTATGCCGAGGCCACGTGCTAGCACGGACACACCCGACACTAAAGAAATACAAAATGCCAGCTCGGGCGCGATACGACCGTATTCGGTGGAGTCCACCGAATCCTCCTAGAGCTGTCTTGTTCTGTTCCGGTCGTCGTCGGCGGACAGCCCGCCCCTCCTCCCTCGCTTTCAGAGAAAACGAGTGCCCGACGGCGTCGAAGAGCTGAGCCGGACAGAAGACCAGAAGAGACCAAAAAAACACAAGACCAAGAGCGAGCGTCGCTCGACTCTTAAATAATTAGCTGAAACAATGGGGCAAGAGCTTAGTGGTATTGGGCCCGGACACCTTGGCCCTTTACGGAAAGGAATTACTACCATCCCCAGGGCCACTGGAAAGGCACCTCTGTCCAGCTTGAATGGGCGAATGGGTTCCAGACGATTCTTTCTTGGAAAGAGGAAAAGCGGAGGTTGACAGGCCAGCCAACATCTATCAGCAGCTTCCGCGGGTATCGGACCAATTCTAAAGGCCAAATTGCCGCCGCTTGTCTCAGAGCTTCCTGGCTTGCTCTTAAGCGCTTCCTCTCTAACCGCACTGACGCTCCTCTATGGCTCACTGCTCCGGGACAAAGGAGCTCTAGCCCGCCTCCAAACAGCTCATGTTCACGCTAAAACTCAGCCAAGGCCGGCAAGGCCGCTACAATGTGGGTGTTACTCATCGGAGTATCACAGTTTACGGTCTTAGAGGCTATCAATACATGCCAGCTTTAGCGGGAAAGCAATTTGGTAAGTTTACCGTACGCCGTTGCTTTGTGGGTAGTTTTACGAACGCTGCAGAATGCATCTGGACGTGCTGGGCTGGTGAGAAATTTACCACAGTGGTAAAAAGAATGGATGAGCCGAACTCAATTCCATTGTGCCAGGAGCAGGCCCAATACGCTTTTTATCGGAATAAAAAAGCAGGTAGGTTTAATTAAGAAGCTCAAGCATTTCTTTGACGCACATTGATTACAATTTTTAGGTCGTTTCCGAAGCACACCACGAAATATATCCGTCATATACCTGTATTCGTAGCTATGCATTCATCAACATAGGGGAAAAATGTCCTTCGTCGGGGGGGGGGAAAATGTCCTAGGATCCCACCAGGGGGAAATGTCCAGGCATTTGTGACATCCCGTCTCGACTTCTGTAACTCACTGTTGTCTGGCCTACCGACTTGATCAATCAGGCGAAAAAAGCCTGTGTAAAACTCTGCAGCTAGGCTTATCTGTCGTGAACATCGCAGTTTTGCAACATCACACCCACTCCTTCCCTACCTGCACTGGCTACCAATAAAGCAGCGGATAGCCTTCAAGGTATTGTCGCTCACTTTTAGGTCACCTCATTCTTTGGTTCTAGCCCTATCTCTCAGATCCACTCCCCACAGGCCATGCATCATACCGTCTGATTTTTGGAATCCAATGGTTTACCAATACCTCGTGGAAACCTCAAATCGTTTGGAGACTGTGCATTTAGTTAGTATGCTCCCAAAGCCTGGAACTTCCTCTCGCCCTGGGTCAGAACATCCGCCGACGTGACCATATATAAAAGAAATTAAATACACACATATTTTAAAGGAAAGCATTTACCATCTCCCTGTGATTCGTTCCTTCGCGTGCTTATGCTGGCTGATGCTGTGTGCATGCTGCCACTAACCGCATTTGTATGGTGACCCTGAGCATGCCACTGCTAACCATGTTATCCATTTTTTGTTTGCATATCCAGCATGATATTACTCACCATTCATTTGGCCATGTTCTTCTTTCAGCAAATGTAAAGCACCTGGAGAGAGGATTGAGTTCTCTAAGGGCAATTTATCCAAGTGTGCATTATTATTATTATTATTATCATACACACTAGAATAGGACTCTACTGCCAACTTCACTGAAGTTCACAATGGAGACTGAGATTTCAATTGAAATTTGCTTTACCTCCTCAGGAAGAAGCAATTGTATGACAGGTGAACCGGGTGTCGTGAAGCCTGACACACCGAAAATTCACTAAAGGTCGTTCGGGGCATGTTGGAAACCGTGTCGTAATATTGCAATCGCTATGGTTGGGTTATTCGTCATGTGTGCTCAATGCTTGTGCTTTTTGTGTCCCAGTCTGAGCCAGGATAAAATTGATTTTTTTCACACGCCCACGGGTTTTTTGAAATTGTGGTTCGTCTGTCTCCAAGCGTTAGTGGCTGCTGCAGTATCATATGCAGCAGCAGTGGAGGCTAATGAAGCTATACTGGACAAGGACGCAATTTGAAGTCAATATGAGTAGGAAGAGCCGTGAAGCTGGAAAGCCAAGACGTGGGCGAGCCGGCGACGTGTTGAAATATATGGAAAAAATCGAGGACTACGAATAAAACGTAATTCACAGCTAAGGCTCGTAAGTAGGCATGGCTTCATATTGGTCCTTAATGAATCAATGGCACGTGCTAGGCGGTAAAAGTAGACGTTTTGGCTTGAAAGTAGTCGCTTAGCTTATCGATTTATCGTGACCTGATAAACCTAGCTTTACATATCGCGGTGTGAAGGGATACCTTCAGCCTGTACTAAAGCATTAATTGAGTGTAAATATCATAAGTTTTGGGCGGCTCATTGAAATGACTAATGCTATCAAATACATCTTGGGCTAAAATTCTGAACTTTGCAAATGCATCAGCAGTCATCAACAAAGTCTCGGTTACCTACCTTATAGAAGTCGTGGGTAACGTTTTCAGCAATGAGCCGAATTAATTTTTTTTTTTTTTTTCATTCAAGTGAATAACCAGAATAGGCCGAGCTTAGATTGTGGTGATTTAAGTCTCCTATCAGGCTACGTTAGAGTTGTAGCATTTGCCCTGTTTTGGATGTGTCGGCTACATAAAACAGACATAATTATATTTTTCTTCCCGACCTTCACTGGCTTTCAATTAAACAGCTTACTAAATTTAAAGGGTTTCCCATTCATTTTCATTTTCAGGTTCCTTCACTCTTTCGCATCATTCTGCTTATACGTAGCAATTGCCAAGAATTCATTACACCAGCTCATCGGACTCAAGTAATTGGGCTGTGCCCCGAGCCAGCTGAAATTCTTGCTAGGGCAATAACACTGATTTATAAGTTTGGTTTCCAAAGCTTTACTTGTGTTTTGTATATATTTATGTGTAGTTCATATGAAAATACGCAGGAGTTGACTTTTACAAGCAGCCTCGTTAACAAATTGTTCGACTCAATGAACTAGTTGAATTTTAATGGCAAGTGGTTTGCTTGTGATGCATAAAAAATTGACAGGGTAAGTAAAAAGAAACGTTTTTTTTCTCACATACAACAATTTAAAAAGTGAGCTAAAGTTGTCTGTATGGAGCTATTGAACAATGTCCTTGACTAGTACAGCTAAAATAATCATTGCAATCTATATATATATCAAAGTCGTATTTGCGCTCAAACTCTTATTCGAAATACAGGTATATAACGGTCCTGAGCATTCCAGATCCAAATCCCTGTATGCATTGCAAACTAGAATGATAAAGATATAGCCACTTTAGGCTAGCTGTAAGGTGAAGAATTTCCGGTTTCCTCAACCGTAAAGTACTTAACAAAGGTCGAGACTAGTGAATATCAGTAAAGAGCCCCAGCAAATAGAAATCTCTAATTAGACACTATCAGTTTATTAGTTATGCACCAGAAATATAAAAATAACTTATTCAGTATTTGAAGTAACATTCTTCACAGTGGAGACATTTTTTGAATGTGCATAGCATTATGCAAAATTGCATTATTTAAATATTGTTTACGCATTTTTTTTTTTTTTTCATTTAGAAATTTGGTTCTATTCCTGCTGATCTTGATTTTATTTGGAGGACGGTTCCCCTATAATATTCCATTTCAAGTTTTTTTTTGGGGTACTACTCTAAGTAATAGAATTAACTATCTTTCCATTATCAACTAACTAGTTATTCAATAATCAGCTAACTTTTATTTTTCGAAGCAAGATTGTTATCTCTATAAACCTCGAGTTTGCATCACAAAATTGGGACCTAAAATTGACCTGAGCCCTATGAAAAAATACCTGCCCAGCTCTAATAAAATAAATCATTGGCTTTGCTTTATCAGTGTTTCAAGTTGATATCATGTTATAACACAAACCAATAGGTGACTTGGTAGCTGTATAAAATGTCACATACAAAAAATGAAATGTTTGAACCCTTAAAGAATGCCGCGAATTTACTATAAAACTAACAGTACTAAGGTATATAGCTTTAATTATATACATGTACTCAAGTCTTCCTCTCCAGGCTCGAGCCTATGAATTTAGTCGTTTAAAAGTGAGTAAATAACCCACACGCACTACTTAGGTGGGGACAAATCTGTTTGTGAAGTGACCAACTTCATTGGATGTAACAAAATTCATTGTTTGAGTTTCAGTTCTCTGCCTTTGGGGCACAAGAGCAATCCATGATACTCAAAAAATGCCAAATATTAACATGGCCTGGATATAAAAGACAGCAATTTGTGTTATCCCGAAGCTTACTCAGTGCATGAAATTGAACGGGGGCATTTATCTCTTCATCCCCAAGTAAAGGATTTCAATAAATATCTGTGAGTTTTTTTCTGACTGCTAAATTTAAAAAAAATTCAAAAAGGCCATTTATATGTGGTATAGTTAGTCAGATCCGCTAAAATAAGACGCTTAACGTTCTCGCATATATTTGTTCGGCAATCAGTGTCTCGTTTATAGTCTTAACCGATCTCTCTAAGTCGTCCACTCACATTTGCACAAAAAAAAATTCTGACAGAGGATAGTTCTCACGCGACAAAAGCCTGGTCATTAGGAAATACGGGAAAGTAAAGTTAGGGCCAGCAGATTAACTGGTAAATTTTAGATAGAGGCAAAGCAGCCTCAGTGGCTATCACTGAGGCTTGTCGCTGGCAGCTATGAAGAGACTGGCTTTGGGTAGGTCTCTTTTTAGAACACAGAGAGAGATAGAGAGAGAGAGAGAGAGAGAGAGAGAGAGAGAGAGAGAGAGAGAGAGAGAGAGGGAGAGAGGGGGAGAGGGAGAGAGGGAGAGGGCGAGGTGGTGAGAGGGCGAGAGGGTTGGAGGACGAGGGGGCGAGAGAGAGTGAGGGAGAGCGAGAGAGAGAGAAAGAGAGAGAGAGAGAGTGCAAGGGAGTGCGAGAGGGCGAGAGAGAGAGAAAAGAAGGGCTTAACTGCTTCAACTTGAGTCCAGTACTGTAAATGATAGCCACTGCGGTCTATCTTGATCAACCTAGTGCACCTACAATAGGTGTTGACAGCTGTTAAAGCTCTTCTGCCGCTGGCCGCCCGCTGCAAAAAACTAGCTGTTAAATCGGCCCATGCCTTCACTCTTTACTTTTCATACAGGCAGCCTCTATATTAGATACATGGCTAAGCTTATGCATTTAAAATGGATTTTTTGGCCATAGGGGTACGGTTTTAACGTTAGCTCATATTCTCTGAATTGCTGATTTTAAAAGTGAAGGACTACACCTGGTCTGCATGATATCAGCTGTTTTTTCATTTATTGTTATTCTCCAGTTAAAGATCACTAAGGAGTATTTATTTTTATTTTTGTGGGGGGGGGGGGGCTCGGTACGTTGGATTTATATAATTTTAATTATAGAAGATAACGCGCTCGGAAAAAATATGCATTATTTATATTGACTTAGGCTTTTGTTATATTTTCTTTTTAAAGTTCCTAATGAAATAGATGTGTTATACCTTTAGCTTTTCTACTTGTATCGTGCAGGTTTGAGGTGGTTGCTCTTGTTCGCACTTGTTACATTCGGTGATATATTGTTTGACTGTGATTTGATTTCAACTGATGGAGACAAGATGATAGCTATTATAATTTTAAAGTTCCATCACCTTAAAAAACAAATAACTCGGCATCTTTATTAGTAAGAGACTTTTGACCACACCACAGACCAAAAAGTCAGATGAACTCCTCGGTTCTGGATGAGAAGCAAAAAACTATTCTCACAACCGGCCAGAGTCAAACACATTTTCAGAATAGCTGGCAGGACAGCTTTCAATTTTGTAAAAACTAGATAGTAATACTTCTCTCCGCACTCGCACAAACAATGCCTTTGGCTAATAAAAATGTTATGAGCAAGAACCAAGAACCAAAATTTATGTAACTACAGGGAAAGGTTTCCTTTAAATTAGCGAATCGCCGGTTAAAACTGAACATTGTGTTGGTCTACAGATCAGTATAATTGTTGGAAGAACATACAGCCTACAGACAAAATGACTGAGTTAATATTTGCTTGCCCGGTCAATCGATATAAGCCTGAGGTAAGATCGCTTCATCGTTAATCAGTAGTCTACTGTATAAGAATTAATTGATAAGAACATGGTTCAATGCTGAGGACTGTATTGAACAGCAGAATGATACGTTTTAAGATACATTTTCTAAACTCCAACATTGACTATTTCCCATTACATTTATAAGCATTCAGTGAGCAACTGGATGAAGTAGTTTAATCAGGATATTTGTGAAGTGTAGGCATATTTACTAAGGCTGCTTCAATGTTAAAATGATGGCGAATGACAATTAATTATAGATACAATATAATTCATTTGTATAGCGCCCTAAGAGTAGTTAGTCCTCTGTTCAGGCACTTCACACTTGCCTCGATGCTGGAGCCCAACGACCCATCAGCCAGAGTTTGTTTTGTGGCAAGCACCTTAACCCGTTGTAGATAAAAAGCCTGAAGCTCTCCCAGAGCACCTCTCATTGGCATCATTGGCACTTGCTTTTGCAATGGTTGAGGTCACATCTCAGTGGGAGATTCCCGAGTATTTACGTGCACGGACAAAGATCATCCGATGTACGTCTGAAACATGGAATACCTCAGGGCTCCGTGCTATGTCAGGTTATTTTCACGGTTTTGTATTCTCCCTCTTGGGGCTGATGTGATTGCCACAGCACAATCTAGGCTTGCACTTCAATGCGGATGACACTCAGCTTTATAACCTTTGGCTTTAAATCCCTTCTAGCCTTTGAATACCTCAAATTCTCATGCTCAACTCCGTTTCTACCTGAATTGATGTCCTCAGCACATGGATGGCAGCGATTTTTCGCTAAAACGAAACGATGATGAAACTACCCTTACTAGTTATGGGCAACGACCCAAGTGTAATTTAAACATAGGAAAGGCTGGCTGAAGCTTAAAGTTTTGGCACATGCCAGCATATCTCCAGTTGAATCATCTCGAAGTCTCGTGTGTCATGTTCCAAAGTGACCATCGGATCTATTCGTTAGACGACCACCAAACAGCTCCAAGGTGTCAAAAGTCTGACTACTTAGCCAGCTACGTAACATTGGTAAAATTCGTGTGCTTGCTTAGATAAGAATTCCACTTCTAAGTTTAAGTTGTCCATGCACTTTGTGATACGCGCGTCTTGACTTCTGTCAACTCTCAGCTTGCTGGCCTACCTGCAGGTGGGCAATCAGGCGATTTCAGCTGGGGCAAAAACTCAGCAGCTAGGCTTGTCTGTTGTGAGCGTCGCAGTTGCCACATTACAAAATCCACTTCTCACAGGACCCTCAGTGGCTACCACGTCAAGCTGGGCAGATCAACCTAAGGTTTCGTCTCCTCACTATTTTAGGTCACTTCATTCGTTGGCTCCGGCCTATCTCTCAGATCGACTCCTACACTAGGCCAAGCATCGTACACTACCCACTTTTTCGAATCCAATAGTTTACCCTCGTACGAGGCTCAAATCCTTTGGAGACCTATGCATTTAGTTAGTATGGACTCCCAAAGCTTTCAAACTCACTCCCGACTTGCATCAGACCATCCCTTGACTCTACCACATTTTAAAAGTATACCTAAAAACACGCCTATAAAGGACAACAGTTAGTAAGCCATTGTGATTCGTTCTTCATGTGCGTATGTGGCCAGACACTGTGCATTGCTGTCACTAACCGCACTTGGCATGCTGAACCTGTGCATGTAACCACTAACCATGTTATTAATGCAGCTGATCAAGCAAGCTATTACTCACCATTCAATCGAGTTTCCCTTTGCAGCCAAAGTAAAGCTCCTTGAAAGTAGATTTAGTTCTTTGAGGGCGTTTTAATCATGTGCATTATTTGTCTTAATATTATATCTAGCCGAGAGAACATAAGGGACTGACATAAATGTGCTAGCCAGGTACATCAGTGCATGCTAGAATGTTAGTTACTGAAAGTTCTCTCGAAAACTGACGCCCGTGAAGGGATTTCGCGACACTGCAAGAAAAGCTGTTAGCTTGGGGCATATTTCTATCGACAGCTAAGCAATTAGCTATACTGCTGCTGCATTTCGTGTCGTTTTATTGCAGTTGCAATTGTTGAGGTTTTACCTTGCTTTGTCCTTACGACGGTTCTATTTATCTGGAAATGCGAAAGGATAAAGCTTTCATATTTTACTGCCAGCAGAATTCGAAATTATGATTCGCGAGTCTCCAGCATTTGTGGTTGCTACAGTAAAGAAGGCTATGCAGGCTGGCTGGACGAGTGGTCAATTTGAGTTCGATATGAAATAGGAGAGCCCAGAACGTGGGCGAGCAGTAATGTGTTTTGGTAAAAAAAAAAAAAATCGAGGACTGCTTATCTGACGTACTATCACGACTAATTTCCGTTTGGGCATGCACCGTACAGCTGGGCAATATCTACGGCAATATTGAATCCTTAGTCACTCGGTGTCCTCATGCCATGAGGTAAAAGCAGGTGTAATGGTCTTGGATTAGCCTATCGATTAATAACAGCTTAGCATCATTTACGTTACTGAGTGTGGTGTGTAGGCAGCCTAAAGCCAGGCCCTGAAGCACTGATCGGTAAACAGCCTTAGACACGGGCTTTATGAAAGCTCCTTTCCAAAGACTGCTACACACACCAAACATTTCACGGCCTAAAGTATTAATATTCAGTTACATTAAAAATTAACCGATAATGTCTCTGGTTAAATCAGTCCATCCAATCGTCATGAGTAACACTATCGGCGATGCAGTAGCGAATACCGTATGCTTTGGTAGGTGTCAAATAGTTTTCTCTTAAGCTTAGAGGACAGTCTTTAAGTTTGAGCTCCCAAGTTATTAATAGCATGGTCAATTGTAGCCGTCAAACAGGCATAACATGGTCAAAGGTAACATGCACACGGGTTCTGCATGAAAAAATGGTTGCTGGTAGCCCTAACGCACCGTTGTAAGCCCCGCAAAGGAGTACAAAGGAAGAATCACAGGAACCACTGAATCATATACACATACATGCATTTATAGCTTCCTTTTACAATGTGGTCAAGTCAGGGTATGTTATGATGCCGGCCGAGAGTCGATTCGCCAGGTTAGGGAGCATACCAACCAACGGCACCTTCTCCAAAGTATTGAAGATAAATACTAGGTATTGGTAAACTATTAGAATCCGTAAAAACTGAGGCTTCGAGCGTTAGCATGGTGGAAGAGTAGGTCTGATAGGTATGCTGGAGAAAAACATTAAGGGAACTAAAAGTAGGTGACTGAAGCCCTAAGAGTCGATCCATTGTTCGACTGGGAGCCAGTGCAGATCAGCAAGAAGTGGTGTGATTATGGCAAGTGAGAACGCTCTTGCTCACTATAGAGTGCCCTAGCTGCAGAGTTTTTCACCCACCTATAAGTGCCAATATATACAGACGCGCGGCAATGTATCAGGCAAGCTGTGTGTGTTACAGAAGATTAGTGTCAGATTTCATAATGATGGTTGAGCACAGCTTGAGATACTAATTGCCTGACAGCTCAAGAGGCGCACCTACAGTCCAAATTTAAAGACTTAAAAATGCATACCCTGCCTAACTTCAGTGTGTTGAGGAGAAATAATCTGTTGAACCAGACTGCATTGAAAAATTCCCTTACTGGTTTTAATAGAAATAAGTTTTTCCCAAAAAATTTGTCAGGAGTATTGAAATTTTCTGACCGTCCTGGCGAAATATGTATATACATATATATTATATATAATAAATATGTATTTATATATATTATTTATTTTATATGAAAAAAAACTTTAATGATACATAACACATAAACAAAATAAATATATATGTATATATGTATCATATATATATAGTGTAAATATTTATTCTAGTATAATATATATATATATATATATATATATATACAGGAAGGGACAGTTAAAGCAGTATAATAACCAATTTCAGTTAGGTAGCACAGGAAAGGGTGAGTCCAATAAAGTCTCTCGATTTATGTTGATTCAGTTCTTGGCAAATTAAGTTGGAGCGAGCGAAATCTGTAATCTTGAATGTCCGTTTTGAAAGCAACTAATTCCTACATCAGATGAATGAATTCTCGCAGCCTACTTGCACTGGCTCATAGCCATTCGAGCGAAGATTCAAAGCATGGTCGGTTCTTTTGAGGGTCTTTTGTTACCTATATCCTGCTCATTGCCTAAAAAAATTGCAGTTGCATTTAAGCTATATATACAACCTCAAGCACAACTCAGACTCCGGTCAATTAGCTGTGCTCCAAAAATCCAGAAATTGATTGGAAACTGTGCCTTTAGTTCACACGTACTCCTAAAGTTTAAAAAAAAAAAGGGGCCCGCTCTATAGAGACGTCACGACGACGTCTGATACGACGACCTTACAGTAAAGATATAAATGCAACTTTTTACATTGCACTTACATGGTTTTCATACTGACTTAACTCACTTCATGTGTAATTTTGTTACTGTAGTTACAGTTTGAACCGCTGTATAATTATAAGAAAATATATAACTTGCAGGAAATGATATAAAAGGTTATCTAGTTCACATCGTAAGCTCTAAATGTGTCTTCATATTATTACATATAAAAGTGAGCAGTATTTCTCTGTTGCCGGCTCAAGTTGAACTGGGCATGGGGAAATCGGGAAACTGGTTGAATGTAGGATGTAAGGAAGTTAATAGTGAGCGTTGAACAGTCGCCAAGCAACCATCGGCTCGTCACCTGATAAGACGATGGTTAATTTGAATCGTATATATATATATAGATATATGATATCTATATAATATGAAAAAATATATATAAATATATATATATATATATATATATATTAATATATATATATATATATATATATATATATATATATCACCAGTCGCAATTGCACGGGCAGAGGTAGGGTGTTTTAAGCTCCTCCTTCAGTTTTGCGTGCTAGTAATCCGATAGCTTTGCAATGAATCACAATTGGAGGCACCTGTTTGACAGCAGCACAATAAGTTGCTGATATCTAAAACTGAGACCTCCATTAGTTCTGAATTTCCAATGATGGCTCAGTATCTACTGTATTACCTGTTCATCTCGGAGATCACAATAAGACGGCTACTTTGACATTCAAAGAATTCCAAAGAAATTCAATGGTAGTCACTACTTTGTGAAACAAAAGAAGAGGAAATAAAACATATAACAGCTGAAGATGAACACCGCGAATTTAGGTTTTTAAATTATTCCTGTCGAGGATGATCGTTTTTCGAACTGGGGAAATAACGTTTCAGAAGTCCAATGGAGCCCTATCAAGGTTTCCTCAGATATTGCTGTTTGTTTCCGAATAAACATTCAACACCGCAAATTCAGAAGGATTAATTGTTTTACTGTTCTCAGGATTCGTGGTAGCCAGCTATGCATCGTGTTTGGAGTCTCAGGATTATGCACTAGGCTGTTTTTGTACACTTCTGCCTCTACATGGTTGTCGAAGAAGTGGAACCGCATGCCACGTGCTATTGATATTGCAGGGTGAGCTCTTTCGATTTTTGCAATACTGATTAAAATACCATACCTGAACGTAATCGAGGTAGTTTCCTAGACTCCCAAACTGGGTTTGTATGAACCAGCTTTAGCTTTTTCTAACTCCTTTCCAATGATTTGCAACAACCAGAGTCTACAACTTTTTTTTTTAAAAGAAGCTCAGTTTAAGTCCACGAGCAGCTACAGAACCTTAGTAACCTTTGCATGGCAGCACCGATTTGTATAGTCAGCAAGAGGCAGTAAAGCTGTCACGGCAGATGGCTCTGGAGCTTAAGATACTATGAAATCAATTGTGGGAACAGCAGCACATATTTAATTAGTATCGTCAAGGGTAGCTACTATTAATTGGAGATAGGAACAAGGTATTATAAATTCACCAATGATGTTAGCTTAGCCATCTTCTATAGGTAGAAGCCATCCGTAAATCACAAGTCGTAACTCATCGGGCCTTTAGTTTTCGAAAAATGTCATTTCGTCAGGAAACCAGATTGGCACTTTCCGAATGGCAAACCGAACAGCTGTTTGCATACTTTATTTTAATAATCATTGAAGGCGTTTGTATTTACAGGATAATCAGGTTTACTTAGGACATAAATCTCAACATTTTAATTGGTTAAGGAAACCGGTCGTTGAAAACCCATACACAATTGACGATGATGAAAAGTCAGCATTTTAAGTGCAGCTTATATTGAGAACTAATATACTTACTAAGCACATACACGTTTGGTCTTGAGATTTGACAAGCTATTTACCTCGATTAAATGAGTTTGTTTTCTTTAATTTAATTATCCTAATTTTATTAGGTTTTCAGAATGTTTCCTTCGGTATTGATTAGCCTTAATGTAATATTATATGCAATTGTAAATAATTCATACTATAAAATATCATGTAAACTAATTAGCCACGGAATAATTCAAAAAGGATCTGTATGTGTGTAATTCTAAATCTTGGGAAAACTTTTTGTTTATTTTGGCAAGGATAGTAACAATTTTTTGATAAGCTCATTGAGTGCTTTGCACATATTAAATCCAAATGATCTCCTAATATCCTTAATGCACCAAATTGTTCAGAGTTGTGCATCTTTAGTCGGATGCTTGATTGATAGATTTTACTTTTGAACTTGTTAATGCTATTGGTTGAACCTCAGTGTCTTATCTGACTACATGTGTTCTATTTGATAACGGCAAACAATGTGAATTCTTCATCAAGAACACTACTTTTATCTCCACCAATAAGACTCGATATCTTTCTAAGATAAGATCATGTCAACAAATCTGGCCTGCAGAAATCGCATTTTGCTAGCTCAGTGGTTCTGAATAGACTGGGAAAATGCAGTTTATTTTGAGATAGTCAGCCAAAATAAGTTATCAATCCTCTGTAGCTTAAAGTGAATATGGCTGGACGGATAGCTTATAATCAGCAGCTAAGCCCCCACAGTCGTCTTTGCCTAAGGAGCTGTGATATCATCCATTGTGTCAAACATCCACAACCAAGTTCTTTTTGGCTCGGCTTCTTGACAACTGTCTGAGCTGTTGCACTAGTTTGGTCTCCTCGTGCCATGTGATCCTATACCGACTGTAAATTAACTGTTCTATTCGTTTGCTTAATAACTGTTTGCGACAGAAGCCATTGTTTGGCCGGTTACGGACAGTGGAATTCTCAACGTGATTTTACTCCACGAATTCAGTTCTCCTCGTGTCGAATCCATTGAGCTTGTAATTCAGTGTTGCTTACTGACTTCCTCGACTGTATTTGATAGTATCCATGCATCTCAGTTTCTTTTTGTTTCGCGAGATGAAGTCTTTGAACTACTGTAAATACATAGAAAGCAGCTCACTATTTGAATGAGCTATTTAAAACTCCACACTATAGCTTCAATTTAGTAGTCTTAGATTAAAGGTATATACTTAAAGATATCACATTTGATTTTATTAAATCATCAGGTTAAAGTGTGCATGCAGTTGCGGAACAAGGGGGCAGGTGGCTGGAGCAATCTCCTCCCATGGGTTGAGGGAAATACCTATATCTTGTGGTGAATTTACACATGCCTTGGTGGATAGAGCACGAGACTCTTTCCTCAACTTGAACCCATGCACCGAACAAGAAAATGTCGGCTCTGCCTCTGAATGCATGTTATTGAGGTTATTTTACCATTAACACGTTGGGTGGTCTTTTTAAGTTCCATACTCAGTTTTAATACTAATGAATTTTAGATGTTGAACTTCAAACATGTTTAAGGAGTTTCAAGAAAATCTTGTTCATGCAATTTCTATTTCAATTGCTTTCCGGTGTATTTAGCCTTCTAGATCATGGATTAGACAGGCGCATCACGAGATGTTATAGGCTCATATTTTAAAGAGTCAAAGAGAATGTGAGTTATCAAAGATTCTTCAACATTTTGACAGTCATTACAATGTATCATAGCAGAATTGCTAGAATAAATATATAACGGTCAAAGCAGTTCTGATTCTGCTGTTTTACATTTTGGCGTTTGATAGATCTTTCACTAACTATGTGTGGCTTAGTGAAGAACCACACGATATATTTGAAACAGACTATCGCTGCCAATCGCAGGACTTATATTTTTAACCAGATGGGTAAGCTATGTAGAACTTGTATGCAAGTGGGCAAGAAAAGCAGGGTTCAGGTAAGCATTGCTAAACACCATATGATTACAAAATTATAGCCAATCCTTAGCTTTTATCTCACACGGGTCGTAGTGGACCACCTCAACTCATATATTGAAGCTTCAAACCTTGCTAGTAAGTTCCAGTCTGGCTTCAGAGCTAATCCCTCCACAGAGTCAGCATTGCTTATGGTGTAGAACGACCAAATTAGGAATGTAGACATAGGGAGAGTGTCTCTGCTTGTTTTGCCCGATCTTTCGGCAGCTTTTGATAATATTGATCACAAAGTTTTTCTCGAGTGCCTCTCGTCTCGCCTGGGAGTCACTCGCACTGTTTTCCAACGGTTCAGGTCATATTTCAGTGCCAATCTCCAGAGCATTGAAGTTAATGGAAAAAGATTATCCGAGGTACATCTGAAATATGTGGTACCTCAGGCTACACGCGATGTCCGGTTCTTTCCAGGGTTTATAGTATCCCTCTTGCTGATTTGATTGCCAAGCACAATCTAGGTTTTCACTTCTATGTGGATGACACTCAGTTGTACCTTTGCTTTGTTCCGACCCAGCCTTCGAGCACCTCGAATGCTCACAACTCACTTGGTGGATGCATTGATGACATCCGCACAGGGATGGCAGCAAATTTTCTAAACCTAGACGATGGTAAAAACTAACTTACTAGTAATGGGCGAACCCAATGTGAGACAGAAAATTGAAAGGCTGACACTCAAAATTGGCTCTGCCAGCATATCTCCAGTTAAATAAGATCAAAATTTATGTGTTATGTTCCCAAAGTGACCTCTCGTTCGACGACACATCAGCCCCGCAGTCAAACCTGCCTACTTTCAGCTACATAACATTGCTAAATTCAGGCTTGTTTAGATAAGGATACCGCGTCTAAGTTGGTCCCTGCATTTGAGACATCATATCTTGATTTCTGTAAGTCACTGCTGGCTGCCCTACCGGGATGTGCAATCAGGTGATTTCAGCTGGTGCAAAACTCTGCAACTATGCTTTTCTGTCGTGAGCGTCGCAGTTGCCACAACCTACCACTTCTCGCCGACCTGCACTGGCTACCAGCCAAGCAGCAGATTGAATTCAAGGTTTTGTCGCTTACCTTTAGGACACTTCTGTCTTTAACTTTAGCTTATCTCTCAGATCTACATCACAGGGCCAAGCATGGTACCACCTGCTTCTTGGAATCCAACAGTTTACCAATACCTCGTACAAACCTCAAATCCTTTGGAGACCATGCAGGTAGTTCGTATGCTCCCAAAGCCTGGAACTCTCTCCCGACCTGCATCAGAACATTCGCTGACCTGACCACATTTAAAAACACACCTATTTAGGACAGAATTTAGTGGGTCCCCGTGATTCGTCGTTCATGTGCTTATGCATGCTGACACTGTGCATGCTGCCACTAACCACATTGGTATGCTGAGCCTGTGCATGTCACCCCTAACCATGGTATTCTTGTTGTTTATCTAGCATGATATTACTCACGATTCAACCGCGTTTTCCTGTGGAGCAAATGTAAAGCGCCTAGAAAGAGATTGAGTTCTGTGAGGGTGCTCTATCAAGAGCAGGATTATTATTATTATAATTTTTTTTATTATTACGAACTCGGCACTCCATCATCATTTTTAATGATGACCTAGGTTTGACCTAGATAAGGATCAAGGGCATAAGAATTGAGTGTTGCCTAGGTCAGTAATTGTTGCAGAGGAGCCCCAAGTGCTCCTATGCCCTTTGGCTCCACCATCGAAAGCTGGAAATGAACTGAGTGACCAATCTATACGAAATTTAAACTAAGTACAAGAAACGGCCCGTGAGCTGAAAGACGAGGAACGGGTAAAGCGTTGGCACCTAGTAGAGTAGCAATGAGGTCGAGTTCAAAAGCAGCTGGCAGACAGCCAAAGGACCTGCAGGCTAGGAAGGTAAAAATCAAATCGATATGTTACTCGATCTGGTACCAATTAAAATATGTTAAGTGCTACGAATAGGCAGCTAGGCTGTTCAAGAGAGACAATTATCCCGTTGATTTTCGCTAATTTAGATTACGTCGTTTGTCAATGACTTTGTCAATTTATGGAAGAAAAGTGTTATGCATAGAAGACTCTTTGTTGAGTTAATTGATTGAAGCCAGGTGGGAGCCGCTGGGTGAGTGCTTAAAAAGCCTAAATGTGGTTCACTTATTCTGCACTGAACAGTAAAATATCAACCAGTGCCTTCCGTTTCGCTTGCAGGAACGTGATTGCTACCATAAAGATCAGTAACAAACTGACTTATTATCGTTGTTCTTTGTCATAACAGTTCACGTATGCATAAAATGTACATAGTGTTCTAAATTTCAAATAGTCTTTTCACCCTCGGTGGAACTCTAAATACATCTAAGCTTGATTATGAAGCACTTCTCGTGCATATAACTTCAGCTGTTAAAGTCAAATATGGATTACATTTGAGCTTGCTTAAATAATACATTTCTAAAAAGAAACAAAATTAAAAAATAATGTTTTCCTTTACTAATTTTAATTTTATGTCAGCATAGAAGGTTGGAGCTGCAGTTGCAATCAATAAATAATAAATGCAATCTGATTCAACAGCCTCTTTTTTATACCAACAGAAGAGCCTTGACGGCTATGGCCACAGCTTGCAGTAGCGATGAAGATTCACCCACTACAGGATTCAAACCCACGACCTCGGGCCCGAGGTCGTGAAAAGCAACCGCCTTTCCCAGTGAGCCATTATGGCTAAACAATCCGCCTGTTTAAGAATATTTCCGTCAGAAACAATAAAACATTTAGAAAAACAGCTGTTCCCTGGTTTTAATTTTTGGTGAGGAACAGCTGTTTTACGGTGAGCATAAAACAGTCACCCGAAACCCTAGTCAAAGTGTCGAGTTGACTGACACAATATAATAGATACATGGCTTCAGATTAGTGCTCACCTGTAGCCGGACTGCTTGCAGCTATTCTCGGGGGCATTGTCTCACCTAATTCACACAGATCTCAAGGTGTAGCAAGAGCAAAACTCAGTTGAAGGACATGGAAGTATTGCCTGCACGAAGAATCCACGATCCACCAGAGCTCATTGCACATGAATGAGCGGGAGCACTATATTAACACAGGCGTCTCGTGCTCATTCGACAGCAGTTTAATGATTATAACGTCGGCCATCACAATATGGTCGTCTACAGTGTCAGCATGTTTAGAGATTTTCTGTGGTTTATCGACTAACCAATGCGAAGCTTTAGACTAGTACTAAGTAGGGCAATATACATCAAGTGAAATGCGTAGGCATTCATGTTCTGGTAAATATATCGTATGCCTTGTAGCAATGAACTCACAACGAATGCAGAAATGTCTCGCTAAACCTTAATGTTTTATATAAGCGGAAAGAAAAATCCGGCTCAGGGGTGTGTAAGAAAGTTAATATCGCAGCATGGTCCAACAAATTACCACATAAAGATATTGCCGGTTTTCCTACTTTGCTCTTGTTCTTAACGCAAATTATATTGTTGAAAAACTAACTTACCAAATACGACCTAACTCAGGATGCAAGCAAGGTACATCTATTCTTTTGAACCGAAATCTCAAGAGCATAGGTATTGAGAGCATGATAAATCTTCCTAAGAGTTCAAAAAGCAAATAACACAGCTGATAACGAAAAAATCAGAAATGAGCGTGGTGCATATCAAGGTATGCATTTTCATACACTGGCTAAAAATACTGGCTTCGTTCACTGTGGATGCCCCGAATAAATGAGTCCATGAGCTCTCTGGTCAATAGGATATTTGGCTGTATTCACATCGAAAGCCGCTCAGACATCGACAGGGCTTATGAAACACCTTAAGAGGATAATCTGCCTAGTCATAGTGGTTTTCTAGAGCTACAGGCAAAAAAAATACATTAAGCCACAAAACGAGCGAGAGTTGAGTATGCAAGATATCGAAATATCTTGAAATCATTTACACTAATATGGCTAGGTAGTATAGGCACGTTTGCACTATGCTGTCGGGGCATAGGTGCTAGACATATCAGCAAACGGACAGCAAGTGTTTACAGTAGAGGTTTAAGACATCCCAGTTGAGGCTTTTTAAAACGATGCCCATGATATGCCCCGAATTTACTTTCAATAACAACCACACAGCCATGAAACTCGTTGGCCTGGTTTTGTCAAAGCTGCAACTAACCAGCAAACAATGCCAAGTTGAAGCCTCATAGTTCTAAATGGCTACGATTTAGTCGATGCCTACAGGAATTTTTTCTTTAATAAATGTGACGTTATTGGCAATTTATTCAAAGAAATATGGCTGGCAATTGCTACAGTGATCCAAGCATCTTGCTAGCTCATCAAGGGGCGCCTGACAGTCGAGACTTCACTGGCAGTACAGCCTGCCATTTTAGCGTTTCCCCTTTTCCCTGCACTTACTTTCGTGAAGGCTTGGAGTGTCAAACTGGTCAGTCTTGCCTGTGTTTGCAAATTAAAGATTGCAGTTGCTGGCTTCTGCCAAAAACCGGCTTTCCGGTTGGGTGCATTGAGCTTTGCCTTTGAGGGCGATTAACGATGGCTAGCAAACACTCGGCTTTCCACTGTCTCTGAAGCTTTAGTAGTTGATGGCGGTTGTACAGACTCTGACCATATCCAGAGGCGATTTTAGAGAGTGATCCAAACCACCGGGTCTACTCAATGGTAGGGCCTAAGACCCATGCAAAGCTATAATGACTGTTTAATGAGAGTTTCTCTCTCTCTCGCTCGCTCTCTCACTCGCTGCTTTGTCTAACTTAGTTTGAGCTTTAACAGTGGTGTAATGGCAACAGCCGCTCTGTGGGACCTGCAGTTTATCCTTCGTGTTCTACAGCTCTACAGGTTGAACTTTGCTCATGAATTAGTGGACTGAAAATAATTCCCACTTACTGTTTGACGTGGTGGCGGCGTGACAAACTGCACTTACCTGATAAAATTGGGTGGCAGTTTCTTTACAGACTCCAGTTCTCGGCCGATATTCCTGTTAGGGAATGGTGCATAACTTACGGTCGAAATAAATTCCTTGTAATGGCGAGGCTCTGGACATTTGCCGTACTGACTTAAGTTTTTCTTGATCATTCCTAAAATTACCATCGCCCACTACCACATATCAGAGAATTACAGCTAATATCTTAAACACTATAGTATCACCTTCTGATAAGTGGGCGAAAGCGTCTCTAAAGATACTCAGATAACTATATTAAAAAAACAAGCAACTTTAGCCTCCCATTTATATAGCGACGGAAGAGCCTTGACTTCTATCACCAGCTCTTGCAGAGGCAATTTAGGATAGCCCAGTACAGGATTCGAATCATCGACCACAGGATCGAGGTCGTAAAAATCAACCACTTCATCTAGTGAGCCACTTCGGCTCAGTTCATTTGATTGGGAGACTATTCAGTAATATCTTTGCCATAGCGATGACTAGGAGCAACCTTTCTTTGAATTATTAAGCCGGTAGCTTAGCCGCTTGCTCGCCTTTCGAGCTATCGTCTGATCTACGGAATTCGTTTACTATCTAGGGATTTACACAATTGACGGCTTAAGGACTCTGTAAATAAATAAAATAAATCCTAGCTGATTAAACAGCCTCTTTTTGTATAGCGACAGAAGAGCCTTTACGGCTATCACCATCACTTGCAGTGGCGATAAAGAATCGCTAACTGCAGGAATCGATCCCACGATCTCGTGACCGATGTCATGAAAGCAACCGCTTTACCTAGTGTGCCACTGTACTGTGACCATCCTACCAGCAACAAGCTAGTGGCCCCTGTCCCCGGCAAGGACGCACCAGGAATCACTATTGTACAGCTAGGGCAAGCTAAACACTATGGCTAGCTGACCTAGTGACTACCTTTAAAACTATGAAGAAACAAGAAAAAGTGAACACGCGGGTCGGCTGGCAGAACAATCTTAATCATTTGCTCAGATATAGTATAACCTGATTTTTTCGGCTGCAGTACCTCTAATATTCCAGTAGGGATGGCCGTGCAACTGCAGGCCAGAAATTATTGTAATGACCTGCTGATTAGTTTTGCCTCACAGCCTCGTCGACTACCAAGAATTCTGCCTACTACATTAGACATAGAGGATACAACTGTGCACATTTTAAAAATCTTCGGGACACACACATTTAATTTAGCCGGGCTCGTGGCCACAGGGAATAATTGAGATGGGTTATTTCATCATTTAGTCAGTGGCCTAGCATCGCATGGAGTTGGCCATTGTCAATTGCAATGTCAGGCAAACGATAAGATTAACCATCATGGTCACATTAGCTGCTCAACATCAGGTGAATGATTGATTAGGGTCTTGGTGACCTTCATTCGCTGAGGGTAGCCCCAGTTGGCAAAGAAAAAGTGGTCAACAGCCGTCATTAAGTGCATACAGTTAAGATCAAACTCTTGTTTACTCCACCAAGTACCATGTCGGAGCACTCGAATTTGGACCTCACATAGTGGTTAATTCGGACTTTACAGAAATCTGATGGTTACTGTTAAATGCCTGCTTTGTTTGCCCGAAAATGGGATGAGTTGAAAAACAATTAATGAGCCAAATTTATATGTATAATTTCCTGTATACACAAGTGTCTGGTGAAACTACACATTATCGTAACTTTAAAAAACTTGTAGGGAAGAAGAGCTTTTACATCACAACGGAAGCCCACGTGGCCTAGGCACCCAAGTCAGTAGCCTTCTTTTCATATAGGTAAGAGGTATTTCGAATTACTAAGACGGAGTACGAAAATAGTGGCAGTAAAGTCGTAGTAGGTTATCCCAAAGAAAATCTTACAATTGACAGCGGAACTGAAATAAATCATTAATTCCGTAAATTGTGAATGCATGTTTCAAATTTCACGATCGAAAACCCTCCACTTTTCTGCTTAAAACTGTCATTAAACGAATTAGGCTGAGCAATTAAAAATATCGATGTTAATTGATAACACGAAAATGTATTAAGCAAGCCTTTTCATGTTCAGTCAAAAAATAGCTATAAATAAGTTTAGAGTGGAAGGATTTTTATTATCCCCGAGCAACGTCTGATTTACACTATTTGAACTGAACTCCCAAACATTTTTTGAAAAGTAGCACACACAACACAGGTTCTTTGATTCAAGTGTTATCACAATAGATAGCACTCATTTACTCAAATATTGCTTTATAAACATATAGATATTTTTTAGCAGTCAATTTTAAAATTAAGTTACAGCAAACCAGACTTCAGTGCAGTATCAAAATAGTCAGGTTATTATTTATTAACGGCCTTAGATTATCGTCACTTCTGAAGCTAGCGAAGGCAATGACAGATCTAGAAACCAGAATTTTGAATACTATGGTATAATTACGTAATCGATGATGTAATACCCTATGTAACACCTAATACCTGTATACCTTACTGCTTGCTGTAAGTACCGGATTATAGCTCAAATGCTTCCACGGAATTTAATCCTGACCCACAGCTACATATTACCTACACAGTTTAAACCCTCACACACACACACACACACACACACACACACACACACACACACACACACAAGCAGGCAAATACACACACACACACACATGCGTGCACATACGCACACAAACACGCACGCGCGCACGAACACACACACACAAAACACACAAAGATTTTCTTCTTAGACTCATTTTTCTTTATTCCAGACTTCAATGCCACACTATAAATGCAAATCCCAGGTGACATCATCATTAGACTCTAGCACTTGTCTTGATAGAAAACCTCTACCCGGTATATTTGTGCAGCAGCTGTGGCCAAAGAATGACGTTTCTAAATTAAATTGCAATTAAAGGAAAACATGTCAAAAGTCAAAGGATTGACTACCTAGCTTGATATACCGCATTTTCTATACAAAATACTGATGTTAGGATGAAAATGAAAGAATTTTGTAATCGTACCATACGGATCAATGCTTATAATTTACAGCCACATGCTAAATCATCCTGTCTCAAACAAAAGGGGGCTTACAATAAAAGGACAAATAAATAAACTTTTTAACTCAACATTTGTATAGTAGAAGAAAATTCTTGGCTCATGGGTTAGCTTTACTAACAATGAAAGTTCAATTAACAGTACACTAATGATAAAAAAGATCAACTATAAATTCGAGTCTGACATATGTTTTCAATGACTTCGGAATGAGATTAGGGCAACTTTTAATTTTTATTATTTAGATTTGAGAAAACCTGTGATATATTAGGCCTGTCGTGCTTGTTATGTGATAACTTACTGCATTACTGTTCATAAATTGCACTTGACTCTGAAGTTTGAAAGTGTTAAAGCTGCCGCTTATCGTGAGCACAAAAAGAGCCTGCCCAATTTGTCCGAATTATTTTCTTGAATAGATCTATCTAAAGTGGGATATGAAAAAAAAAATTAGGCTCTTGTCGAACACCAAAAGCAGGATTTAAGTCGAGAGAATCTTTAAATGCCGCGGAGGACATGATCAAATAGGTTAGAATCGATCGATGCCTCATCGGACATGTATATTCCTTATCCCAATCATGTTAAAGTTGAATGCTGTCATCAGTAATGTCAACAATGCCCACATATATTTAAAGGGTGAGGAAGTGATCGTTTTAATACAAATAATACTTGGAATGTTATGAGGCACACGTAGAAACACAAATTATGTACGATTGCTTTTAATCGAGTTGTGATTGAAATACCCTGCCCACAAGCTCAACAAGGATTGTTGGTCTATCGCACCAAATTAATTAGATTTCACCCTCTAAATGTGTAGTCTACATCCACTGAATGACTTCAAAATTTAGTATTGCATGCTTCTTTTGAAGCTAATCAAGATGATTAATTAAGAATATGTAACAGCCTCAAAGAAGGCGTGCTATCTACTATAAAGATAAGTACTTTCCAAAGGTAATACAGTTCATCGTCTACATGCAAGCTAGCGTTCCTTAAACTATTGGCTGGTTGAATAATGGGCAGCACGTCAAAGTGGGCACACTAATAATACTATTAATATACACTTGATAAATTGCCCTAAGATAACTTACCCTCTTTCTAGGCGCTTTAAATTTTCTACAAGCGAAACACGATTGAATGGCGAGTGGTATCATGCTTGATAAGCAACTTGAATAATATGGTTAGGGGTCACATGCAAGGGTGGTTAGTGGCAGCAGCATGCAACAGTGTTGGCACCCATAAGCACGTAGAGAACAAATCACGGAGAATCCCTAAATGCTACCGTAAATAGGTGCGCCTTAAATTTCTGATCAATTGAGGTCAAGTCAGGGGATGCCATGACGGAAGTCGAGAGCGAGTTCCAGGCTTTGGGAACATATGAACTGAAGGCATGGTATCGAAACGATTTAAGGTTGTATGCCTTGCAACGAGATTTTCTTCCACATTTCGAATTTTAAGCTGGGATTTAATCTCATTAAATTCTTTAGATTAAACAGCATTCTGATTTTTGCTACAACGCTTTCTCATTATTTATGTTCAAGTGTTGCTTATGTTATTATTCGCTGCCGCAAAAAGTCGTTTCTTGGAGAATAAAGCAAATATTTTCCTTGGCTATCTTAATGAGGTATGAATGACAGGCAGTAATGGCAAAGCCAAACTTTTTAGCAACACAACTTGGCCTGAATATACAAAGTAGAGACATAAATCAGATAGATAGGAGATTAGGATAATTGGGACTGTCATTTTGGATTAGTAAGCAGAAGCCAGGCTGACATTTCTCGTTGCAAAAGCTGCCTTTTCAGATTTCGACGCTTAAGCGAACCTGCTAGTAATCTCCTCTAGTACGACGGATCTATCTTGCTGTTATTTCATAAGCATTGAACTCGTAAAATGTATTCGTGTTACATATATATATATATATATATATATATATATATATATATATATATAGCATGTTTATTACATGGAGAATATATTGACGCTAGTTGTGATTTTAAAGGACCACACTCCATTGGCAGTTTCTGAATGGTACTTGTGTGCTTTTGTAGATTTTGCAAACATGGTACCAAGCATATCATTAGACCTAGAGTATTACTTTTCTCGAAGTCGTTTGTTAAGTGCCGAGGTATGGATATTTCAAATATTTCTTTGAGTTTTACACACAAGAAGTATTATTATTGCTGTAAGAAAATATAGTAACCACTCAAGGGACTCCGAAAGTACATACCAAACAATTGAAACAAGTAAAGCAATATAGTTAAAAAGAAAATAACTTGACACTCGTAATTCCACCTGGCCATTTCATAAAATTTAATCCAAATCTGTTCCGATAACAGAATTTCTTATCTACAGAATCGAACATCGAGGTTAATGCTTGCTTTTATAATATGCAACGTAGAATATATATTGCACATAAACACATACCTTCTATTTTAGCAGCAAAGCCTAGAGTGTCGTCGATTTTGTACAGATTTTTGATACTTTAATAAAAATAAGGCATGGAAGAGCAATTTTGTTCTACTAGCATCATTTTGCATTCAGTTTCGCACGATGGAAGAATTTCCGTGTTAAAATACTTGAGTTGTCGGTTTGGATCACATTCACCTTCTGGTGGCTCAATATTATCATACTAAAAAGTACGAGGTAATTGGTAGATGGGTGGACTCTTTTATCGTAAAGTACTAAATAATATATCTCATGATATCGTTCTTCACTTTAGAATTTGCAAAAGTGCTAGTAAGACATTTGAATCACTTAAAATTATAGAATTATAATAATTTTATAATATTATTATCGTGATAGCCATTTAAATGTTTCATTTAAATGAGGTTTCTGGATGTCATTAGCAGCCAGGATCTATACAAAAAATATGCTGTTTATTGCTCGTAGCTTGAATTTGTCCGTAAAAAAATGTTCTAGCGATGCGGGAAAAAATGCAGCGAAGTTTGATTGCACATTCCTAAGTATTGTCGAGTAAACAGTGCATTTTTATAAATAAATTGGAGAGGCTGTGTTATAAAACAGTTAGACCTGAAGTCTTTTTATTACGAGGTAAAGGATGAGAAAATCCTCATTAAGTCCGGTAATGTTACCATGTATTTTTTATCTTATGATGCATTTTCCACGAATAAGAAGATTCAACATGGATGCCTGAAAAATCACATCTTTACTGTGATTTAATACATTTAATTGTATATGATCTATGTTTTAAAAACGTATTATTGGTAATAGCACAGGACATGAAGCAATACTCAAAACTGCGAGCTTCCAAAGCTTCCAGGAACAAATTAGGCATAGGTACACTTAAGGCCAAGACTTATATCTTCTGGTTGAGAGAGTTCATAGCGATAGATCATTAATTCCCTTTACTGTAGTGCATGTTAACGCTTTCAGTCAATAAGCTTAGTTCTGCTGAAGTCAGCAGAAAAGGCCATACTTTTTTCAGTGTTATTCTAAGATTATCTTCGCAATACACGCTGGGAAAATGAATTAATTATCTGTTGAAATGGAAACGGGTAAGTTAGAAATCACAGGTGTTTTGATAAATTGTATTTACTTTACTGGCAGGCGCGGCAGAATCCTCTCTTTCTCTATTAGGTTCGATAAACCCGCCAACGTTTCTTGAGAATCCGTAATTTAGCCGATAAATCAGGTAATTATTTACATGCTTTATACCAAATACAGCAGAACAATATTAACATGTTCATGACCATATATCTCGAGGCTGTTTATCTTTATCCAAGCTTAAACTGTCTTCGAAACTATTTGTTGAAGACAGCAGTTTTAGGTTGGCCTAGGTTTGTGCGAATTTTATGTGGCTCTCAGCTGGGATTGAGCCATACCGAGCTGCTTAGTTGACTGCAGCTGCTAGCCTTCAGCAGCAACTAATGAAAGTTAAGCTTTTACATTGTGCTTTGCCTTAACTATTGTTCAAACGTGAACGGCTCATCTTTTTGCCATATGCAAATTCTCACACAATCCCTGTCACTCATTTGCATAAGTTTAACATATAAATGTGTTTCACCTGCAGTCCTCTAGACCAAATGAAATTTGGCGTATCTCAGGAGAAATTTTAGTTTCTACGGTAAAACGAATCTAAACTGTTACAAGTAAAGTGTAATAAAGGTAACAAGTGAATTATTTGAAAAAGTGTGTCTGAATAAGGTGAGTAAACACCACAAGTTGGGTTCTAGCTATAATGATTCGTCTAGTTCGAATAAGTATAGAGATATAATCTGTAGCGGATTAATTTTGATCAATGATTAAAAGTAGGTTGGCACAGTTCGTAGTGCCTACAATGCACATAGGGAAGACAATGATCAAGCACACGGCAATTACTAGAACGGCAAAAGACGGCAATATAATGCTAATAAGAATTGTCTATACCATTCTCTGTTTGAGGCGAAGGAAATAAACTGGACTTTAACCAAAATGGGAGTACTTTATGGGACTTGAGAACAATCCCAGTAGTCGAAAGTCGCGGATGGATTGACTCAGGCAGATATCCAGATCATTCGTAATACACGACAAGCTATGTTATGAGAAAGAAGGTAGTAACCAGTTGTACTCCTTACCTCTGTGCGTCTTGGATTCCATCGTAGCATACAACTAACCTGCCCAACGGACGATTGCCGAACCTGGGATCAGGATGGACATTCTTAGGAATAATTAAAACCTTTAACCTAATCGAAGGCTTCCATGTGGTCACGTTATGAATTCAAGTAATCCGCCCTAAATGTTGTAAATAATCGATGAAGTAACTGGGCCAAATGATGTGCGATTTTTAAAACAGGCAGCGCCTAAAAGAGCATACCACTTCTATGTGATGTAGAGCTCTTATCCATTAGTTTGGGATGCGCTAAGTCTGTTGCCACAAGGCAGTTTGCAGAGAGGCATCGCCTCCAATGCTGTCAGGTCATCTATGGTAAATCTTTATAACAGGTTGGCCATGTGTATATCGCTCGTCATTGGGTGGTGCAAAATCAACAACAGCACCATAGTATAAACAGTTTTGGTTTTAATGTACTGGCCCCATTATTTGGCGGCAACTAAAATGTGTTGCTTGTCATGTTGCAGAAAGATTGGAGGCAAGTAGCGAAAACAATCTGCCATGACAGGCTTCACTCAGAGGCAGAAGTGGCTGAGCAATAAAAGTGATAATTATACACGCACAATACTCTACATCGAATCTCAAACAATATGACATGGCCATTCAAGCTATTGAATCAAATTTATAGGAACTATTATGACTAGAATAATAATGCGAATCTTCTAATGGTTAAGAATAGTTCGGGAAAATTACTTATTAAACAGCCAAGAAAATCGGAATCGTAAACTGACTTAACTGCTGCCACTGACATAGTGGGCTCTTTTTATGAGATTCACTGCTGTCGCACTCCGTGGATCAGCAAATATTCATAGCAGGTAAAGATATACGCAAAGATTATGCGTTTGAAATTGTGCATTTCCACGCTTAATTTCCTTATCCTGCATCAAAATTAACGGTATCTTCATAAGGAAAAATATATTAATAAATTCAGGAAATTCCGAAGGTTAATGACAAATTGGAAGTATCAGAATACTGCTTCAGTGTGGGAAGCTGTATAGTATGTGTTGTGCGGTATGTAAGATCCACTGCAGTGTTCCGACTCCAGATGGGTCTTTTCTGAACGTCTTCTCAGGTCAACAGTAATTCTCGCTACTTTGAACTAGACTGCGTAAATTTAGGCAGACAATGAGTCTGGAATAACTCATCCTGGAGTCGATCCAACACACTTTGTCAGGTGCTCTTCTTTAAATGAAAACTGATTCCAGCAAACTTGTTCGTCTTGAACCTTCTTGAGCCATCGGGAAACCATGCGCTATTGAATGCTTGTTGGCCTCCAAAGCCTGGAACTCACCACGGGCATCAGCTGTCTTAGCTGACATTTAAAAAGAACCTCGACAATCACAATCTATCACAGCACCATTGGCGTTGGAGTCTTTGAGCATATACCTGCTTTGTGCTCAGCTCGCTGCTTTGCTTGTTCCTACCGGCTGCGTGGCGAATGCTTTCCCTCAAACGTTTGATAATGTGCCTTGTCATGACGCATTTGGGGAAGACCTGTGGAGAGTTTCTGCAGTTTATCTGCGCTAAGTACAAATGTATTATTATTTATATTTTATTATTTCCCTCCTTAGGGTGCTGAGAAATTACATGTAGTGCGCAAGATCTGAGCTAGCATTTGCTCTGGCTTTGAAAACTGCGGAAAATCGCCCACTACGTTACTACCATTTTCTGAAGCGGTCCAATTCACTCCTCATCAAACGTATTCAACTCAAGTGGAAAGGAGATGCACCTTACACGCGTTCATCGTGTCGTCACGCTGTTCACACTTGCCTACCTCTGCTCTGATGATGCTGGTCGACGGCGCAATGTGCATTGCGACAGTTGCGTCTTTCTTGACTCCTATAAGCTTAGCTGTACCTCTTAAATAACCCGCCATCCCCTGATGACCATGCTCTTCTTGCTCTGTCGATGCCCGTTTGACTACCGACTCGACACGTGAGAACAGCGCCAGGATATTATGATGTCACGTGGTTGTTTACACGAGGCAAACTACGCAGCTAATGTTCTTTGGCGCAGCTTATACAATGTCACGAGTGAGCTGTCTTGGTGTCTGGCCTTTCAAGCACGTGGACACTGGTAAAGTGGCACTATAATCCTAACAATGAACAACTCATAGCAAGAAGGCAACTGTCCCTAGAGGTATGTGGACTCTTTCAAAGGGGTATAATGCAAATGTCTGAGTTGCTGTTTCATCTTTTGCATTTTGCCAAAAATCGAGACGTTACTGATATTTATGAGAACCTTTCACTGATGACGGTAGACATTTCCTCAAAGAATCTGATTTGTGAAATCTGCAATCTCAGTCAAAAGTGTCCGACATCAATATAAAGCTGATTAACAAGTGTCATGCGTTAAATGAGACATTACAACTCCTCCGTAATAAAATTAATCTCTAGAGCTGCTGATTCTCGTAGTGTTATCTCGAGGGGTCTGATTGCTTTCAGCATCAATAGCAATGCGGTAGCGCATTTAAATACAGCGCTACACGATGCCAGCCTCTCTAGGTGGAAACTCTAGAGACCAGTTTGATGGATTCGGCAATAAGGAAAATAAGGAACTTCGTCAGTTCGTGGAAGATCAGAAATCTTCCGAGTGGACCACCTTGCCACCGTGTTCAATATCGCTAAGCTTTCACATATAACATCGATGAGCTAGCTACTGGCGGCGAGTAGAGTTCACTTCTATTCTGTTCAAACTTTCATCAAGGCGCATACAGAGTACTTTGGGATCTCTGCCATTTTACAAAAGCATGCATTCATCATTCTTGAAAAGTTTAAGAGAAACATTTTCACTAAATAATTAGTGGGATGATGCATATATGAACCGTAATGGACTCTTGATGATAGCATGCATGTGTCTATTTAGTGAGTTTTCATTTGGCTTATGCCAGGGCACACAGCAGTGAAGTGGCGGCAATGTGCTTATGTGTGGAGTTGGCAGCTCCACAGTGCCTGAACTTTGAAGGCCTTGGCGAGCCTGCTCGATGCTGACGCATCGGCCTTTGCCCTCTCCAGTGTCTCACCAGTCTGAGACGCCAGCTCGTGCGAGAAGAAGCTGGTGGGGATTCACACGGTTGTTAGCAACACCACGCTGTTAAGCTTTCTCACTCTTCCTGTATGTCTCAAACAATCATGAACATCACGGGCAGGACTTGCGCAACTAAAATGCTTAATCTTTTGACGAGGTGGGAAAGCACATCTTTTTGTGGTGCACAATAAAATGAAACTACATATCTCATAGTGAGTATGTCCCAGGACGATCCCAGCTCAAGAGACCCGAGTAGGATCTCAACAGAAAGAGGTCAAACCGGTGTCGTGTCTAGGGAGTGATTTCCCAGTATCCTCACTCAGTCTCACTTCTGGCTGCCCACATCTGTGCAGTAGATCTGACATGACTGCAGCTGAAGCGAAGCTTTGCTTTTGTGGAGATCCATGCATTAGCTAGCCCACCTTCATGAGTAAAGTTAAACTGTTTTCCTTAATATCCCTCACCCAGCTCTTATTCATGAAATTAAGCATTATCAAACCTAACAGTTTCCACCTTCGTGTTTGCTCTATCCTTCTGGGTGCAGCAAGCTGATCCATTAATCCCAAGTTCTTCTCGAGAGCCATCATATTGCACTGCATAACCTATGCTGTTTGTCACGACAATTGGTTTATGTCAGTGGATGAGCTCCAGAGTACTGATCTCAGACCGAAAAGATCACCAGACTAACGTCATCTGACTGATCGGAGAATCACTCTCCAGGGCCTCAGCTCTTAGCGCATGCGCCTCTTTCTGCAGTATTTACCTCCCCTCCGTGTCGATGCTTAATCACCACGCAAAATCCAGTGTGGGTTTAATTTTTATGCAGATATCACTCTTGTTGAGATTTTGTTTTGATGTCTCTCGCTTCGCGGCTCGACGCAGTTTCTAAACTACCTTTGCTGGCACAGCATGTATACATCTCTTACATGGATAGCAGCAACTGATGGTCATACCAGATGGTAGGAACTAATTTAATGCGTGTTACTTCAAACGTAATTTGATCTAAACTAGAAAGCTTCAATGCTCAAACCATCCGCTCTGCCAGCAGATGTCCGTGCATGTGCACAAAGGAAATCTAGCTTCCTTTGTGCCAAAGTGACCTTTCATTCGACGACCGCATCAGTCAACAGTAGTAGTCAGACTAATTTCAGCTACACTGAGCTGCTGCTACGAGTTCAGGGCCCTTCCTCGGATAGGAATACTTGCATCTCGACGTGCGTGCATTGCCCTTTATTCCGTCCCACTCTGCCAATTCTTTCAGCTGGGTCTACAGGCCTGTGCAATCCAGGTACTTACGGCTGGGTGCAAAACGCTGAAACTCGATTGTTCTGTCGTGAGCGGTGCAGCTGCCCGCATGCACCACTTTCTCACGCTACCACTGGCTTTTGCTCAGTCAATCGACTGCAAGGTTCTGCAGACTCACCTCTTGAGGTTTCTTCATTATGTTGGCATCCAACTTTACCTATCCAGAGCAACTTCTACCACCAGGCAGTCGTAAGCTACCTGCCTCCACTTTTCTTGAACAGCAGTGGCCTATCACACCTCATCCTGGAATCTCAAATCACCTCTGCAAACCACTGCGCGCGCTTAAGTTCCGACAGTGCATATATATCTTCTGGAATCTTCCTGATCACGACGTCTCTCAGACTGAGATGTAAAATTAAGCTGAAAGTGCACCTATCCTTCACTGACTCTGCGGAGTGTCAGCAGGTCGTTGTACTTGCGTGCTCGCAATGGACTGACTGTGCATGCTGGTCAGCACCTTAGATGTGCATGCTACAACTCATGTGCACGTCACATCTAACCATTTACTTTGTTGGTGACCCAGCGCTGTACTATTACTATGCATAATGCTTTCTTTACAGCATGCGTATGCCTGAGCATAGAGGTCAGCTTTTCTGAGTGGTGCCATGCAATCTTCCTTACTGCTTATAATCGGATTCTAAGCAGAGCAGAATGGTGTATGGTATGACAAGAGGTTTCAAACATTCTAGAGGTAAAGCCTTTTTGATTGTTATTGCACGCTAACTCAATAGTGCAAGTATTTTAAAACATCGATGTGTAGTTCAACTGCTCCATGCTATCAATTGAAGAACTAAAAACAGAAAGCTACCTCTTTCTACGCTTCTTTTTGCCGGACACCCAAATCCTATTTTCGGCAAATGTTTGTATTATAGAGTCTGAGGAAAGCGATCAGCGCAAACGTAGGGCCGGTAATCATTCCTCCTTTTCATGACTGATCAAGCAGACCACTTGATCACTGCAAAACAGATATTCTCTCTTGAACTGCACATGTTTTACCTCTGCTGTCAATCTCCAGATAGACCTTGAATACTGATAACTGAACGTCTACTTTCCACAGATCGCCAGCTACTTCCAGCTCAAAATTACGTATGCCCAACTGGTGGGCTTGTTTAGGGGAACACGCTATTTAAGTTAGAGGCAATGCATTGTGACATCCATGCATTCACTTCTGTAATCATCGGCATACTGTCTACCACTGGCCTGTGCCAATTGAGCGCCCACAGCTAGTGCGTAACTCTGCAGGAGGCTAAGAGCGTCTGCCGTGGCCGTCCGCAGTGCCATATCATCCTCACCTTCTCGCCGACCTACACTGGCTACCCTGTCCAGAAACGTTATGAGCCTCGATGTTTCGTCTACTCAATAGGTCTCGATACTATTCTTCTGCTCCAGCCTACCCATTGCATCTCATGCTGAGCAGGCTAAGCATTGTACCACCACTGGAATCTGACTGACTGCCATACATGTAGCTCAAAATCCCTTTGGAATCGTACCTTTAGTTGGACTGCTTTCTACCCTGGTACCCACTCCTGACGTGGCTTCACGAAATCCCCCTTACTTGACCATTCAAGCTGCTTCAAAAGGCACCTTTTATCACATCATTGAGAATGCATCCGTGAAATGATTAGACCCTTGCATTTCTTGCGTGACTGCGACACTTGATGCGGATTTTATAGCGACTTCCACTTGGTGGATGCTGCATCTGCTCACTCTGGGATTAAGGGCAAAATTGGCTAACTGTCATGGAAGCTAGAAACTGCTTTCAATTCTCTTTAAAGCTGCTAGTTTGGTCCAGCTGACTGCTCAATCAAAAACCCAGAAATAATCACCCCACATCCCGAGCGTCAATACGGATAATGTTCAGTGGCATTGAGTCAGTCAGAAGAAATCTCTCAGCGAAGCTCCTACATCAGATGCTTAGCGAGAGTAGCAACGTGACAGTGTGCAGCACATTCAAACTCTCCACTTGCGCGCGACTCCACATAGCTGTTTTAAGGCATTGTGGAGTTCACGGGCAGAGATAAAGTACGTTACGACTGGTGGCGCGCCAGCCTGTGTTCTGGTCTATCTGTGGAGCCATTTAAGAGTGCAGCTCATCAGGACGCGTGTGTGAGTGCTTAAACGCCTCACTCGGTGACAGGAATGTTTAAACCAACAAAACCGAGGGCTGACTTTTCGGTTGGTTTGGACCCTGCGCCATAACCCTGGGTTTCAAACGAAACATTAGCAAGAGCTTTTTCTAATGGCTCCAATTAGTAGTATCTAAATGTAACTACTGTGGATTGAACTAAACCTTCGCCCATTTGAACTGCTGCGGTAATGGTTTTGCCTATGGAGTCGATAGTTACTTCAGATTCTCTCGCTACTGGCGTAATCGCGTTGTTATTGTGGTGAAGCAAGAAACTCGGTTGCGAGACAAGGCCGCTCTGCCAATCCAGTACCGATTTAGCTAAGCTGTTTTGGCTGCAGCGGCTCTAAGCATATCCGTATGTGACATCTGACGGGCTCCTTGTAGGAGATCAGTTTTGAAAAACTCAAAAAGAAAGCATGTCCTTTGGGAACGGCGCACAAGTGAGGTCTGGGCCTGCAATGCCAGTGTTGTCGTGTTGCGTATTCGTTCTAGTCTGGCACACACTGGCTAATGAGGCAGCAGAAAGTAGGGCAGGGTGTGGAAGAAGGCATACATCAAGGCCCGAGACTCACGATTCCCGCATCATATAATATTTAAATGCAAAGATTAGATATGAGATTTTGACATACACATGTTGAAATATAGCCTAAACATATGGAAACCCTAAAAGTTAAATCACTATAGGAAGACACGATATAGGTCTTGGGTTCTAGATTCCATCCAACAGTATCGTATTGCAAAAGTGCAAAAAGCGCTCTGCTTTTGGGAAGATATTGCTTCAGAGGTTGCGACTGAGTCGAGGAGTGGTGGAGTGGTTTGTGATTAGTAGTTCACAGCTCGGAAATCGACACGTGAGATTGAAAGCACTCTTGGGCCTGATGCCGAGTGATTACTTCATATGACCTTTAGGTGTCCGCCCTGCGCTCACCAGCTGCACTCGTTCGCGTCGTAACAAGCTTCCACAGTTGGTAAGAAAGCGGCCTGCTGATGAAAGTGGAAAAGACGAAAGCGTATGCGCGCCCGCAGAACCAAATCGACTGAGACGACGGCGTATGCAGCCTACTGAGCGAAGCCACAATTTGTATAGCGCTCGCTGCCTCTCTTAGCTCAGAAGGTGTCCCATGTGTTCATCTATTCGCTGCTGTAGCCTCCTCCACTGACGGCTAGCGCAACGCATCAGAGCCTATTCTTGAGCATGCCTCCCAAAAGCCCTCGCTAAGGGCAGCGGCCTCCTAGCACACGGCGGCTTGAGCGCGTAGCGACACTAGCATGGCTTGGCATTAACCGTGCAGATGACACCACCAGTGCTGCCTCAGCCGCCGCTATAGGCACATGGTTAGCTGTAGCATCACTCAGCTGCATCAATGGCGCGCCGCTTCCAGCGTCGCATGGTTACGCCGATACGCAAAAGCTGCGCCGCTCAGCATCCGCACCACCGGCGTTGATGGTGAATACATGCTGCTCTATTTTTATTGAATATAGTGCTCGAAGGCCACAGATATTATCTTCTAAAGTGGTCTGGACAGCTCCGTTTTGGATGCCCATTTGTTGGCGAGTAGTAGGCGGTAGTAATTCTTCTTTGGCGAGCAGCACCTCGAAACCGAGCATCTCTCGATCTCGCTTTCCGGCCTTCAATCTCTGCTCTCAAAATTGTTTCTATCTGAGTGCAAGCGTTTACCAAAGTGGACTCGACTAATCAACAGATTTTACTTACCACGATAGCACACAGTATCATTTCTACATTTACTAAATAGCTTTCACGAATACAGATGTGCACTGAAAATGAATTTTCACTTTGGCAGCGCGAGGGCAGAAATCGTTTAATGAAATACGTGCAAAAGGGTTAGCATCTTTTCACTAACTGCAAGGACTGCGTTAAACAACATTCTTTTAACAAGAAGTATGCTAATTCTTTCACTCGCATAGGTCATTATCGAAATGTTTGCAAATGATAGTAAAGGCTCGCTTGGTTGAAACTTTACCTTATCTCAGTAGCTAACACCCTATAACGCGAGAAGTAGATAGAGTGTTTAGTGAATCCAAAGAAACTTTGGCTTCGTTAGATTGTGAGGGCCAGTGTGAGAGTTTTCCACAGAACAAAAACTGGTAATGGTAATGAGTATTGCTATTTGTGGAGTTAGTGAGGGTTTTAAATTAAAATATTCCAGATATGTAAACGTTTACTATGAATATTGCTCAGGGTTAGGTGATGTTAGGAATAGTGTTTCTTCAAGTATAAGTAATGTTAAGATGAGTCTTGTTATTCAGATTCAAATATGAGAAAATGCAAAAGAGCAAAAGCTATAGTTTATTTGAATGGTTCAGTCATCAACAATTTTGAATACTAGGGTTTCTTATTTCAGATGCATGTGGAAAACGATTTCCGGTGTAGATAGTGACTTACGACACTTGAATTGGAATGATTGTGGTTCGTTTTCGTCAGAGTTATAAAATGATTAGTGCTTCTGCAAAGTTTACAAGATATACGCTTGCTAGCCATGGTTCTTGGTATTCCACTCCTTATTGAGATAAGCAGATACATTATAGGCGTGCAAAGAAAACGGAAGATAACGATCGTGCATTATGGCCCGTTTTAAAACGCATCCGAATCCAATTATTAATCATAAAAGAAGGTACTCATCTAGATAAAGAGTTATAATACGCGAAAGGAAAGTATGTTTAGCTGTATTGCATTTGGTCATAAAGCTTCAGTATGTTACAACAGATGACGACTGTCAGCTGACTCACTTAGTACCTTGTAACAGTGTTTTAATAGATTTTAGAGGTCTTTTTTGTTTTGTCAAGGTCTTTTTTTAAGTTGTACAATCATTTATTTGTTATAAGCATCAACCAACTCCCATACCAGTATATCTCTTGGCTACCTGAAATATTTATACTATGTTCATTTAATTATTCTTGCAAAAGCTAGCTGGTAAAGGGGCAGATGCGTTACTAATCTTTTTCAAAGGATAGATAGAATACCTGTTTCTACCTATTTTTTCCATACGAGATAATAATTCACTAGCACCTTTAGATCCTGAACCAGTTCTTTTAACCATGAGATGGACTACCTACCAGTGCCCATTCTTCTTCAATGAGAAAATTCATCCAGCACCACATCTCGACTTAACAAACTTTGAGACTGCTTTACTATCATCAAATAGAACAAACACCTTTACAAAATATCCCTTTCATTCCTTTAGTTTGAATCTAATTCTACATATTGTCCATGAATTGTATCAGTTTGTTTTTTTAACATTTCAAAAACTGAAATTTCCATAGTAATTTATAATAAGAAAAAAATGTCGTTGCAAGTTAGAGCTTTCAATTTTGGACAAGAATTATAGATACTGAACATTAGAAACATTACCTAAAGTCCTATTGAGCATTAGTGCTTAGACCAAGTTGAAACAGGTAAATCACAGTTAGTAATGAATTGGATATTTATGGAATGCTCAATTATGATACAGGTACAATCATTGCTTCAAGATAAGATCAAAAGTCATATCTTAGTCTTACATCCATGATAAAAGATAAAACTGCTTACGTTTAGATTAATACAATTGATAATCATGCCAGAAGTTGATTCCTATAAGAATCGTAAGAATTGTTGTTGTATTAGATGATTTAATATACAGAAGATATCGATCTAAGATATTAGATTATTTTACTAGAGGCAGACATAAAGGATTTAATATATATATATATATATATATATATATATATATATATATAATATATAATATATATATATATTATGTATATATATATATATATATATATAGATAATATTATATATATATATATAAATATATATATATATGTATATATATCTTGCCTTGAGGATTTAACTACTATTCCTAGAAGAGAAATAAGACAAACTATTAATATGATTATAATATCTAAACAAAATAATACTATGATATAGAATACATTCGTGATGTTCGTATGTGGGTGATATAGATAAGAAAATTTTTTAAAGATTTGTGGAGTTCCTGTAATAAAAGAAGATTTAGTTATTGTGTTACTGATCTAACTAGAACAGAATCAGAAGGAATACTTGGTCTGTTGATAGTACAGTTAAACAATTATAAATTATTTTTTATTTGAACATATGAGAAAATGATAAATGGTAAAATATCGCAAGTAAGAACAGACCATACAAAGGAAGCGCTCAAGAATAAATACATTTAGAGAATAAACTTACTAATTTAGAAAGTTTACGTGTTGATGCTATTCTTGATTACAGTCAAGAGATACTAAGATGGAAGCAGAAATGCGAGCAAGAAATAGAGTTGAACACGTCAAGAACCTGTTCTTCAATCTAAAACAGATGTTCTAAAAGAATAGAAACAATAACGTCTTGATAAAACTAAGACTATATGATCAGTATCTAATAATATAAGAAGTGCTACAGAAAATATGAGAGTAGAAGATAAAGAGTCATTTGATTATGATGTTGTATTTCTCCTTTCACGATTGAGAGCTTTGGATTCAAGAAAACCAGTCGAAAATTTAATTTATAGTTATCTTAACTATAATCCTGTTGAAAAAGGAAAATAGATAGTTCCATTGATCGTGAAAAGTGAAAAAGAAGTACTTGATAAACTTGATTGATGGCTTCGTGAACTTGCTACTGGAATAAGAGATGTAATAGGTTCAATCAGGGCTGCTGTTAATCATCTTGCTACATCTCCAAAAGCTCCAAAGAAATATGTTGCAAAGATGAACAATCTTTTATATAATATATAGAAATGAGTGACTTGATAAAAATTGCTAGTGAAATATTAAACAATCTTGAAAGTATTAGGAGTTCTAGTCAATCAGGAAAGGAAGGATTTGTTTTTAACATAACTGGTACTACCAATCCTATTACAGCTATGATTAATACACCAATATTACTAAGATGTACAAACTTCAGGATTTGTTTAGAGAAGTTCAGTGGATCAAACACTATAAAAATATAACTGAATCTAATAATACATTTGTTTATAGAATAGCAGGAGGATCAGAACAAACAGTAACAATCAAACCTGGAATTTATACTGCAATTACAGATGATTTAAATATCGGTGTTCCAGATATAATTACTAATTCAGTTAATCATATACAACTGATAAATTTATTCTTACTTATGACAGTTAAAATGCTAATTCATTGATTGTTATGCCTGTTGGTTGGACATTCCTTGCTGGTAAGTCTTGTATTGCAAGTGCACTTGGTTTTACAAGTGCTGCTTATACAACTGATCCACATTTTTTAGAACTGCATCCAGGTGTTACTCCTGTTGTTTGTGCACCTAATACAAAGTTTGCATTTGAAGGGGAAATCAATATGTTAAATTTAAATAGAGTACTTGTAAGTTGTTATTTAGTGTCAGGTTTTATTAATTCAATATAAACACAAGTATTAGGAAGTTTTCCTTATATATTCAATCCATGGGAAAAAATGATATATGAACTAACTACTATTAAATATCATTATGTAGCAAGTGATTCTATTTCTAATATAGAAATGACTGTAACTGATCAGAATTTGAATGTGTTAGATACTAATTATCAAGAAATTACCGTTCTTGTCGAAATTCTTGAAGTTTAATACAGAAAATGTCAATATGATTAACTGGAACTAGCAGTTCTGAATCAAAAACATTATCTCCGCCTCTTACACTTGCATCTGATTCAGGTTACAATAAAATTGGTTTACGTAGAGTAGAGTTCACATATACTAATAAAGTTATATCAAATGTTACTGCTGGCTTTAATGATAAACTTTGGTTTAGGTGGTCCATGACTGAAATAAGTACTGCATATATTACAATTTCTCCCGGTGGTTATAATTCAAATAAAATAACTGCTGCTCTAAATAAAGCATTTTCAGATCCTCAACCAAAAACTATTGTTGTTCAAAATGGATCGACATCAACATCCACAAACAGTGTTTGTTTTATTAAACAAGTAAATGAAATGGCACAGGTAGACAATTTAGTATTCATACAGGTGATAGAATATGATTACAAGTAGTTGGTGATTATGTTGATTTACTTGGAACTAATGGTAGTGTTACAAATTCAATTGGTGATACTCTTGGTTTTAATTTAAATCAACAAGGAACCTTTTATTCTGCTCTTGTAGGTAAAACACCATACGAAGCAATACAAAAAGCAATGTATTTCGCTGGTGTCTTTAAATAATGGAATAAAATGGTTGTACCATATAATAAAGGAAGACGGTGGATAAGTGTCGACTGTGACTTAGTTGATCCTTTTAAGAATTATGTTGATAGAAGGAAAGGATTCAAAGAGCAAGGTACATCTTTATGATATATATATATATATATATATATATATATATATATATATTGATGATATTAGTTCAAGTGAAAAGGTTGATCTACATATTCCTAATGTATTATATTTACCAAGGCGAGGTGATGTAGATGGAATAAGTAGTTTTAAGATAATTTTAACAGACCAAAATGAAAACCCTGTAAGTATAATTAGTGATGTAGTTGCAACAATAGAAATTTCAAAGTAATATAGAGCAATGGGTAGCTATGCAATAGTTGATCATGATGGAATGCATGAAGGTATACATCGTTGTTCAGGAGCCAAGTCTGATGCTGGTCTTGACATTTTAATAAAAATTTCGGTACTACAAGAAAAGCTGTTGATGCTGGATTAATGAGTGCTAACAAAGGTATTGAAATGCATCTAGCAAGAAAACTTACTGAACTACAAGCAAAGAAAGAAAAGATAGAGCAAGATTACGCTGTTAGATGAAGAGAGATGGATGACAAACTTGAAGAAGAAAAAAGAAAGAAAGATCTTGAATATGAGATTGAAAAAAAGAAAAGATTAAGAATATGACACGAAAATGACAGAGATGGATCTTAAACTAAAAAAAGTCATGCTTGATAAGGTTACTAAGAAAAAATCTAAAAACAGTAGAAAGGCAAAGATAGAGGAAGATCCGGAAGTGGAAGACTATTCATATACTCTTAAAGAGAATTATCCTAAAGCTTTTATAAAATTAGCAAAAGTAATTAATGATAAAGCTGTTGTTCGTTCTCCTATAATTGATACTTATGGTGGAAACATAAAGAGAAAATTAGGTGCTGGATTATATATTCCAAAATACAATTTTAGTTTTTTATATAGAGAAGAAATGGCAAGTGCACCAATCGATAGTATACTCGAACTTGGAGTTCCTGAGTTTCCTGACTGCACACTTAAAGACTATAAATTTAGAGAGTTTATCAAGTTAATGGAAATGAAACGGACAGTGCTACTAGTAAATTAGTTAGTTTCGTTGTCCCCGGTGAACAACAAACCTGTTATGTTCTATCTGATAATTATCTTTTACTTTAAGACAAATACAAATTCAAACTGCTGCTGGTGGAGCTTTTGATATTCCTCATAGATATCTTTCTGTTGGTCTTGTTAAAAATGCTGGTGCTTGGATTATTAGTAGTATGAGAGTTAGACTTGGCACTAAAAAGATTAAAAGAATCCCACTAAAGGAAGGAGTTGGAAGTGTTACACCACTAATGGGTCTCTTATGTTGTCCGAATGAATATAACAGAACTGAAGGTCCTGCTACAGGATGGAGAAAAGATTAAGTAAGTGGAGCTGGCGATTTATCTACAAGTCTTACTTCTTATGTAAGTCCTGACGCTTCTACAACTACTACTTCAAACAATGGATTCGTAATTAAAAAATGTCTTATAAATACCAATATAACTGGTTTTTGTGCTGATATGAATACAATTCTTTATAATATTCCATTTACACTTGAAATGACAAGAGTCGGTGGATTTGATAGAGATCTTAGTATGACTAATGCATCTGGTGCTGGTGCAAATGGCAACACAATGGTGACAAGATTAGCATCTGGTGCTGCTGGAAGTGGAGTTTGGAATGCTTTCAAAATTGCAATGTCAAAATGAGACTCGTTGTTGCATGTCTAACATCAAAAGAAAGCATTCAAAGAGCACTTGCAGATATTTCAAGTGAGAGATCAAAGAAAATTAGACTAAATTACAGGGTTAGGCGTTATGAAAACATTACTAGATATAAGCATTAGCAACATTATGATATTCAATAGTTTTTGGTTCATAACCATCAAATTCCACGGATAAGCATCATAAGGAAAACTAGCTAATACTTGTGATTCTTTTCCATTTATAAAACTAGTTCCACTAGCAACCATGTTACAATTTACAGCTCTAAAATCAATATTAGTTACAAATGCTTCTTTCTCAGAATGAACTTTAGTGTAAGGTGTACAAACAATAGGTGTAATATCCGGATACATCTTAGCAATTAGTCAGCAGCAGAAAGTTTAGTATAAGCAGCAGCAGTAAATCCTAACACAGCAGAAAGAGTTGATTTACTTGCAAGGAATGACCAATCAACAGTTAACATAACTCATGAGTTTGAAGTTGCTGTATCAAGACCTAGTTGAAAATTGTCAGTTGTAGCTTCAGATTGTGTAATTGAATTATTAATTATATCAGCAATACCAAAATTTATATCATCAGTTGTACCACCATATATTCCAGGTCTTAATGTTATAATTTGTCCTGAACCACAAGTAACTCTATAAGCAAAAGTATGATTAGTTTCAGTTATATTTCTAATAGAGTTAGTTGCAGCGAATTTCTGAAAACATATCTAAAAGTTTTTACCTCTTAGTAATATTGGTGTCTCAATTCTAGCTCTTATTGGATTAGTCGTTCCAGTTATATTAAAAACATATCCTTCCTTTCTTCCTTGACTAGTTCTCCTAATGCTTTCAAGATTCTTTAATATATCACTAGCAACTTTTTTACCAAGTCACTCATTTCTATATATATTAAATAAAATATTGTTTATCTTCGCAACATATTTTTTGGTGCTTTTCAAGATGAAGCAAGATATTCAACAGCAGAACTTATTAAAGGTATTACACCTCTATTTCCGGCTGCAAGTTTTAGTTCACTTAGCCATAGAACAAGTTTATCAAGTACTTGTTTTTCAGATTTTACAATCAATGGAACTATCTCTACTCCTTTACCTGCATAAGTAAGATAACTATAAATCACATTTTCTGTTTGATTTCCCTTATCCAAAGATCTCAATTCTGCAAGAAAAAATCCAACATCAGAATTAAATGATTCTTTATTATCTACTCTCATACTTTCTATTGCACTTCTTACTTTGTTAGATACACATCCTCTAGTTTATTTTTAGCAAGAAGATATTGTTTCTTATCTTTTAGAATATCTGTTTCAGACTGAACTGGAACAGATTCTTGAACAATTGTAACTACAGGTTCTTAAAAAACAGAAACAACCTTTGCCTTTTTAACTCTCTTACCAGGTTTTTTACTATTTGAGGGAATAACTTTAAGATGCTCTGCAATTCCTTTTTGAAGTGAATCAATTACTTCTCTTATTTCTGGATTAGCAGCACTTGTCTTAGCTTGATTTGCAATAGTTACAGCTTTTTTAGGTTTTTTATTTCAACAATAGCTGCAAATCCATTTTTTTACTATATTAGAAATATCTACTGGTGTTTTATACTCTAACAATCTTTTAGCTTGTTCCTGTTCTTCCTTTTGAGCTGCAAGTGATGGTCTTATTCTTTTCTACTTATCAATAACACTATTACCAGAATTATCAGTTGATTTCTCTAACGCACGTTCATTTAGTTCATGTTCGACTGTAATTTTTACCTGCATTTATGCTTCAATTTTTTGTATCTCTTGAGCATTATCAAGTATTTTAGCAACACGTAAACTTTCTAAATTAGTAAGTTTTTTCTCTAAATATATTGCTTCTTGAACACTTCATCTGTAAGGTTTGTTTTTACTTGCATATATTTTAACATTAATCATTTTCTTCTATATTTAATTAAAAATAGGTAATATTTGTTTACCTGAACTATCTACCGACCAAAATTTTCCTTCTGATTCTGTTTTAGTTAGATCAAGAACACAGTAACGAAATCGGTTTCTTGTGAAATAGTTGACCCATTCTTTAAACATTTCCTTATCAATATCACCAACATAATAATAACGAATTTATTCTATATCAGCATTGTTGTGTTAAAAGATTATTATCATATTGATATTGTTTCCTTTTTTTCTCTTTTTGGAATATTAGTAAATCCTTGAGCAAGATAAAATATATTCAATCCTGTATGTCTTCTTCTAGTAAAATAATCTAATATCTTAGATTGATCTTCTGTCATCAAATAATCTAATACACCAATATTCTTACAATTCTCATAAGAATCAACTTTTAGCATTGACTCAATTCCATTAACCCAAACGTAAGCAGGCTCATCTTTAGTCATTGACATAAGACTACGATATAACTTTTGGTCTAAACTTGAAGCATTAATTATACAAGTATCATAATTAAGCATTCCATAAAATATCCAATTCATTACAAATTGTGATTTACCTGTTCCACTAGGTCGAAGTACTAATGCTCTAATTGGAACTTTAGGTAACGGTTCCTTATGCCTTGTATCCACATCTTGTCCAAAATTGAAAGCTCCAACTTGCAAAGACATTTGTTTATATTATAATAAATATGGAAACATATTGTTTAAAGTTTAAAAAACAAACAGAGACAATTCATGAAGAATATGAAGATGTAAATAGTAAGAAATGAATGAGAGGAATGCTTAAAGGTATTTGTACTATTTGTGATAGTAAGAAGTCAAAGTTTGTTAAGTTGAGATCTGATTCAACGACGGTTAGTTCAACGACAGCTGGTGCAGGTAGATATCAAGTAAGTAAAGGTTCAGGTAGACATCAAGTAAGTAAAGGTTCAGGTAGACATCAAGTAAGTGAAAGATCAGGTAGAAGACAGGTAAGTAGAGGAGAATTTCTTCCAACAAATGCACTCTTTGCAGCAATATCAAATGCACTTAGTAAAAAATTCTCATGTAGTAGTGATAGATATAGTGGTTCAGTAGTTGCTGGATGTGCTGATAAAAAACAAATGATTGCAGAACTAAAAAAGACTTGAACAATTAAAAAAAGTAAAACCATCACCTTTGACTGATATAGAAATAAATAATTATATAAAAGAATTAAACATAAAAAAATATAGAGGTGTATTTGCAAGAGATGAACTAACAAAACCATTAGGAAATGAATGTCTTATTTGTAATACTGGCGATTCAAAAAAAGCAATATATCACTGGGTAGCACTTAAAAAAGGAAACAAATATTTTTACTTTGATTCATTAGGTGCTTTACCAATGCCTGAAGTAATAAAGTATTTCGGTGATATACCAACATTTCAAACGTTTAAGTAACAACAATATAATCAAACAGATTGTGGAAGAAGGTGCCTAATCTTCTTAAAACTAATGCAAGTATCAGATTTGGGATGGACAATGGATTTATTTATTTAATTTAAATATTTTCTTTTCCTTGTATAGAAATGGAAACGGAGAATAAAAAATTCGTGTTACTCGAAAATGCTGCAGTCGCAATTTCTAAAGGAAAACAAGCAGGCATTCACATTGAAGAGAAAATTAGTAAAGATTCTAAATCCTAATTCAATGCATGAAGGTATATTACAGAAGATATGAGACCTGTACTTGAAGATGTTGCTAATAGAGCAAGTATACAACTTGAATACAGTGAATATGATATGAGTGCTCGCTCAACTATTGGTATTAGAATTGCATTTGGAAATATACCAAGTATATTCTTTGATCAAAAGACCAAACAGATTAAATTCACTAGTGTTGCTGAAATACTTCAAAAGTTTTGTAATGACTTTGCTGTTACTGGTATTCCTAATGAATCACAGGTTACTACAGATACTTATAACTCAGAAGAAAGACTTAGCATTAGATTGAAGGTTTATCAAGTTAAAGTTTAAAATATAGTGAAAAAACAATCACAGGATAAATTCAATCCTGCAGATTATTAGATACTAAAAATACACATGTAAAACAAAAATAAAAATTAGATTAGTTATTTATATATTTTATGTCTTATTGATACCACTTCATCAACAACAGTTTTTGCATAATTAGTTATGTTACGTTTACTTGAAGGATTACTCAATTTATCTTTTAAGAATTCTATTACGAATTTACTATCAAGAATGCTTCAACCAATGCCTAAACCTAATTTTGCCTTAGCCGCCATTATTGCTGCAACAGTCTTTGCATCTTCTCTAACGTAAGCTGGTTGTTTAGGATCGAGTGCAATGCTAGCAGCAGATTCTGCTACAACTAAGTCTGATAGGTTTCTCATTTCTGTTCGTTTTGGTTAGGGATCAGATGGTGTCTCAGTGTAAAGACTATCGTCGACTCATGCTGCTCTGTCAAGTGCATTCACACCCTTATATCCTTCATCTAAACGTTTTCTAAACTTGGTGCCTGGACCAGCAAATGAGTAATCTCCAGTATTATTGAATGAACCTCCAGGAACCAATCCACTCTTTGCATCTTTCGGCAATTTTAAATTAAACTCTGTACCACCAGATAATTTGTTTATTATATCTACAATACCGGAACCAACTTTTCTATTTTGTTTTAATTGTTTCAATGAAAGATTCAATTGCGATCCTTTATTAGCACTTCTACTTCTTTATATTTTTTTAGTTGAGTATTAGTAACAAGTAAAGAAACAGATTCAGATAAATCTTGGTGCTTAAGTCTGATTGATATAGGTTCCATTGATTTATGTATTATTTTTACTTGATGGTCTGACAATGCGAGTTTGACTTCTTGATGACTCATTTCTATATATAATAAAATATTTTAAACAGATTAATAAAATCGTGCAGAAAAATGTCAGGTGATGGTTGTACAAGAGTTAGAGAAGTTACTCAATAGAGAGATAGTGTTCTGTGATTATTGGATTGTAATGCAATAACAGGTAAGTTTGTCTGGAAAGTTGATAAAACAGGAACTGCAAAAGCAGGGAGTGAAGCTGGAACAAAAAATAAAAAAGGATATATAGTTATAAAAACAGATGTAAAAATATATACAGCAAACCATATTGCTTGGTTAATTTGTAAAAATGAAATTCCTATCTTTCAAATTGACCTCAATAGTGGGATTAGATCAGATAATAAAATTAGTAATTTAAGACTTGCGACACATTCTGAAAATATGAGAAATAACGGAAGAAAAACAAATAATAGTTCCAGTTTTATAAGTGTCAGTTTCCATAGAAGAGATAATAAATACCAATAATATATTACAACAGATAAACATCGATATTTCTTGGGATATTTTGACACTGATGTTGCAGCAGCTGAAGCGAGAGATATGGCAGCTATAAAACTCCATTTAGATTTCGCACTTCTTAATTTTACTTATTGTTTAGATGATAATAACAAACTAGGTAGATGCTAAGATTTTTAATTGATACATGATAGTTCTAATTCTACTAACAACTTGTTAACCTTTCTATACATTTCTCCTGGTGTTTCCCCCTGTGCATAAAGGTTGCTAAGCAAAATAGCACTCTCCGCTTTATAGTCACTGTGCTTTTTTCCTCCAAGTGAAGTTGCTTCAACTTTTCTTATATCTCTTTTCAATTTAGGTGCAAAATCTACTCCACCCTCTACAACTAGTATTCTTCCTTTTTTAGTGCACATTAATCGTTTTTTTACTTCACTTTTCCGTAACTTACCAGATACATTAATATCAATTCCTAAATTAATTGCTTATATCATTTAATTCAAATCCTCAATAGCGTTGCTTAACCTTTCGCTTTGTAAATTTAAAGCTTCCATTCTTTGATCCTTTGTCATCATTGATGGTGCTTTACCATTGAACATTGTTTCAGCTGTTAACTTTTTTTATTAAACCTGCTACAGTAACTGCAATTGAAATACCTGTTCCAACATCTCCAATAATTGCTGCAATAGTAGCAACAGTGCAGGAATAGCAGGAAGAACGCCCTCTGTCCTTGTCTCTATGAAATTCTTAGACCAGGATTTAGGATCAAGTTGTGATGCATCCCAATTTACTTCCATTCCAAACACTTCACTTTAATATTGACTAAGATTCCATTGCCAAGGATAATTATTTTTTTCTGCTATAAGTAATACATCATTAATCGTATGAACTATTTCTAAAGATTGAATCATCTTTTGCAATCCTTTTTTTCTTACATTGTTTTCCAAAACAATTGTCCGTATTTACCACTAGTAATATCGTCTACTATTCCTTTAATAAATAAACTTAAATCGACTATTCATGTAAAACCTGATAAGAATCCACCTAATACATTTGCACGTGCACCAATAACTTTAAGAGATTGTAAGACTTTAGGAACAGCTGCTGCAATTTTTTCAGATGCTTGAAGTGATAATCTTTCTGCAAGTTTAGGAACAAGTCTTGTAACCACTTTTCACCTACATTTGTTGCCGTTTTAACACCTTCTAACACTTCCTTAGTTTTTTTAATTTCACTTTGTAAATCTTCTTCAACTCCTTTACCTCTCTCTACTTTTTTCATCATATATTCTAAGTAATGGACAAAGTGAAAACAGTCAATGGTAATATTTATACTAATCTTGATGCAAAGAATAATAGAATAACTAATTTAGGAATTCCTGTTAACAGTGTTGATGCTATAGGATTAGATTATGCACTCAGTACAAGTGCTACTAACACTGTTATTAGTAATCCTTCAGGAGCAATAGCAAAAGTATCAAGTCTAACTGATTTATTACCAAAAAAAATGCATTAATGGAATCACAATTGAATTGTAAAAATGTTTTAGTTATATTTGGTAATTTAGCAGATGGAACTGTTAACTCAGATTTAAGACCTTATAAAGTAATAAACTATGGATTTCTAAAAAGGTTGACAGCAGTTTTTCAAGGTAAAGCTATGTCAAGCATTGGTATGGGAAATTGAAATATTATGAATGTAAAAGTTTCTGATGTAGCAACAAAGCAATATGTTGATACTAATATACAAGTAACATTTAAATACTCATGTTTGAATGGCAGTTATCCAAGTATATTCTATCTTGATATGTTAGGTTTAAATATTACTGCTAACGGAAGTACAGGTAATGCATTTCAACCTAAACAAGTTACACCTGGTGATATACCTGTTGTTGCAGCTACTGGAAAAATCATAGCATGCAATACTAATCTTAAGACATTTTTTCCAGGAGTATTACATAATTTTAGTATGGTATCTAATAATATGTATGCAACTAATAAAACTAATTCTTATGTAGAATTAACTAGTGATATTACTTATGGTGTAAGTGGTACAGTAGTTTTAATAATTAACATTGATGGGACGTGTGGATATGCTATTGGTAAATTTACAGTTGCTAGTGGTATTACTTTTATAGATTTTATTATTAGTATTGTATAGAAATGTTATGAAAAAGAAGTAGAGGAAAAACATCAAAGAATTGTGTTAGAAAGACTGGGGATATACTCAGTGGAAATCTAAGCATGAATGGAAATCCTATAAAAAATTAAGGTGATCCGGTTGATGCTGGTGATTTTGTTACTAATATTTCTAGATCTACTACAAACAATAGAGATATCAATATGAATAATTTTAGAATAGTTGATCTTGCTATTCCCATAAATCTTAGTGATGCTGCAACGAAGGATTATGCTGATACTAAACTACCACTTACAGACAGAGCAATTAGAGGAAATCTAGTTGTAAATGGTAGTATTAAAGTTAATGTTTCATGTGCTAGTGAAACTTCAAGCAGATATACCTGTGAAAGTCCATTTGCTGGTGTAAATCCAGACCTTGATCTTACTGTTCCAAATAAATAGTACATCGATAACAACTTTTTTGATTTACATGTGGAACAGTTAATGGTAATTTAGACATACAAAAAAATTTAATTATAATTGTAACTGATCCTGCTAATCCAACTGATGGTGTTAACCTCGGTTATCTAAATAGAATATCTGACGGAAATGTTGGAAGAATAAGATTTTTAATTGCTATTGATTCAACATTAAAGACACAAATAAGAGAAATAGAAGATGATGGATTGATAAATACTCCTTAAAATATATTTAATACTGCATTATCTAAAGGATTATTTGTGATTTTAACAACATATCAAACACCTGATTCAAAAACGAAAACTATTGCTCCACTTCCAACAGCAGAAATAAATCCTAATTTTAAATTTCAAATATTTGGAACTTGTATTCTTAATGAGCAGAAAAGATTGATAAATGATATACCAATTATTTGTTTAAAAGGTTTTCCTAGTGAACGAAGTGTATTTTCAACTTCGTATATAGCACTATCCTTAAATTGCTTTCTAGAAACGACTGAAACAGTAACTTTTGAGGAAGAAGTTAAAAAATTTGTAATGCTATTGTTCGTCCTTATCCAACAATCCAATCTGAAACTAATGAACCACTTGAACGTGAAGAACCTGCTGAAGATAGTCCTCCAGCTGAAGAACCTATTTAAATCTTCCAATACATATTCTCTTTAATCAATTCTTCTGGAATAACAAAACTATTACCTGCTTCTTTCATGTGTTTAGTTAGTTATATTTGTTTAGAGTAAGCTTCATATCGCATACTATTTTGTTTCTATTTTAAGTGTTTAAGGAACTCTTCAAAGATTGAACCAACTCTAACTTTAGAAAATACATTTCCTATTTTTGATCAGATTGATTAATTCTAAGTGCTTTATATTCTAATACTAGTTTTACAGCGTCTTACAGAGTTGATCTGATGTCTTCAGTTCTACCCATTGGATAAGAACAGATTCCAAAGTTTGAATGTTGTTGTCCTTGTGCTTTTTCAAGACAGTCTTTACTTCTTTTCGATGTTCATCTTCTATATATTGTTTTTATATTTAATTTGTTTTAATTAAACAGGGCTTGGATCGGGTTGTGCTAGTGCTGCCTCAGCTGCTTTTTGATTTGCATTGTTATCTCCAGTAATAGTTGGTAGAACTGCGTAACACTCGCCTTTAACAATTCCAATGATATCAGGTTTAACACCAGATACTCCCGATATGACTGTAGACATTGATGGAAGTTGTGTTGCCATCCAAGTCGTATAATCAGCAATCTCACTAGGATCATCGAGAAGAGCATCACTTTAGATCTAACTCTCTCCACAAGACCTTATAGAACTTCAGTTTGAGCAGTATTATTATTCTTCTGTGCTTCAGCTTCTGCTTCATCAAAATAGAGTTTCTTAACAGATGAATCAGTCATAAGTGAAATATCCGAATTGAGTTGTTGCTCGTCATATGCTGTCATTCTTGATCTAACAAGATAATCAACGTAAGATTTAAGTGCCATTGCAGAAGTTGCTAGCATTGGGTCAGTAACGGATTCCATTTCCTATTTAATAATAAAAAATAAAATAATGAATAAATCAAAAATACTATTATAAATAGAAGCTGGTAGACTTTTACTCTCATCTATTTCATAGTATATATCACATATTTAAGTAATTTTTTGTAGTTGAAACAAGTAGGTTAATATTATAATGAATTAATTTATTTCATCACTTATGCTAAAATATTCAAAAAGTCTGACACAAACTCAATGTAGATATAATATTCCATAGTTATTATCTAGTACTCTTGCAATATCCATTTTCTATATATTATTGAAAAACACTTTCATAAATAGAATTTGCCAATTCTTCACTCTTGTCTATTTCATCAAATATATCACATATGTAATTAACTTTTCTATAGTTGAAATAGGACACTTATTAATATAATAACTTAATTTTACATCTTTAATGTCAAAATTTCTAAAAATTCTAATACTAAGTTTAAATGCATATCTCCTACGGTAGTCATTAGCTAGTATTATTGCAATATCTATTACATATATAATAATAAAAAATAAAATACATGCACACAGATAAAAGAAAAATCAATTATATTGCAAATGGATAACAACCGTCTACTCATCTATCACAAGTGTTTTTCAACTTATTAGATATATCACATTTCGCTGAAAGAATATCAATAGTATTCATATCAATTTGTTTTATATCTTTATAAAATTTAATATAATCACCATCATAAGAACTGATTTAAATATCTCAGAAACATCATCATTGAATGATAACATTAAATGATCCTTGCAATTTCATCTTCCATTTTTAATGAATGACTTATAGAAAATTAATTAATCACCACTCCTGTTTTTTTGGTGTTTTAGACTTTTTATTTATTCCTCGAGCATCTCATTTATCTTACAACGACTCTCCATTAGTTTGTCACATGTATCACATACATCTATAAGAATACTAACATAAGAACTCTAAATATCCAGAATGAGTTTGTCTAGTGAATGTTTAACTATACGTTGATCATGGCCTTTAAGTGTCTGAACACAGATTTTTACTGCAATTTCTTTAGATCGTCCACAACTTAAAATTCTTGAGACATCCATTTTCTAGATACGATTTTTATTATTTAATTGAAATTAAATCTCTTCCTCTTCTGAGCTATCTACCAATGATTCAAAATACTCTTCGTATACTTTTACTTCCTCATTGGTGAGTTCTTCATATTGTTTACCAAATAGAAGTTCTTCTAGATCTTTACCCTCTTCTGATTCTGATTCCGATTCTGTTTCAATGTAATATGATACTTCAAATTCGTAAGACTCAGATTCAGATTACGTTTCCATTTGATAATCAGGGTCATCGTTTGAATCCTCTGAATACTCTGACTCACTATCCGAACTGGTAACATCGATTTCTTGGGAATCCATCCTATAAAAGTAAAATAATTTTGCAAGTTCCTATTTAATGTCTCTATTGACTCGTATAACTCTACCTCTTCTTGTATATCAACTAGTCTTGTATCCTCTTTCTTTTTTGATTTATCTGAAAATCCAACTCTCTTTACTGGTAAAGGTTTAATATTTTAATCTTTCTTGTTGGCATCTATACTAATATTGCAAATTTTACAGTGACCTGGATTAGTACCATTGTTTAGTGCTTCTGCTATCTTGTAATGACCGTATGCATAATTACAACAACCACAATCTAACCAGTAACGTTTTGATTCGAATGCTGATAGTGCTTTTTTCTTAAGATTCTTTGTAATAATAGTATGTTTACTTTGTGTCATACGATAGAAATCTCTATCAAGTGACTCATCAAAGTCTTTAGTATCAAGATTATCAGCATACATTTCATTTGCTCCAGTTAGACATTGAATGTATTCATTATGTGTTATCTTTGAATTAATAATTACTTCTTTTGGAACACCCTTTGCTTTCATAATTGGTTTAGTAGAAGCAGCAGAATATAGTTTTGGTCTTAAAGCAATGAATTCGTCAATCTTTGCTCCATTCATTTAATCTTTGACTGTACCGAACTCATCTTTGTGAAACCAGTCTTTAATATAAAACATGTCTTTCTCAAAGTTTTCACTTTTAATAGCAACAACTAATGAATCAGTATCAGTGTATATTAAACTTAATCTATCATTAATTAGCCGTCAATGTGTCATATTAAAACCTTTGCATGTTTAATTTTTATAAATCAAGAATTGCAACACCTATAAACATTGGTTTGTTTAGAAGTGTAGTCTTCCTTGAGTTTTTGAAACCACCTAGTGATTTATCAAAGCGTCTAATTTCTTTAAGCCTAGGATCTCTCATTAATTTAATATATAATGAATCATTCTTATCCTTTCCTGTATTTACTAATCTAACACGTTTTTACTAATCTAACAGTTGTCAGTATCTTGAAAACTCGAAATTATCAACAACTCTACTTTTAGGACAAAGTGGATAATCATTATGTAAATCATGTAATTCCTTTTGGTACTCTAAATCACATAAGACAAAAACTCCTGTTTCACAATCTTCAGGTAGTGACTTTATTTTTTCAAGTGACCAATTAACTAAATCATCTTCAAAAGGTTCTGTAATAGGTAAGCACCACATCATAACTGTTGGATATAAACTTGTAGCATCCCAGTACGCAATATGATTATTGCCACTAGCTTTACAAAGTCTTTTACTGACTTGACAGACTCCACCTCTTATTGATTCCTTAAACTTTTGATGTAGTTGTGAGTCTCCTTTCTTCTTACCTAATACATTTACAGTACATTTGGTATAGAACAAAGTAAAAGACCATGCATAGTGTGGTGCAGATAGATAGTGAGCAGGATCTAGTTTAAACAGCTCAATAAAACTGTTTCTGTATGCTTCATAGGAATCAGCAAGTAGTGTAACATCTGTATAAAGATAAATTGTATTGATAATCTCCTAAATTTTTCATGTTAAAAAGTTTAAATACATTTAGTGCATGTTCATGGTCTTCAGCAGTAATACATTTATCAAAAGTGAGTTTACTGTTAAATGCTTTTATCAATGTAATCTTGGTCTCATTGAATTTATCAAAAGAATCCTTGTACTCATAAGGATACATACCTCTTCTTGATATAACATCGTTGAGAATCTTAACATCAATATCTGGATATAATCTTTTAAAGATATCAATTTAACCATCAAAATTTGAATTGGCTTTCTTTAATGAAGTAATAATATCGCCTAAACCATTATTCATAAAATTAAAAGAATCTTTGAACTCAAATTTATCAAATGGTATTGACACATGATTCTCCATATTATGTGCAACAGGTTTACTATTAAGACTAAATTTTAACATTCCTTTCGCAATCAAATGAGAGTCATATCCTTTTAAATTATGAATAAAGATAGGAAGTTTCCAACTAGGTTCTTTGAATCTAACAAGTAAGTTACAAAGTTTGTGTGCTGCTCCTCTAAATTTACCAGTAAAATTACAATGATCTCTTCCTTTTATATTTACTTTTCCTCAGCAACAAATTTATCATTATATATCCAAAAACTAGTAGAATCATTTAACTGTTTACGAGCATCAGAATTAAAAACAATAGCTACAGCAGTGTGATCTAGTAACTTATCTTTCAACTCGCTTGAAACATTCATTATAAATTATAAAAATAACTCCACACACTCATTACCTCTATTAAAAATATGCAAGGCTTTCCTCCATTTATATCATTATATATTAATACTTTTCCATTAATATCAAGAATAATTGCAAATAAGCCATATGGAACTTGTAAAATATTAGTACATTTATTACTACATTTACCTGTTGTTAATTTACTCTAACAATAAGTTGGATTAATATTGTTAGATACTATACTTTCATAACAGACATCAAATGTCTTTACATTCAAACTCTAAAAATCTGCATAACAAACGTATGGAGACTTAATAAGTTTTTCATGTTCACTAAAATTTAAAAATTTAGTATCTTGTGTTCGTCCTGTTTTCCTATTTTCAACAATACCGGGCATTTTTAATTTAGAATAACTACGGTTAAGACCTTTACATAAAACTGAATGATTCTGAAAATCTACATCTGAAAATAATTTTTCCATACACCTATGACTATAAAATATTGATCCACTTTTATTAGGTGTGCTACAGAGTCCACTAAAGTTCTTTAACAATACATATTGACTATTTCAGATTTAGTTATCAATAAAAGATTAATATGTCTATTTGGAAACTCTAATTTTCTTGATACAATCCTTAGAGGATATACACCTGATTTGTCATTATAATAATAAACATTTATTCTAACATTAAATAGTTTACCTAGTTTTTTAATATCAATTACTTTGAGTGGCCATTGAAATTTTGAAAGAGATTTATTTAGTTCTTAATTAATTAAATCGATGTATCTCTTTGGATGTACACTTACAGGATTGAGGAATCGTAATACACACCATAAAGCACAATATTTATCTTCATTCTTTATATTAATACAACACCACTTCTTTGCTAAACCAGTTGGTAATGGTAAATAGGTGAACCTGCTCTAATAATATATTCACAAACATTAATCTCAATACGTGGTACACCAATCAATCTCCAACCATAACCTGAATTCTTGCTAATAATTGTATCTATTGATTCTTTTAACGATTGTAATCGTTCTCTAATAATATATTAGTATAGGCAGAACTTTTAACAACTGCAACTAACTTAGAACCAGTTACAACACATTGAGAATGTGTGTCAGTTTGAACGTGATATGAGTGAACTGAAATCTTCGTTTGTAAGTTAAATGAAGAGAATCTAGTTGTTACTTCTTTTAATGCATTATTATATTTTGGTATTATACTATTAAAGAAATCATAAATATCCGTCGCAGAATAGTCTCTTCTTTTAAGAACATATTCTCATGTTCTCCACTTGCTCCAATAAAATCTAATTTGAACTTATGAAGCCTAGAAGCGATACTTTTACTTGGAGTTATATCATCAATATTCATTAGTCTTCTTGCTTCGGTATGAAAGGAGTTTCCTTTTTGAGGACTTTTTCGATACATCTATATTAAGGAAGTAAATTTTGTTTAATCGAAAAAATAAAAAGAACAAATTTTTTAATGTTGGAGGAAAAGTAAACTATTAGGACAATTTCACTTTCAGGACTTCGAAATGCGAACGATAGTGAGCACATGGAGGATTGAAAGGGGAAATAGTCCTAAAATGGTACTTTTCTTACAACACGGTGCAAACAATCCAAAAGCTGGGAATCGTCGGTTAAAATGTTTACATCTTTCACGGGTCAAGTTGGGTGGGAGCCATCCAACAGCTCAGAATTGATGGTAATCATGTTTACATCCTTAATGGGTCGAGTTGGGTGCGAACCATCCAACACATCGGAATTGATGGTGATAATCCGTAAATTTATAGCAAATAAATACCCAACGACATTTTGTGGATGCTCACATTGATTTTTTCAAAGCTTCAGCTGGCCATAGTCAGAGATAGTCATGTATCCATAAGTCCACGAAGTGAAGTTTGTATGGCTTTACAGACGCCAGTAACAGTAGGAACAAGTGCAAAAGGCGAGCCGAATATATAGGTGCCAAAAAGCATCTTGCTTTAAATCATGTACAACCAAGCAATTATCCGACTTCTTGGCCAGCAACAGCATGTACCTTCAGAATCTTCTGCGATGTCTAGTAAACTGATAGGGGAAGTTGATAGCTGCAACAGGGGTTGCTTAAACAACCAGGGTCACTAGCTGATGGCTTCAATCTTTAATAATCCAAACTGGATCAACCGTAATACTTTGTTGCAATCAGATCATTTGTAATATATGAGTCTAAAATAGCCACAAAATAAATAAATAAGCACTAGTTACTAGTTCAGCTGCTTCAATTTATATTACGTTGACCAAACGCCTCTGACCACGTTTATGATATGTCTCCAGAAAATCAAAGTGCATTTTTTTAGGCGATTGAGAATTGGTGTGACATAGATCTTGTTTTTCCTCACTTGGTGAGGCAGGCTTTAATTTGTGGGTTCTAGACACGACTACTTCGACTAGCCAAAGGGTTTAAAAGGCCCGATGTCCCTTACAGTGGATTGGCAGCAATAGCAAACACAGACTGAGCTGGGCGCTTCGAGAACAGGTAAAATCTGGAGATGGGCCACCAGAAATCTCTTTGTTTCTGTTAGTGGAGTAGCTCCGAAGCCAAAATATAAATAAAGGTCTCGCAGCTTCGGACATTTTGTGTGTGTAAAACCAGTTGGGAACTCTGGCAGCAAATCACTTGCCGTCACCCAGCTTCGTGTGCAGCATGTGCTAGCTTTCAGGATGTGTATTGAGCATATGTTGGTGGCTTAAAACGTGATTTAGAGTTTTTTTAGTTGAGTTATGGGTACTTTCGGACGGACTGGTAAGAATTATGACTGCTGCTGAGAGTAAAGGTTAAATGCAGCCAATGCCACACTCTTTCATTGGACAAAAAAAAGGTGAGGCAGCTTGAGTTTCAGTGGTATTACTTGTTTTAGTCTATTTATTTGTAGTTAAGATGAATATACACTAGGACGTAACTTCTATAAGCAATCTGGTCCATCGATTGTTTAATGTACTCAGAGATTTAAATTCTATCGCAAGTTTTTTATAAGTGCTGCAGCTCTCTGCTTATTGTAGACCCTTACAGCTTCAAGCCGTGCCTTCAAAGTAGTGGCATCACCCTTGCAGTAGTCAAACGTGATGAACTTCAATACTAGATCGGCCCTAGTTTAACCGACTTTTTTATGTACATGCCCATTATTATGATAATAATATAAATAATAATAATAATGCACTTAATAAAGCGCCCTCAGAGAACTTAATCTCTTTCTGGGCGCTTTAAATTTGCTGCAAACGAAAAAGCAATGGAATGGTAAGAAAAATCATGCTTGAAAAACCAACAAAATGAATAGCATGGTTAGGGGTGACATGCACAGGGTCAACATGCAAATGTGGTTAGTGGCAGCATGCACAGTGACAGCACTCATAAGCACATCAAAGACGAATCACAGGTATCCACTACATGCTATGCTAAATAGCTGCGTTTTTAAGTTCTTTTTAAATGTGGTCAGGTCAGGGGATGTTCTCACAAAGGTCGGGTGGCAGTTCGAGGCTTTGGGAGCATACGAACTAAATGCACGGTCTCCAAAATATTTAAGGTTTGTACGAGGTATTTCTAGACTGTTGAATTCCGAAAAGCGGGTGGTACGATGCTTGGCCTGATGGGGGAGCTGGTCGGAGAGATGGGCTGGAGCCATAGAACGAAGGGACCTAAAAGTGAGCAACAAAACCTTGAAGTCAATCAGCTGCTTGACTGGTACCCAGTGCAGGTCGGCGAGAAGTGGAGTAATGTGGCAACTGCCTTGCTCACGACAGACAAGTCTAGCTGCAGAGTTGTGCACCAGCTGCAATCGCCTGATCGCACATGCTGGTAGGCCAGTAAGCAGTGAGTTGCAAATGGCGAGACGAGATATCAGGAAAGTAGAGACCAACTTAGACGTCGTATTTTTGTCTAAACAAGCCCGAATGTTAGCAGTGTTATACAGCTGAAAAGGCAGATTTGATTGTGGAGCTGATACGGTCGTATAACGAGAGGTCACTTTGGAATATGACACCTAGATTTCGAGCTGATTCAACTGGAGATGTGCTGGCAGAGCCAATTTTGAGAGTCAGCCTTTCCAATCTCTGAATCACACTGGGTTCGCCCATAACTAGTAAGTTAGTTTTATCATCGTTTAGTTTTAGAAAATTTGCTGCCATCCATGTGCGGATGTCATCAATGCAAGCAGCTAGTGAGTTGGGAGAATTTGAGGTGCTCAAAGGCTGGGAGGGATCAAAGCATAGGTACAACTGAGTGTCACCTGCATATAAGTGAAAGCCTAGATTGTGCTTGGCAATCACATCAGCAAGAGGGAGTGCATAAACCATGAAAAAACTGGACCTAGCACGGAGCCCCGAGGTACTCCATATTTCAGGGGTACTTCAGATGATCTCTGTCCATTCATGTCAATACTCTGGAGTCTCCCACTGAGATAGGACCTGAACCACTGCAGAGCAGTGCCAGTGATGCCCAAGCGAGATGAGAGGTGCCCTAGAAGAACTTTGTGATCGATGGTGTCAAAAGCTGCCGAAAGATCAAGCAAAACAAGCAGAGACACTCTGCCCATGTCTGCATTCCTAAGTAGGTCGTTGTGTACCTGAAGCAATGCTGACTCTGTGGAGTGATTATCTGTAAAGCCATACTGGAACTTACTAGCAAGGTGTGAGGTTTCGATATATGAGTTCAGCTGGTCTGCCATGACCCGTTCAGGTGTCTTTGATAGGAATGCTAGATGTGAGAATGGGCGGTAGTTGCTGAAGTTCTCTTGGTCTAGTGTTGCCTTCTTGAGAAGGGGCCTGACTGCAGCTTTTTGAAAGGTACTGGGACATGACCTGAGGCTAATAAAATATTAATGATGTTAGGTATGCATGGCAGCACCAGATCAATGCAATGTAGAAGCAGGACAGTGGGAATAGGGTCCAGTGGACTTGTTGTCTTCTTGGATTGAGATACGAACTTCATGACTAAATCACTAGTGATCTGCTTAATTGCAGACATTAATAATAATAATAATAATAATTCACTTGATAAAGCACCCTCAGGGAACTTAATCTTTCTCTAGGCGCTTTACATTTGCTGTAAAGTGAAATGCAATTGAATGGTAAGTAAAATCATTTTTGAAAAACAAAGAAAATAAATAATATGGTTAGGCGTGACATGTACAGGGTCAGCATGCAAATGTGGTTAGTGGCAGCATGCACAGTGTCAGCATGCATAAGCATATCAAGGACGAATCAGAGGGACCCACTAAATGCTGTATTAAATGGATGCGTTTTAGGTTCTTTTTTGGTTGTGGTCAAGTCTGGTGATAATGTGATGCATGTCGGAAGTTTTATCCAGGCTTTGCGAGCCTACGAACGAAATGCACGGTCTCTAAGGGATTTGAGGTTTGTAGGAGGTATAAGGAAACTGCTAGATTCCGAAAAGCGAGTGGTACGATGCGTGGCCTAGTGGGAGTAGATCTGAGAGATAGGCTGGAGCCAAAGAATTAAGTGTTTTAAAAGTGAGCTGCGGAACCTTGAACTCAATCCATTGCTTGACTGGTAGACAGTGCAGGTCGGCGAGAAGTGGTGTGAATTGGCAACTGTGATGCTCACTATAGACATGCCTAGCTGCGTATTTTCGCACTAGCTGTAATTGCCTGATTGCACGTGCCAGTAGGCAGCAAACAGGGAGTTACAGAAGGTAACAAGTAAATGAACCAACTTGGATTTTGTGTCGTTATCTAAACAAGGCTGAATTTCAGCAATATTTTGCATCTGAAAAATTGCAGTCTTGACAGTGGAGCTGGTGTGGTCGTCCACCGAAAGGTGACTTTGGAGCATATCACTCGTATTTCGTGCAGAATCAATTAAAGGTAAGCTGGCACAGCCTATTTTGAGCGTAAGCCTTTTCCATTTCTGAATCACACAAGCTTTGCCCATAAATAGTAAGTTTTTATGGCTATCCGATTCATGGCTGCTCTTAAATGTAAACATTTAAGAGCAGCCATGAATCGGAGAACAGCATTACAGGGGGGATGTTGCCATCGCAGGGATGGACTCTCCGATCTTGCCTATCTACTGAGAAAATAATCGAGAGCAGCTATAGGCTGGATCGTCATAAGGATCATCAGGTAAGGAGCACATCCGGGAGCAATGGAGGAGATGGTTGATCGTCGACGTCCGCATTTTCGGATTGTGCATATGTGATTCAAGAATGTTTTTGTAGAAGCTAGACTTGGCCTTTGCTAGGATTCATTGGTACGACATACAGTAGTCTTCATATGCCTGTCGATGGTCAGTTAGTCCGGATCTTTTGTATGCTTTTTCAAGCTTTCGTTTTGTAGACCTGGCTTTTTTAATGTCGGTGGAAAACCATAGGCCGTCTCGGCGGGGGCGCACAGTGCGCTTTCTCAGAGCTGCAAACTCGTCGAGCGTGTCAGCTAGTGTCGTGTTGTAGCTGTCTACCAATGATGACAGATCGGGGGAGGAGTGAGCAGCAGAGGCGAAGCAGATACTCTCGCACGAACAGCATCGATGTCAAGAGTCTTGAGGTTTCGCGATTCACAAGTTATTTTAGAGGAGGATGTGGGCACACACTGCAGATTGAATTAGATCTACATGTGGTCAGATAAGCAGGATTCGGTAATAATTGGTTATGACAAAGTGCAGTTGTATGAGAAAATCTGGTTGAGTGTGTGACCCTTGATGTGGATAGGGCCATGCACATGAGCCACAAGAGCCAATGAGTCAGTCAATGCACAAAATTTGGTGCTGAAAGCGTCAGATAAGTTATCAAAGTAAACGTTGAAATCACCCATAACGAGGGGGAATCGATTTCTTGCACACAGAATCGAAATGAGATCGGAGAAATCTGAGATAAAGTAGGATTTAGTACCTGGTGGGCGATGGAATACTGCCACTATCGGTAGCTTGTTTTCGGGTGAGACCAGGACAATTGATTCAAAAGACTGCTTCGAGGGTACTGCAAATGGCTTGAAGTTTAATTTCGAGCGCACGATAATAGCAACTCCACCTCTAGTTTTGATTCATCCATGGGTGTGAAAAAACGAGAACCCGGATGGAGTAGCTTATTTAATTGTCGGGCAGTTTATCGATTTCAGCCAGGTTTCAGTTAGGGCGAGCAGGTCGATAACATTTTCGGAAATGAGGTCGCTTATTGCCACAGGTTTATTGCACATTGAGTAAGGATTCCAAAGGCAAGCGTTAAGTCTGGCCGATGGAGTTACAACAGGCCTGATGACCACTAAGTTAGAGAGATTTACAGTGATGCATGTGGGGGAGCTTGCTGATCGGTTCGAGACCATGCTAGGAATACCAAACGAGCGGGTACTCAGCTCCCAGTTCCCGCCCAACCAGCGGCGTCTGAGCTGGTGGTTACGGCCACCAAGGCAGCTACTGGGTGCTTTTGTTTTGTTAATGCATAGTTCATGAATCTTAGCAACAACATTAATATCTAGGAATGCATTTGATCTGCAATGACGAAGCGATAGCAGCTGCTGTAGATCATAACTAACAAGCAGGTTACTAGCCATTTTCTTAGAATGCTATAGATGCCCAATTGTGGTTGCCCCAGTAATTGTTGCTATTTCATGAATAACAACATATCGATGCAGCCAATTCATCTAGAAGAGGTTTTTGCCGTTCTCTTAGCTTTAGGCAGGCAGCTTTGGTTTCTGGTTTAAAGTCTTGGATTCATGCACTTCGGCTGGCAGTGTGCACTGATACTTTTAAAGGCGTATCGAAGTTGTTTATTTTAAAGTTTATTATTTTTAGAGTGTGGGCTCATGAGATTGGTTCGGAAGTGTGAACATTGTATTTTGGCAGTGCTGAGGTGAGGCCGGTATAACTGCTTGCAATTAAAACACTTTCCTTTATTCACCATCCTTGTTTGCACATGCCGAAACCGAACCCTTACTTAAGAGCTTTACTGGAATACTCACTGAAGAAGTTTATATGTACATGCAACGCAGCGTGTTTAAGCACATCAACATTGTTAGCTTGTACTAAATTTGAGAAACTAGCCATGGAGAGGTTATATAAAATTGGTCATGATAAACAAATGGAAAATTGAGCACAACTTTGTTTTAAAAGTGAGGTTCTTTACTGAGCAAGTATATTTTCAATATTGCAACTGAAAATGTTATTTAACTGGATACAACTAGTGCAATTTGTTGCCTGTTCATTTATAGGTCTTACAGTACTCGAGATCTTTCGTCTTTATTAGTAAGACTACATTTTAGCAGATGTACAAAAATAAAAAGCCACTTCGACAAAATGCGTTGACGACTTTTATTAACCATTGAGTAACTCAACAAAAATAATCAATTTGTGTTTTAATCTTTATCTTAGGAAAGTGTTAAATGAAATAGTTGTATTTGCATTTTTTGTAAGGATTGTAAACACTTGACGATTAATTGCGTTCTTCAATAGCAGCATTTCCATACTAACTTTCTGCCTAATTCCTTACTCACGAAATACCTTGTACATCCGATTTGCGTGGCTGAGCCTAAATTTTAGTTTTGAAATGATTGATGCCGTAACACGACCATCATGGGTTCACAGTCAGGCAATTCCTTTTTAACTGTTCAAACGTCGAATGCTTCATTAAGAAGATTGATTTCATAGCTTGAAATAACGTTCGATCTCTGTCTAAGGCTAACAACTATATACCAAGCTGGCTTAACGAGATGTAACCGGCTCACCGATTCTCTCTTAGCTAGGCAATTATAGTTTCGTTTTATTTGGGCCGTCATAACAACAATTTAGGATGTGCAAATCCTAATGAATGCTGCTGATAATGCAATGCTAGTTGACAAATCACAGTGGTTGAACCGCTTGTTACCTACGTGGGAGGAGCTGTGATCTCATCCTGTTTAGAAATGAAATTAAAACAAAGTTGTTATTTGAACCCGCAAGGCATGCCGTGGTTTTATTCCTACGTACGTACTTGTGTTGTGACACCAGTTTCAGCCTTCTCTAGCTCTCATGTTCTCTAATGACTATACATGAGCTAGTTCAGGCTTCTTCTTAAAGGTCGTTGGTGACAGAAGCTTTAACTCTTTATGTCCGAGGCCATGTTCATTTTATTCGTCCTCAGCTAAATGCATGCATGCTCATGCTATTCCAGTATCACATTATTAAACGGTTGAGCAGTCTTCTTTAGTTTAAAATTCAGTGATCATACTGAATTTTTGTATTCGCACTTGAAAAAATTAAGAAAGTTTATCGAATTATTTAGTAGAAATAAAATAAAATAAAAATGTTTTCTCCTTGTTTTAGAAAACCAGCTCATGAATCAAGCATGCACGTAGATAGAGACAGGGGTTTTAAAATATTATTTGACCTCCTCTCACACCTTAGAAAGCAGACCGTTTTCAGAATTGCTTGATTAACAGTTTACTTGGTAAAGCAGACCTGATAATAATCTTTTAGTTTTGAGGACTAAATATGAGTAATTATTTATCCACTCCTCAGTCCAAAAAGGCCGGTCTACTTAATAGGCCATTCAATAATTAACTACATGGAATTCACAAAGAGCCTGTAGCTTGCAGCGATAAGAAGACAGCTCGAAATAATCGTAATACGTAGCAATGAGACTCTAGTATACATGCTAAGAGAAAAACTCTGGTCTAAGGACTTTAGGATTCACCGTCCGAAAAGCAACAGCTGGGAATTCTTAGAAGCACAAGCAAAGAACAAAAGCGTAAAGCATAGCCACGTGCTCGGCTAATCTTGGGTGAAAAGTACGTGCCAGTCATATACCTTTTGAAAGATTCTCTTGCAGCGGGTTCAGCAGCTGGCGGAGAGGGATTCATTTGGTTTTACGAGGAATATAAACGAACAATTACTCTTAGTATTAATATTTTCCTACTGTTGGAAAATTACAAAAAAGCAGGTTTACACCAATGGAAGCTAGTTGGACTAATGGCTCGACTCATGCATGGAATCGGTCAATGTTAGCCTTGAAAACGAAAAAACGAAACTGAAGCCTTCACAGGAGCACATGAAGAACTACAGTCTATCCAAATTCTTTAGTTGAAATTCAAGCGATGAAAAGCCAATGAAAATGGTGACAGAACCAATGGTGCTGACTGACACATCCGGTCGACCCGTCCTTAGCTTCCAAATCCATGCCAATCGCTTCCTCAAAAGCATTCACGATTCAGCATGCTCTTTCCTTTATATTTATTCAGTGTGATGAGGAATTATGGCTTCCTCACTCATTCATAAAAGAGCATAGGCCTCAAGTGAGCTTTAGAAACTGTTACAGCTTACAATACACTTAGTAATGTTAACTTTGTGGAATTAACAATGAGATACATTAAATAGACTCGCTCGGCCTACATCAAAGCCAGGTTTTTTACCTAGATGTTCAACATATGAAGAACTTGTGTCCAGTGAGCATGCCATGCAAGATTTTTATGTAGGTGTCGCTGAAGCCGCCTATATTGAAGGTAAATAGCTCACAATGATATATTGCCCTCACTAGCTGTATTACGCAAATGTTGCTGCAAGTATTGACGAACAGCTTTAAGCCTATGTTATTTGTCTTTGTGTGTTAATATTCGTATCTCAAGCAACTGATTTTTTCATGATCTCATGAGTCGTTTTAATCATATGCAATTGAATTTAATCGCTATACTTGTTCACAAAAATTAGCATTGGTTAAGCAATGTCACAGGAGTGTAAGGCACGATTCTTGATTTCAAGCAATGGAAAGAAATAAAGAAAGATTAACATAGAGCTAGCTTTAGCTGTAAAAGCACATTTCAGTGAGCATTGGGTTCTAACATGCCAATCAGGTAATGAAGTTAGTGAAATACTGATGTTCTGATGATATTCAACGTGAGTCCATAAGTCGCTAGACTGCAAGTTCAGCAAATCAATAATTTTGTCACTAAAGCCACATAAAAGCAAAGAAATTGAGCGTTCTAGAATGCTATTTTTCGGATGCTGCTTGTTGAAGGAGAAATAGACTGCACTGCATTTTTTTTTTTGAGAAAGCAGTCGTATGCCAGTTCTGTAATCGCTTGTGCAATTTCAATAAAAGTCATGCAGCTGAAGCCGATGTAAAATCCTGATGTTCCACCCAAATCATCTGAAATCCAAAAATAGGCAAACAAATGTTTAAACTTAGTTCAGCTATGTAATGGAAAAGAAAAATTAGGCATCAGATATATGTTTCATAATTCAAGTTTTGATATCAGCCACGACAATACATAAAGATTTAAAATATCCTATCATGATACAGAGTGTCAATTTCAAGTTACGACAATGGTTTTTGCTAGCAAGCTTGGAAGTTTCCATTTCGACGTAGGCCAGAAGTTCTTTATAAAAACGTTTTTCCTTAGAACTAGCTAGATTATGTATTAGTTATCGAGTTGTTCCATGTGTCCGCGTGGGTGTCGCCGTCACTGATGTCATGCCTAAATTGAGTCGTTTGTGTTGAATTTAAAATCTGTCAACGAGCATACAGTAAGGATGCTCCCGAATTGAAGTGATTTTTGATAATTTGAATTTGTTGCTGCAAAGTGCAAACTCGTTGTTGAAATGGATAGACAACTAAAATGCTAAAGCATGTACTGCATAAGTGTGTTTAAGCTTAGTAGGATTGTTCAAATGGTTACCATGGCATTACGATCAGCTTTCGCTCTGTGCACTACACCCGATGTGACAATCAGTGCTTAGTGAGAAACGATGGCCCACTAAGTAAGGCTATCGCTTTTAATGACCTCTGTCGCGTGGTCGTGGTCGTATCTCATGGTGGGTGAGTCGTCATTTCAACTGAAAGCGGTAGTGATAGCCGTAAAAGGCTCTTATAAAGCTACACAAATGAGGCAGTTAAATATGCTTGTATTCATTCAGACGCTTACCAGCTTTCAGTTGTCGCAGCTGAGTTAGCATGCTAAAAAAAAGATGCCCAATATTTGTCGAAAGTATGAGTTTTATGTGTGCACTTACGTGCTTTGTGTTTACCAGTTTTTCGTTAGGAGAAGCTGAAAAAACGCATGCTTGCCAGCTACAAACAGCCGAAAAGCCTGAGGACGATGCTGACGCAAAATAAAATTTCTAGCAACTTTGTGTGGGCTTTAAATAGATGAGATATAGTACTTCAGCTGCCAACTCATTAAAATTGCATGAACTTTGTTAATTTAGAAATTTTAGTCGCATGGCTCATTTAGAAATGCTCATCTACACTTAAATAAGAATTTTTTTAAATAATCATCAGCCATTAGTATTATTCGCACTTACTTAACAGGTAACATTACCTATTATTGCTCATAAAAACATAGCACTGATAATTTGCGTATAGCTTTAATGAATAATTTAATATATTTCCTATAGTCAATTTTCTGCAAGCCGCTTGTCAAATTGTTTGTCTACATATTTAGTTTGCAGAGCACCACATTCTGACTTTCTATGTTCTGGAAAAAGAAACCACGATAGTAGTAGACTGAAGTAAATTTAGTTCCAAGGCCTAAAGTGTGCTATCGTGAGACGTCTACTTTCCCGAAAGAAGGTGTGCATTTTGTTCTTACAATCTTTAAGCTGAATCTATTTTGATTTTTACCTCCTGACACCAAGCACTAATTTATTTCTTGTGTATTGTAGAATTCTCTTCTGAATATATTTAAGTTCTCACGAACATCGTATTTGCAAATGGATGCTAATAAGACCTTTCTAGATCTCATCTGTTTGGTTGGTGCCCGTAGCGCCTAAGAAATAAAGTGCCTATGGACGTTTCAATACTTACCACTTAGAGGTGAGTCTGCCAAACCAAAGGCCTTGTGGGATATGCTGACGGCTAGTCACGTGGTATTTCGTTATGCTCGAGCATGCCTAATAGTTGGCCGTGGTTGTACACTAGGAAAGGCTGTTGCTTTTCATGACCTCGGTCATGACCATTATCTCAAGATCTTGAGTTCGAATCCAGCGATAGGTTATTTTCTATCGCCACTGCAAGTGGTGGTGATAGTCGTAAACGCTTTTCTAGTTGTAAAAAAGATGCAGATTAATCAGCTAGAACTTGTTTCATTGCCATTTTCTTGTTGTCGTACAAATGCATTCATAGAAGTTATTGCTGTTGCATTATTGTTCGTGAAATATGCATTACTAAAAGAAAAACTCTTCCGAGCCTACACAAGGGGCTTAAGCTTAGAACCCACCTGCTTAGCACGCCTAGCATTGTCTTGAACTGCTCGGCACGTTCTCCCTCAAGCGTTGCCGTGAATTTCTGTGACTTGGCATTAACCAGGCTATGACTCAGGTCGCTCAACCTAACGCTTGTCTTTGGAATTCACTTGCTCAATGGACGATTAACCCTTATTAATAAGAGACTTGTTTCTGAAAAGACCTCAACCTGCTCGCTTTGACAGAAACCTAGCTAAAGTCGGTAAACCTCCAAACATAAACGAGGCTACCCCGAAAGGCTTCTACTTCTTTCACACTCCTAGATATATCAACACTGGAGGCAAATTCACAGCTATGGTAAGCTAATCTTTTAATTTCAAGATGTTTGCAGTCCTCCTAGAAGCAGTCATTTCATTCGAATCTATAGTTTTGAGTTCACCCGACAAGCTACTAATAGTGACAGTAGTCCATCCTCCTCCAGGTACCTAGTCACCGTTTATCTGCGATTTCTTTGATCTCATATTGATTTGGCATACGAGAAATTGATCCCAATTCGCCATTGATGATTTCAACGTTCATTTTATTAACTAATCTGACGCCTTCAGCACCAATTTTCCTAAACTGACTGACTCCTTGTCTCTTGAATCTCATGTGCATGACCCTTCTAAAATCAAGTGTCGAATTCCGCTTAACTGACCACATGAAGATCTCATTCAGCCTACACAATCTGTGCCCTCATCGTGATCTAAAATCTCATGTAAATTCCAAAACCGAGACACTCTTGATTTATGTGCTGTCCGTGCGAGAATATCTGCTTCACATCGACTGCTCAATGACCCTCCAACCTGTCATCAACGGTAGATTGCTACAACAGGACACTAGCTGACATACTCGACGAGTTTGCACCTCTCAATAGGTTCACTGTGAGCCCTTGCTCTGACGGCCTTCGGGTTACCACAGACATTGAACTAAATAGGTTTACTAAGTGCAAGATTGAAAGAGCATACAGGCGATTAGAACCAACTGTCCATTGAAAAGCACACGAAGACGACAGCAGGTCGTAACAATCAATCTTAGCAAAGGCAGGTCTAGCCTCTATACGGACGTTGTTATATCACAGGCGTACAACCTACAATTACTGATGTATACGGTCAAGATCTCCTTAGCTGCTCCCAGGTATGCTCATAGTCTATGAATCCTTGTGATCGTACAGCTAATCGCTTTACTAACTTCTTAGTCAACGAGATAGAGAAGATCTGGGAGTCCACCCCTTAGTGGCAGCAGCTCTCTGCTATCCCCCAATGTCTACATTCATAGAGGACACTAATAACATCGACCCTAAGTTCATATCCCGATCAAAGAAAAGATCTAGTCATATAGTTGCTATTCCCATAGTCCTGCTGCTGCAATGCATAACTACCATCATACATACGTCGCTAGCCTCAGGTCGTGTATCATTATCTTTCAAAAGTCTGCAGTCGGGCCAATACAAAAAAACTTGCTGATTAAACAGCCCCTTTAATATAGCGACAGAAGAGCCGTTATGGCTATCACCACTACTGGCGGCAGATACATGGTTGCCCACTGCCGGATTTGAACCCATGACCTCGGGACCGAGGTCATGTAAAGCAACCGCCTTAACTATTGTGCCGTCACGGCTTACTAACACTAGACTAAGACAAACTAACCATCCTCCACCCGGGCTCTCTTGAATATCACAAACACTACGTTAAATAATATCACAGGCACTAAACGAGTCACGGCAGATCTGCAGAACTCAATTATTGAAACTGAAAACTTTGCTGAGAAGTTCCCGTCTGAATTCATGACCAACGCTCCAAGTAATTGGCATTTTCTTTGGTGTATATATAACCACCTACTTAGGATATCAGGATTACATAGAGTATCTCTGCTCGCTTTTTTCGATATTGTGGCAGCTTCCGATAATATCGATCATCAAGTCCTTCTTCAGCGCCTCTTATCTCACTTAGGCATCATTAGCACTGCACTGAATTTCTGCAGGTACTATCTCAGCGGGAGAGTCCAATATTGACATGAATAGAGGAAGATCAGCCAACTAATGTTAGAAGTAGTGGGTATCCAGGGCTTTGTGCCAAGGGTTCACTTTTCTTTTCATGGTTCACTTCTATGCAGATTACACTCAGTTATGCGTCTGCTTTAAGCTCTCTCAGCCTTCGATCAAGTCAAATGATTGTGTCAACTCTCTTGCTGTATGTATTAATGACATCCACAGATGGATGGTAGCACACCTCCTTAATTTGAGTGACAGCACAACCAGCATACTAGTTACGGATAAACAAGTGTGATTAAGAAATTTGAATGGTTATTGCTCACAATCGGCTCTGCTAGCATATCCTCAGTTAAATCTGCACGAAATCTTGGTGTCATGCTCCAAAAAGACATTTCATGAAACGAGTGCATTTGCTCCACAGCCAAATCTACCCAGTTTCATCTACATACAATTGCTAAAATTTAGGCTTGTTAGAGAGAAATACCACGTCTAAATTAGATCGTAGATTTTGGACATCCCGTCTCGATTTCTGTAACTACTACCTGCTGACCTACCGGCCTGTGCAATCAGTCACTTGTAGCTGTTGCAAATTTTTTGAACTAAGCCTTTCTGTAAAGACCATCTCAGTCGCCGAATGTCACCGAATCTCTTCTCGTCAACCTGCACTGACTTCCAGTCAAACAACCCATTGAGTTCAAGGTTGGCTCACTCACTGTTAGGTCCCTTCATTTTTGGCTCTAGCTTACCGATTAGTTTTGCTCCCTAACCAAGATAAGCATCGTACCACACGCTTCTTTTTGGATCTATTAGTTTAACTAGACTGTACGTTTAGCTCGTAAGCTCCCAAATCCTGGGACACCTCCAATTTATGTCACGGTACTCCCTGACTAGACCACATTAACAACGAAACTAACACGAATCTATATATCGGAGAACTTACGTCCATGAGGTTTGTCCTTTTTTGGGCTTGCGCCTGGTGGGGCTCTGCATGATGTGACTAGTCGCATATGCATGCTGATCCTGTATATGCCACCCTTAACTTTGTTATGCTGGTTGGCATTGAGCATACTATCATTAATTATCCGACCATTCTTCCTGTGAAGCAAACGTAAAGTTCCTTGAAACTGATGGAGTTTTCTGAGGGTCTTATATCGTATGTATTTGTATTATCCTGTTAGATTCCGAATACGAAGGAAATGCTTTGTCAAATGGCACATAAGGGTTCTTTGAAAGAACATAAGATAAGAGTAAAGTACATTTTCCAGCTTTTTTCCAAGACTTAGTCAGCCATATTGTTTTCAAAGGCTCTTTGGTGATTATAGCGGAGGTAATCGTTTTAAAAATGTGGTGCATGTATGCAAGCGTCAAGACACAAGATGCATCTCAGCTGTGACACTACAATCGCAAAGTGTATGCCATAGATTGGTTGCACGGCTTTGCACCGATATCTGTCTGAACCTGACTAGTCAGTTGAGTGCGATTCACAAAAACATGGAATATGATTAAAGCGGCTGTAACGATCTGCAGCGGTCTTCCTCTTGTCAACTCTTAATATAACAAAACTGTTTCACTCATCTTTCCTCTCTTCCAATTCACATCTTTGCTCGTCTCTCAAAAAACTTCTCTGTACTGTTCCTAAGGACTTTGCTGCACAGGCATGAGTGATTTAGTGCTTTTAACTAACAGGGGTGTCCTTATCAACGATTGGCTCCTAGTAGGAGACAATGGTTAAGAAGTGCTTTTTTGTAGACTTTTGCAAGCTGGTTCAAGTGTGATGCACGTTGTTTTGGTATGCTAGTCTTAGCACAATACGTTGGATGTTAATAGCCCTTGTTTATCAATTCTCTTAGAAGGAATTGGCTTTCGCCTAGACAGAGCTTCTTAGATTTTCGTTGGGTGTTCTATACATGGATGATCACTACTACATTCTGAAACATATGTTTAACATATAAAAGTGTACCTTTTGCTCCTTGTAAGCTATGTATTCAGCAAATGTAAAGTGCCGAGAGAGATTGAGTTATCTGATTCCGCTTTATCAAGTGCATTACTATTATTAAAATAATATTCAATTTGAATTACCAGCAACTGTGGCCATTTAAACTTTATGCAAACGGTTATGGAGGCATTCCGTGAAATAATTGTTTATTTTTCGGTCGTTCTTGTACATACTCAGAGTTGAAGTCACGGTATGAGCAGGTGTTTGAGTCACAACTGTACTTCGAATCTCCTTGAAGTATATTTTGAGTGCAACGCCGTTGTCTCTGCAAAAAAATAAAATAGGACCACATACTTAAAAACTTGAGTGTGTGAGCACGCGAGCTCCCTAAACACAAATTACTGATGTTGAGCTTGTTTTTCCACATTTTGATTGTTGGAGAGCACCTGCAATGGTGCTGCTGTTTTGATTGTCTTACGAACGATTTATTTCCGTCTGCGAAATGCATAGATTTAAATATCTAGCTAAAAATGTCGATTACTAGTAAAACCTTGAGCATCTATTTAAATATTTCACAATGACCAAGTGATAAGCTAGCTATCATTTAAGCTTTGAGAGAAAATCTCAAATTGCAAATATTTTCTGCTATATTTAGAAATTTAAAAATAGGAAATAACCGTTCAGAAAAACAGTGGTCATCTGATTCAATGGCCTTATATTAATTAGGTCTCACCCTGGTTGTGGCCAGTGAAATAAAGGTTGCAGTTGCGGAACTCCTAGGTAGAAAAGCCCTTGTAACTTACTGCTGGATACAGAAGCAGCTGAACCGAGTAAACCATCGACCTATTCAAAAGCCACTTTTAGGCAGCACTAGAAGAGTTTCAGAGCCTATTACTCAGCTTTTAGAGGTCAATCAGAGGTTCCCTACTGCAGGCCTCAAATTCGGCAACTATATGTTTAGAGAATTTAGGCGATGGTTGGTAAATCTACAAGGATATATGATGGTGTTCAATGTATGCAGTGCAGGGCCAAAGGACGGCAATAAAAATCAATGCAAATGTTAACCTGTGCATCTAAAACTATAGCTACAGTGTTCAATCTTGCCTGAGCTGCCAGAAATGCACTTGTAAGAATTAAAATTTCCTGTTAAAATCTTGAATTAGGTAATAAAAACAAGCTTTAGCCTTAATAAAAATGCATTCCAATATTGGAGTCATTCAAAGCATTTTTTTCAAAGGTGGTCTTCTTTTTTGCCGTCAAAACTTACAAAATATGAATAGACGTCCAGAAAGCTACTGTCAATAGTATTGGTAATATATATATATATATATATATATATATATATATATATATGCAGATTTGCGATGTTATTTTAATTAATTATTTGACCCCAATACAGTGTGCTGAATTTAATAGCTTTTAAGAAGTCTGACCTCATATTTTTGTGATGACCTCAGCATGTTGCATATTAGTGGAATAATATTTTTATTGAAACTTTGCATGCAGAGTAGTTAAGTAATCAACGGAAAATCTTGCTAAAGAAGGGCTACTAATATTTGAATTGAGATATATCTATCTTGTTTAAGTTGAATATACGATATAATCAGACATTTAATTTCTTGTAGTGAAGGATGTACTCTAAGAGGTTCTCAAGTACTCTTTGATTTTAGTTGTGGCTCTGTCTTGAGGTCCTGAGCTAGAGTTCTTTGCTTCATCCTTATCGAGAAATAAATGATGATAATTTTCTGCAAGACAAGAACTGACATGATACAGCCACAAATAGAAACAACCAGCAGAAAATGTATTGTTGTGTTGGGCTGAATGGTGACTACCGTTCAAAGTTGGAAACGACACAACAAACTTGAAACTTATTGGTAAATTGCTTATGCTCCACGTTTACATCTACAAATATTCTCACAGAGGCAGTACCAACGATACTTTGATAAAATGCTGCACGGTTGCTAGTTGTCTTACATCCAGCGATTGATGGATGCCTCTGTGAGGACTACATGAAACCCAACGTCAAATAGGACCAGTCCATTGGTCACCCATGACGGCTAACAAAGAGGACATTAGTGTGGCTCTTCGTAATTTCCAGTGATCTAAGCGTTTGGTAAGGGTCATTGATCACAGTTGGGTTTGTGAAAAAATGTCATTTTTTAAAACCGCTGTTTGCAGTGTGAAATAAAAAAAACGTTATTGCAGTTTTGCTGATTTCCCATTTTTCACTACTGTACAGTGTCTTACTTATTTTTGTGATAAATACAAGTTCACAATTATATTTTTGATGATTTCCTAATCAATACACTTTACTTAATATAATAATATTCCAGGAATACAAATTATTTAAGTGATTCCTAATTAAGTACTTGGGAGTAGTTTGAACTGCAATCTTAATATATCTATCAAAACTATCTAAACGTCCATCAATGTTGGTTCCATGCATAATAATGCCTTGTACACATTTTGGAGCTTTCGTTAGACTGGACAGAGTTCCTGAAGAGTGTGTATTTGGACTAGAGCCTATTAAAACTGTCTTGCCCTCTGACTGCCATTTACGTTTCATCTTTTTTGAAGTAACAACTTAAATTAATCTTGAAGATTCAAGTTCATACTTTCAGCATCATTTGATGTCTGGTCTATGGTTACTGGTACACCGTTGACTCTTTAAAAAATGGGAATAGAATTCCGGCAAAATTGAAAGTACGTTTTGCCTAGTGAATCGGTGGTCTTTCAGATTGAGATTGAGGATTATGACGTCTTTGATCAATTGCTCATCAAGGCTACTCTTTACATTTTCCACGAGCTTGGTACTAGTGATATTGTTTAGTCTACAGAGCTTATTGAATGCGAATTCTAAAATCGTGTCAGCAGTCATAAGCTTGCCTTCCTCTAGACTTGGATTCCAAACAGCAAGTTCGGCAGATTCTACTCATAAACGTGGCCTAATCTCGACTCGGATTCTGAACAGCAAGTTTTGCCGATTCTATTGCTTTCAAAGAAGTATCGAGAGCTTCCAAATGCAATGCTTTAATCATTTCAAGCGCCTTGAATTTGGTCAGTGTTTTACCGGTGGCAATTTTTGTCTTTAGTAGAGGCTCTGAAATTGTTGGCATGGAGTTCTAGCATGTACCAGCGTCAATATGGAGATTGATCTAAACTCAACTTTTACTTTGATCTATTTTAACTCAGCTTTTACTTTTGATTGACAGAACTAATTTCGAAAATTATTTTTTTTTTAATGAGTTTGACAAGCTTACTGGGATTCGTGAGTAGATGGTAATCCACGTTTTTTTCTCTCGTATCCACACTGTTAGCTTCAAAGTCGGTACCTGCTTCAAAATTCCCCATTTCATCAATATCGTGAGTGCCCAAGCACTTTGAATATCGGCATATTTTACCAGATCGATTTAGGCATGCAGGTCAATAAGTCTGTTAACACGGTGGAAAATTCCGACATCAGAGGAGCAGACACAACACCAAGCCAGGACACTTCAAAAATTCCCTTTTTACCCAGGTGAAAATCGATCGTATCAGTACTCTTCTTCGCCACAGTGTCTCATACTCCAATGTGCAGATCATAGTTTAAGCTGAACCGTCCTATGACATCGAAGTGGTTAAGGTACTTTTTATCTACTCCTTTGTTGCCCTTAGTAGATCCTAACAAATCCCTCCCTGTAATTATTCAAAGGTGGTTTAATGCTGTCTCTTTAACTTTTCCATACCTAAAGCAATGCACGAACAAAATATGCGAGCAAGTCCTATTCGATGGGCGCTTCGTGGCTCCTATTGTTGACGTTGCCTCCGGAGAATAGACCTGCTTACACAATTGTGTAGTCGTCAACAGTGATGCTAAAGTTTACTCTCTCTCTCTCTCTCTCTCTCTCTTTCTCTCTCTCTCGTTTTCCCGTGAAGTTAGTAATAATTTTGTTTCTTTTGTCTTTGCAATCATCACGCATCAGCTTCATCAATTCAATTTCATTCACTTGAAGTGAGAATCCATCTCGTGAGATTGATTGCATATATGTTTATTTCTAGTGGTAGCTCCAATCAATATTCTATCAGTAGCCAGATCAAGATTAATCTCCTTCGGACTGCTTTGCCATAGCAAATTGGCAATCATTGTTGTTCTCTTATCTTTCTCTATTTCTACCTTGGTAGTAAAAACCCCCAGCAGCATTAATAAAATCAATTCCAAATTTTTAAGATGATTTTTAACATTGTTGGAAAGTTTTAAAAGCATTATTAATTTTATTGAAACTGCGTCTTCACATTAGTTCTTGATCAGCGGTTCTAAACTTTTCTTGTCCAGCGATCTTTAAATACAGTTCATCATGCTTTGGTGACCCCCAACCATTAAATTACTGTATGCAAAATGCGGAAATGCACAATTTGCGATTGTCCGACTAAACCCGGTGAAAGGGTCGTTGGATCCTTGAAGGGGTCGCGACGAACAGGTGGAGAGCAACTGTTATGGATCTTCTGTAGTTATATTTTTTCGTTTTGCAACATATTTCTAAACTGAAGACATGACTGAAAAGACAATCAATGTTGGTTGACACCAGGAGGACAAATTAGTTTGTATCTGACTTCATTAAAGAAAATTGAGCACTACTTATAGCTTTTGGCCAATTCGATGAAAATCATCAGACATTTCAAAACAATTCCAACAACACTAAAAAATTCCGATACCTATTTTATATCCATATAGAAATTTGGAGTTTTAGTAGTAGCATCTCTTTGTTAAAAAGTATTGACGTTAGAGATAATATAACAGGTAGAAAAAAAAGCTGTTCACTGGTTTTGATTTTGAGCGAGAAACAGCTGTTTTAGTTTCAATATCAAACAGTTACCAGAAAACCTAGTCACAATTTAGAGTCTGCTGAAAATCTTTAATAGATAAACTTCTTGAGATTCGTGCTCAGCTGTAGCTGGACTTTTTGCTGCTATTCTCGTTGCAGTATATCACCTCATTCATACGCCTTTGACTGTGTAGTGAAAGTGAACTAAATTGAAGAAGATGGACATACTGCTCGCGAAAAAAATCCACGACCCCCTGAAGTTCGTTGCATTTCGAAGAGAAAAACCTTAATGTAACCACAGGTGGCTAGCGCCCAATTTGAAAACAGTTCAACGATTCTCAAGTCGGGCATCACAATGTGGTCGGTATGGTGTCCGCCTCTTAAGCTATTTACTCCGGGTTTATCGACCAACCAATGAGAAGCTTTGGACTAATATTAAGTAGGGCAAGATACATCGAGTGGAATGCGTCAACTGTTTTGGTCTAATAAATAAACCATATACATTGAAGCAATGAACTCACTAGCAATGCAGAAAAGCCTGGCTAAAGTACAATGCTTTTCGCAAGTAGGAGGCAAGAGCAGGCTCAGGTGTGTGTAAGATAGTTGATATCGCAGCCCAGTCCAACACTCCTGCTAGGCCCTTATTTTTTTAAAGCAAATAATAAATTTCAAAAACTTTAATTACCGAAACGGTCTATCCCAGAATGCAAGCAACGGCTTCTCTTTTTAACTGGCGGCAGAATATTTTTTCGTTAGAGTTCGACAAGACAATACTAGAACAAGCTAGGGATTAGTAAGAAATTTGTGTTGTATATATTAAGGTTTCTATGTTCACACACTGGCTCAAAAAACTACCTGGCTTCGTTCACTATGCAAGCCCTGAAAAAATAGGCTACGAGCTCTTCTAGTAAAAAGTAAATAAAGCTGGATGCACATTCTAAGCCACTCAGGCATTGACAGTAACAATGAAAAAACATCGAGGATAGAAGCTGCTAAGTCCTCGTGGTTTTTAGAGCTTAAGGTAAAAAGCAAATACATTTTGCTTCAAAAAGCTTAAAATTTGCATGCAATATACCGAAATAGCTTAAAATTATTCACATTATGAAAGCTAGATAGTATGGTCACGTTTGCACCATGCATTCAGGGCATAGGTGCTTAATCAACAAAATCATCTCATTAATATAGCCCACACAAGAGAGCTTCATCTATATATTTAGGAGTTTACATGCGCCTCGGGGCTCGAGCCGATGACCTCAGCCAGAAGTGCTCAGGGCGAGCCCCCCCCTCTCTCTCTCTCTCTCTCTCTCTCTCTCTCTCTCTCTCTCTCTCTCTACCTCTCTCTCTCTCTCTCTCTCTCTCTCTCTCTCTCTCTCTCTCTCTCTCTCTCTCTCTCTCTCTCTCTCTCTCTCTCTCTCTCTCTAGCTCTCTCACTCTCTCTGGGCTGCAGCTATTACTTTGATCTTTAAGATTCGTGCAATGGCAACAGCCGCTTTGTAGGATTTGCAATTTATTCTTCCTGAGCTACATCTCTACAGGTTGAACTTTGCTCATGAATTAGTGCACTGAGAAATTACCACTGACTGCATGAAATGGCAACGGAGTGACACAGCACTTACTTGATAAAACTGACAGGGAATTTTTTCAAAGACCCCAGTTCACGGCCAAAATAGCTGTTAGGGAATGATGCGTAGCTTACGGTCGAAACGAATTCCTCGTAATTGCAAGGCTCTGGACATTGGCAGTACTGACGGAAGTTGCTGTTAATCATTCCTAAAACGTTACTTCACGAGATCGAGTATCTTCGAGCACTGGTGCTAATAACTTAAACAGTGTAGCATATACCTTTGAAATGAGCACGGCACACCTCTTAAGATATTCAGATAACTAGAGTACAATACATACTAGCAGATTTGGCAGCCTCTTGTGTATAGCTACAGAAGAGTCTTTACTGCTATAACCACAGCTTGCAGCAATGACAAATGATTGCCCCCACAGCATTAGAACCAACAATCTCGCGACCAAGGTAATAATAATAGTGAAAATATTGCACTTGATAATGCGCCGTCAGAGAACTCAATCTCTTTCTAGAAGTTTTACATTTACTGCAAAGGGAAGGTCATGAAAAACAACGACCATATACAGTAAGCCATTGCGGCTCAAGCCATATAATTTTAAGGCTATTCAGGACTTTCTTTGGCATGCAGCGAGCTGGCTTGGTCGAGCGGTTAAGGTGTCCGCCTCGACCGAGTCCTGGCTAATATCGTGGGCTCCAGCATGGAGGCATTTGTGAAGCACCTGAGTAGAGATCAAGTTCTCTATCGATGCTATTCGAATGAACTATTGTGTTTTCTATACGTAAGAATATCAATAATATTTCTTATAACATCAAGCCGCTAGCTTAGTCGCTTGCTAGCCTTTCGAGCGAACGTCTGATCTAATGAATTGAGTAACTATCGTGGGAGTTGCACAATTGACCAGTTGACGACTCTGTAATGTGACCATTCTGACAGCAGCAAGCGAATAGTGCCGTCGCGGCAAGAATGCATCAGGAATCAGTAATGTGTAGCTAGGGCATGGTAAACACAATGGCTCGCTGACCGAGCGGTTCCGTTTCAAGCCGCTAATTTTATTACGAAATACGAAAATCTGAAAGCGTGTGTTCAGAATTGGTGTGCATACAAAAAACCTCCTCCCAGTATTGAGGTGCAGCAGCTGGGCTAGAGGTGAGCATTTTTGAATTAAGTTGCAATTGAAGGAAAGAAATATTGGAATAAAAAATATTGACTAAGTACCTTGATTCGCCGCCTTTCTCTTCTCTAATATGGTGGTGTAGTTTAATAAAGAGAGGTATTTGTAATAAGACCGTAAGGATCAATGCTTAATAATTGCAGCCTAATCTTTTATCACTCTATCTTAACTTGAAGGTGCTTCTAAAAAGAAAACAGATAATAAAAAAACTTGTTTCACCAACATTGGTAGAGAAAAATAAATTACTTGGCTCAGGAGTTAGCTTTACTGAGATTGGAAGTTCTTTTAACTGCAGAACGATACTCTAAAACAGAACAACTATCAATGGACTGTAATCTAAGTTTTCAATGAATTTACAGTGTGATTAGGGGAATTTTGAATTTTTCTGAATTTATATTCGAGATATATTAGGCCTCATATGCTTGTCATATGTAGTCAGTGTGCAACTCTTCAATTATTATACCTTTCTTTGAAGTTTCTAAGTGTAAAAACAGCCAATTATCACGTGCACAAAAAACCACCTACGTATCTGGTCTGACATATCTTATTGAAATGAGCTATCGAAAACGGATATCGCAACAATACAAAGAGGAGGCTCTTGTCGAACACCAAGAGCAGGATCTACGTAGAGAGAACATTTGAAGGCCAAGAATAGCATATTATCACAAAGGTGGGGCATTGAGCTACGCCACGTCGGATATTTGTACCCCTATCTCAATCTTCTTAAAGTAAATGCTTTATCCAGAGTGCAGAAAAGTCATTGTCTACAGCTCTTGAATGACAGACGACGTGTTCAATTTTGATAAAAATTTTACTTGGAATTTTATGAGACATACATAGAACCACAAATGCAGCAAAATCGCTTTGAATCGAATCGTCATTTAAAAATATCCGCCACACAAGTTCGATGATGATTTTTGGTATTTCGCCTCAAATACATTAGATTTTACCCTCTCTAAATTGTCAGTCTACTTCCGCAGAATGATTTGAAAATGTAACATCGACATTTTCTTTTCCACCCTAGTAAAAAAAATCAATGATTCAGATTGTGTATCAGCCTCAAAGAAGGTGCAGTATCTACTATAAATGCAAATATTTTCAGAAGCCAATCAAATGCATTGTCTGTATGCATGCTAGCGTTGCTTAAGCTAGTAGCCGGGTAAATAATTGAAACAAATTCAAAGTGGGCATTATCCGTGCGTTTCATATAGCTCCTGCACTGCGACGCAGCTTCTCTCAACTTCATTAAAATAACTGCAAGGTTACCTCAACAAATCAATTCGTGTTTTCAGTAAGTACTTGTGTTAAGGCTTTTTGAAGTACATAAACACATTTTCAATTGAAGAAATTTCTAGAAAATACAATTCTGCGTCTTGTAACAGAATTATCTTGAGAATTTGAATTTTCTCGTAGTGATCTTATCTCATCAAATTGTTTGGATTACACCATATTATGATATTCACTACACCGCTTTCTCACTTGATAGTGTCATGTCTTGCTTACCTTACTACAGCCACAATAGAAATTCTTATTCGCGAATAAAGCGAGTATTTCTTGGCTATATCTTATTAGAGAGCAATGCGAGTGTTTTCCTCGGCTATTTCAATAAAATATGAATGATTGGCAGTTGTGGTGAAGCCAAAGGTAATAACATTGTGAATTGGCTTACATATACAAAGTAGAGCAAATTCTCAAAAAACCGGAGATAATAATATTTGAAACAGTAATTTTGGATTATTAAGCAGAAAATATGCCGACATTCGTAGTCGCAACATCTGCTTTCGCTGGTAGAGATTCGGATGCTTATGCGAATCTGCTAGAAGTCACATCTAGTAAGACGCATCTATCATGCTGTTATTTTGTAATCTTTTAAGTCGCAAAAGATTTTTGATTTACAGATGTCCTGTTTATTATATGGAGATGAAGTTGGCGGTAGTTATAATTTTAAATAATAACACGCAATTGGCAATATGTGAATAATACCTGAGTGCTTTTTTAGGTTTTTCAAACATGGTACAGTGCATGTCATTAACCCTAGATTATTGCTTCTCTTGCAATCATTTGTATCATGGCTCTCATCAGTGTAAACCAAAAGAAGTAATATTATTACTGTAATAGAATATGGTAACCACTCAGGAGACTCCAAAAGTAAACAACTAGTAGTTCCAAGAGGGGGCAATATTGATTCAAAAGAAACTACCACGAAACTCGTAATTCCGTGTAGGTGGCACATAAAATTGAGTCCAACATTGACCTACACCAGAATCCTTGATCTACAAAGTTGAACTTCGAGGTTTATTTTCGCTTCCATAATACGAAACTTAGAATATAAACTGTACATAAATACTTACGTTCTATTTTAGCAGCACAGCCAAGAGTGTCGTCGATGTTGCAAAAATTGTAGGTATTTGGATAGAAGTAAGGTATGCACGAGCAATTTTGTTCTATTAGTTTCATTTTGCATTCCGCTTCACACGATGAAAGGGTGTAGGTGTCAAAAAATTCGAGTTGTTTGTTTGGCTCGCATTCACCTTCTGGTGGCTTGATATTTTCATACTAAAAAGTATCAGGTAATTTTATAGATGGATGATATATTTAAAAAGAAGTATTAAAGATATATCTCATAATATCGTGCTTCGCTTCAGCATTTACAGAGTACTAGTAAGACGTTTGGAGCGCCTAGGGTACTAAACATTTTTTTTATCGCAATGATTATAGGGATTCATTGAGGTATCTAGATGCAATTAGCAGCAAGGGTCTAAGCAAAAGCTATGCTGAGTATTGCTGGTAGCGTGCATTCTCTCGAGAAAGGCATTATAAATACTGGAAAAAATGCGCGGAAGTTTGGTTGCCCATTCTTAATAATTGTCTAGTGAACAGTGCATTTATATTTATAAATTAGAAAGGCTGCATTAGACATTTCGCAGCGGTTAGATCCTAAGTTCCTTTATTACCAAGATAAAGGATTACAAACATCATCCTTCAGGATGATAACACAGCCATGCATTTCTAGCGCATAGGGAAGTTTTTGAAAATAAGAAAATGCATTATGGATGTTGAAAATGTATCCTTTGAGGTGACTAAATATGTATGATTGCGTATGATCATCAATTTTTAAACTTTTTTATTTGCAATCGCACAGGGCACGATGTATTAATCAACACTGCCAGCTGCCAAAGCTTTCTGAATAATAAGAGGTACAGTTATACTTAAAGCCAAGCACGATATCTTTTGGTAGTGCTCAGAGGGACTGCTAATTAATTGTTTTTAATGTACTGCATGAGATGGTTTTTAGTCACAAAGCTTACATAGAACCATAAATGTGTAGATGCAATCGAATGCTTAAAGGGCATTATAAATGTTTGACTATTATTCTTGAATTCTCTTTGAAATAAAAGCTAGTACAAAGAATATATTTTCTATCAAAATGGGTAAGTTAAAAATCATTGGCATCTCTGAAGTCATTGTATTTACTTTTGAAAGCCTTTCTTGATACAGTACGATAAACCCTATTTATTACCTAATTTATCGGCTAAAATATGGCTTGTCGATAAACGTCGATACGTTTATCGACAAGCCATATTTTAGCCGATAAATTAGGTAATAAATAATGAGCTTAATTCCGAATGCTATAGCTAAATAATAACGTGATCGTGACCATGTCACCCGTAGCACGTTACCTTTCTCAAAGCTTAAAACTGTCTTTGAATCAATTTATTTCTGACGTCAGTTTAAGAAAGGAAAATGCACATAAACGGAGTTGGTTTAGTGCTCAGCTTCAATTGAGCCGTGCCGAGCTCCAGGGTTGACTGCAGCTGCTAGCGTTTCCCTACAATAAACATAAGTTGAACTTTGATATTGGCCTTTTTCTTAGCTAATGTTCAGACCTCATTTTAGTTGCTTGGTGATCAAGATTCGTTCTTCCGGAAGCTTGATCCACCTGTTGGCTACTGTTTTGAGCTTAACCGTTTAGCCTTTCCAGCGAGGTAATTATTTGCAAAGTAAAACGGCGACCGTGCAAACTAAAATACGATTACAGAGTGCGACATATTATATGGACTTTACTATTGACAATGTAGCAAGTCAGTGCATACGTTTAATCTTTTTTCCATATACGAATCCTCACACACACACACACTGGCCCTCGTGTGTGTGAGTTTGACCATAATTGGGTTCAAACCTGCAGTCTCCGACGGTAACTAAAATATGGCTAATAGCGGCTAACATAATCATTTATACTGACAAAGGCATCTTAAATGTTAAACGTAATGTTCATTAAAAAATTGAATAATTATAAAACAAACACAAAATGCAAGTCGAAATAATTATTGACCAAACTTTCGGATTTTACGATACTGATTAATTGAGTCTAATAAACCTGGTGATATATTCTGTAGCTTGATTCTGGTCGACAGTTAGCAGTGGTTTTGCATTACTCATAGTTTCTACTATGCATTACTGTAGTAAAATGATGAAACACACGGGAATGCTAGCGACCATGTTCTATATTCTTCACTTTTTAAAGCATAGGAAATTAATCACACATCGAAAAATTGAGAACAAATCAGTCACAACTCTCATATATAAGTAGAATACATGAACAGGCTACTAGTTATGCATCAGCACCTTGAAAACAATGACAATTTTTAACACTCCAATTAAGCTGCACTTCAACCGATTAGTGTAAATCAGTTGATTCTTCATTAAAATAATTTTTAGCAGAATTGTAAATGCGTGCATAGGAACAAAAATTTAATGACTATCCATAATTTTATATCACAACATTAACCAGTAGAGAAATGTAACAATCTGCTCCTGATATTCTGCAAGTAGTTTAGACTTATTAGAGATATATGAAAAGTGTACCATAGCTGAAATCGTAGGCGGCTTTAGCTATACACCTGCATTCGTCGATAACTTATGTCTCTCCAATCAAACTATTTTTATCTAGCTCAAAAAGAAAGTGCATTGGCTTAGCGAAGTTCAAAATATTCGGTGGCTAAGAAAACAAATCCAATTCGTCTCTAAGAGCTCTGGATTGGTTCCGGCAGACAACACAATTTTCATACATGATATGCTAAGTACTTAAATGAAGGTTAACGAAATCTTGTTCCTTACCTGTGTGCGTGTGATTCCAATTGTAGCATACATTCCCGGCCCCACGGAGATTCCAGATGCCCTAGGATCAGGCTCGTCATTCTTGGAATGAACTAAAACCTTTAAACCCAATAGAGGGCTCCCTTTTGTCTCAATTGATTCCGAGTAATCGTCCTGAATTGTCAAAGAATAGATCATTAAACGAGCAAGCCATTTCGGATATTTAAAACAGGCAGTGCCTAAAAAAGCCTACCGCTTCTATGCTTATGTAGGCCTCTAATCCAGTAGCTTCGGTTGGGTGAGACTGTTGCAGAGGCAACTTGAGCCGAGAAGTATCGCCTCCGATGCTGTCAAGGTCATCTTTAGTAATTTCTTTGTTAAAAGTGTAGCAATTGCCATAGCTCGTCATTCGATGGCGGAAAAACTAAACAGACACGATGGCCAAAAGTATTCGTCAATGGTTGCCCCATGAATTCTGAAGTAACCAGGACGAATTCCTAGCACTTCTTACCAAAATGTGCAGAGCCAGTACAGAAAATAATTCTGTGGCAGGCTCCACTAAGAGAGTTTGAGGTAGTAGTCATAGAGTGCAAAACTTTCTGCACAGCAACTTCCTTTTAAAAATATGCAAAATATTGCATTGCCATTCAAGAGGTAAATGCACAAGTTGATAACAATGATGATTATAATTTACGTTACAAATATTTATAATGGGGTATGAATATTTTGGAAACGTTCATTTCTATCAAACAGCCAAGAAAGTGCGAATGGGAAACTACATTTGCCGATTGATAGAGTGGGCCCTGTATAAGTTCACAATTTTTACTCCCTAAAAGCCATAAAAATGCGTAAGGCAGAATATGCAAGATAGCACGGCTCTTACACAATATTTGGAATCTACTTGATTATCCAATGTCGAAAAGTAGAGGTTTTCTATATAAAAAATTAAATTAGATAAAGAAATTAGAATCATACTTTTTGGAACCTAAGTGTGTTAGCAAAGTGCGGATGAAAATCTAGCCTTCAATGTAGGCTTTTGTAGAATTTCCCGAGCAGCATATGAGGTCATGCAGGTGTTCTGATTCGGAGTATTCCTTACCTGGACGATTTTAACAGGTCGACAGATAATCCAGGCTACTTTGAACAACATAAAAGTGTAAAGAATTGGGCAAGGTCAGATTGGAATAACTCATCAAAGTCATTCAGTGCACTAGTCAAGACTCTTCTTAACTTTAGCAAATTAATGCATGCAATTATTCCCGAACGAACCTCAAAACCTTTGGAGACCGTGCCTATAGTTTGTATGCTCCCAAAGCCTGTAACACGTTACACATGCACATCACAACGCCCCCATACTAGCAATTTAAAAAGGAGCTTAAATCACACGTTTCTGTTAAAGCATTTGGCGAGTCTTGTGATTCGTCCTTCGTGTTCATGTATCGGCTTAGTGGCTCGTGCCTGCTGCTTACTCTGCCTGCGGCTTGAGAATGTTACTACCAAACATTTTGTAATGATTTATTAGCAGCTTTTGGAAAGTTCCCAGAGAGAGATTTAGTTCTCTGAGGACACTATGCACGGTTACAATTATTATTATTAAAACTGTTATTACCACCTAAGTAATGCGGACTTATGGTGGCTGAAAAGCTCTGAAGCTAAGTCTATTGGTTTTGAAAGTCACAATTACCACATGAAACCACTTTTTACTCAGTTGCACTCATTCCTCATCAACAAGTAAATCGGCATCAAGGTGTTGTCCCTCAATTTTACACCCCCACCAGTTTCGTTCATCGCCAGGCCTCTCTGATCTGCTTCTCAATCAAGCATGACTTTAGACGACCGGCTGATATGACTCAAGTCACTTAGCTGTACCTCTAAATAACCTCAAATCTCCAGACGACCGTGTCTTTTGCTGGCATAATATTGATGCCAGGACTAACCACAAATCTACACGAAAACAGCCTCATCTGATCTGACGTAGTTTTTACAAGAGGCTACAAGTGCAAATGCGCTTTAAAATCGATACCACGTCCGATTGAGCTCTCTTGATGTCTTTATGTAGGCTAACACTACAAATGTGACCGCTAGCCTTTGGAATACTTCCGTAAAAAATATGTTTAGTTCATAGAAAAAGATTTAGTTGATTCATCAAACGGAGTTAAGCAATGCGTTGTCATTATTAGTATTGTTGCACGAAGTGTAATTTTACTGATATTGATAGGGAAATCATGGGATAACAGTTGCTCTTTCTTCAAAAAGTAGCAAATTTTATATCACGCCATTCAGTCGATGTTTACGATGCCATTATTAAGTTTAATTGAAGAATTTTGCGACTAATTCGACACTAGAACTCTCTGTAATAAAACTCACCTTAGAATTGCATTTAGTCCCGGCAAAATTGCACGTCAAGAGGGTCAAGTTTGTATGACCAGGAAACGTAGCAGCATTAAATTTGTCTACAAGATGCCAACCTCTGTCATAAGTGAAATTGTAGAGATCGATCGGAGTAACTGCAATGAGAAAATATAGACTTCTATGTTCTTCATAGAACGTAGCATTTTCTGGGTACTATCTGCAATGTTCAATATTGCTGGCTTCCATACCCTATCAACTCACTGAATGACAACTTTCTGTCATGCGTACCATTAAGTTCGTTATGGTGAATTCTGCCGCAATCAATTCTTACTTTTTGCGGCAAAACGTTATCTAACCTCCGAGAATAAATTGTAAGTGCATGTTTGTGATATGGTGTTGGCCCTAACTACGCTGGTGTATGGTCTTGTTTGTTGGCACAGTATAGAAGGGATATCCTGTAGCCTGTCATACAGCCCATTGTAATGAAATGTAATGTATCTCCGTCTGTAACCCATATGGTCTTTATGACTTTGTTGAGTTACAGACGGAGATACATTTACAATTTAGTCAGAATTGATTACGGCAAAATTCATCATAATCAACTTAATGGTAGGCATGACAGAAAGTTGTCATTCAGTGAGTTTTCATTCAGTTAGCTCACCAGCGTGTGAGCGAGTGATCGCTGTGCTTATGCCTGTGCATGGTGCCCGGATTGCATGACAACACTGGCCGTCGCTCGATGCATGACTGCATCGACTCTCTCTCATTTCAGTCCGAGCGGTGTGCTGCAGCAGATGCTTCCGGAAGGCACGTGGTCATTATGGCTTATCTATTGAGCTTTTTCAGAGTCATGCTGTTCAAAAGCATAATGCCGATGAAGACTTGCAAGTAATTAATGGCTATAGCACTCCATCCGCTTAAATCCAAGTGTGCAGCGACTTATTTTACTATAAAGTGGGCGTACCAGGCTTAAGTCCCTACAAGAGTACCCCAGCTTGAGACCCGATGGGATTCACTTAGGGGACTGTCCAGGTGATGGTGGGTGCTTCTAGAGGGTGATTTCCCGTTATTGCACTATATTACTTGTCCCTTGCTACACCTCTGTTCGCGAGAACAAACAACGATTGTGAGCTTCTTTTTTATCAGCCATTTTTGCACAGCTGCCCACTCATATCAGATAAAAGTAAACTCTTTTCTGCATGTCCCTCCCTAACCATGATTCTTATTTATATAAATTGGTGACATAACTCAGCAGTCTGCACCTTGTTTTGCTTGATATTTTTGCAGCGTTCGATGCCAAAAAAACCCAAGTCCTTCTCTCGCGCCTTTCATCTCGCCTGGCGTCACTGGTGTTGAATTGCACAACCATTGTTATGTCAGTGGAAGACTCCAGAGTATTGATATGAACTGAAAAATATCTCCGGAGAAGTTATTGACTTATGGGGTACCTTAGGGGTCTGTGCCTGGTCTACTTCCCTTCATAGCATTTACCCGACCTCGTGCCGATTGGATCTCCAGGCACAATTTAGTCTTTTGATTCTATGCAGATGAAACGCTGTTGTACCTTTGCTTTGATCCTTTCCAGCCCTTCGGCTGAACGAACCCTCTCAGCTCCTTGGCTGCAAGTAGTACTGATATCACCACATTGATGGCAGCAAATTTCTTAAGCTAAATGACGATAAAAATCACTTAACGGTTATGTACAAATGAAGCGTGAATCAGAAATTAGAATGCTTAATGCTCAAAATTGGCTCTGCCAGCACATCTCCTGTTGCATCAGCATGAATTCTAGCGTTCCTGATCCAAAGTGAGATTGCACTCGACGACCACATCGGCTCAGCATAAGTAAAGTCTGCTTAATATCAGCTGCATGACTTTGCTAAAGTCCAGGCTTGCTTAGAAAGGGATACTGCATACAAAAAGATCTATGCATTTGTAGCATTCCGTTTTAACTTCAGCAACTAATTACTTGCTGGTCTGATTGCCTGTGCCGTCAGGCACTGACAGTTTGTGCAAAACTCAGAAAAAAGGGTTGTCTGTCGTGAGCCGCCCAGTTTTCACAGCACTTGCCGGCAGAGGTAGTACCAATCAGTACCCTTATTTAGCATAAGCTGGTTCGTTGTACATGTTTCTAAGTATAGCCAGTATGTGTCCTACTAGCTCTAGTAAGAGTCTATTTTGAAACTCCAGAAGCATAGCTATAAAGGGACGGAAACGAATGACGCCACAATACTAGTGTCGTCAGACATATTTATTCGGACTGGCTCACTAGCACTGAAGCAAAGCAGGTAGGGTAGCAAGATAAACATTTCGAGGCCGAAGTCAATTCCCGCTTCATAATATTTAATTGCATGGTAGCACTTACATTTTGACACCCCAAATGTTGGAATTAATAACCTAAATAACTATAGGAATATAGATCCGGAGTTTCTGGATTTCATCATAAGTAACCTATTGCAAAGTGCAGCACCTTTCTGTTTTGATTAACGTTGCATCTGAGGACGACGTTGCATCGAGGAGTGGCAAGTGGTTGATCTATGTTGGAGACAAGCTATTATCATTAGTGTGTGCATTATGAGTCTCTGCAATCATTACCTAGTAAAACCGTCACATGATCTCAGCGTACTGCTCTACTTTAAAGGCATTGAAAAATTCAAGCGCCAGCGTAAATAACTCGGGTTGAATTTTAAAAGAGTGAAAAGCCACAACTTTTCTAGCCGCCGCTCTGTCTGCCTGCCTAGCTCTAACTCTCTTCGTCCCTAAATTCACCACTATAGCCACAGCTCAAGCTATAGCTATGAAATCTTCTCTCCTCACAGCTTTGAATTGCTCTCCAGCAATCTAGTTTCATTTTGAAAGCACCTTCGTAGATATTAATAATTTCATAACTTATTCAGATACAACTATATGTTAAAAAGAGGACCTAGAGGCTGCAGCTAATCTGGTATTGGCAAGTAGTGACTTTAATTAATATTTATAGCACAATTCGTTAAATGGCCTTGACAAAAATAGCATGCGAAGTCAAGATCGTTGGAATATTGAAAAAGACTCGTCGTTGTTTTCCTCTTTAATATCTAGTACACGAATAAGCCTTGATAGATTGTGAACGTTTAAGCAGCACGGCACTAGAGCTGACTTCAGGATTACAATATATTGGATTTTTTAAATATGAATGATTAACAATATTATCAATTGAATTACATTGAAACTGTTCAGTGCAGTGCTATCAGGTAAGTAATACCGGGAAAATACCCCACATTACTAAATAAAACCTAATGAGCTATTGTATTCGGATTTGGGAATAGCCACAATAGCTGCAATTTGATATACTTACAGATCGTAGTGTTTGACCCAGATCCTGTATTAGTATACATGCCATTCGCTTTATAATAGGCTTGTTGAATTGCCCCAGCAGGCAGGAGTGACAACTTCCATCTGACAACGTTTGCGAAACAAGTATCAAGACGTTAATAAATTTTAGCAATCGTATAAATAAACTTTTAATATTAGAGAGAACAAAATAAATATGTTATTTAACGCATGTCTATCATACTGTGTCCACTTTGTTCGAATAAACACTTGGTGTGCTTAGAAGACGAGCCATCAAAGAACTTACAGAGGAGTTTGGATAATGGGTTTCTTTGATGATCTTAAAGTAGCCGAGCAGCTAACACATAAGCATGTGGCATTTGTATATCCACAACTGGCGAGTATACAATATTCAATAGCATGTACCAAGATTTTGGCTCGTTTATTTCTGGTAGAGCAACTGTTTAAAAAAATAAAGAAAATATAAAGCCTAAAATGATACATCGCCTTTTGTTTTTGATTTGCTCGCTCGTAAAGCTGTACAAAAGACGTACAACTGTGAGCTATCAAAAGTCACTTGAGATTTCACCTAAAGTCACATATAGGACTAATGAGGAGTACAGCGTACGTCTACATACTCCTGGCAAATTAAAACCAGAGTGACACATCAAAAAAGTTACAGATAGCTATAAGTTGAACGTCTCTTGAAAGGGAGACAATCTAGAATGAATACCTCAATACCATGACACTCCAGGTTGGTGTTTGGTCTAGGTGCCAGTTCATAGATACCTTGTAAGAGAATAGATTGGAGGCAAAAAATTAGGGCCACACACAAATTCCTTTGCGTTAATAACCTCAGGCGTGGCTTTTTAGGAACAATTTGAGATATAGTCCGGAAACCTCGAAGCAACGGATTGGGCAGACATACATTTAATGGGCCGAACAAATAAATCTCGCTGAGGTATTGCAGAGAACGTCTTTCTTTAGCTCTGGTGTGGCCACGTAAGCAAGGAATGACCTTAGCAGACCTCACTTTGGTGGTTTAAAGATAACCATAAAATAAAATTGCTCTCGTTAACTATCCAAATTGCCGATTTTTCTAAATCTAGATTTTGAAAGCTATTATTTTCATTATTTATTGAATAATAATACTTCACATAAGCATTATTTGGAAATAAAAAAGTAATAACTTAAAACAAGCATATTTCTTCTAGCAGCTTGAGATCGTGAAGAGCCCTAGTATTGTATTGTGAACTTCTTTTACTTATAACGAATAGTAAACCCACAAATATATTAGGAATTGAAATATTGTAAACATAGTAGGTAATCTCGCGAATGTTATCATAAGCCTAGCCGAAGCTAACATTCAAATCTCGTGAGCTCAGCATCAAATGGTTGTGGTTCCTGAATAATCGAGTTGCATTTTTCATGAGTAAGAGTTAAATCGAAAACAAGAAAAATGCATTACCTGAAGTTCGTGCTAACATGCAGGTTACAAAAGACTGGGTTTAATACATTCATAATGCAACTGGTTTCGGAGTCCTTAATCGTGAATAATTGAGGTCTGCTTGTACATTTGCAGAGCCACACAAAAATATCTCTAGCTAACATTTTTTTTTCGTGATCAATATAAGTAAATATCTTGTTTATAGAATCAGCAATCTCAGGAAACTCTTCATGTGTGGGTAATGCTGGCTCAGTGATTAAATACTCTGCTAAACCGAGTCAGGATTGAACCTTTATATTATCAGGGGCTCATAGTAGAGCACTATGAAAGTGACGATACATGAAAGAAAACAATTATGTAATACCTCCTCTTGTATAAGCAACGAAAATGGGACGATCAATTGCTTGGGAAAGAACTGCACATGAATATGTTGTATTGAGTCCATGAGTTAATGGGTGTTTGTATGTCTATGATGCCACATAAATTAAGTGGGTGCGGCAGTTGAAAGCATTCGTGAGAACACTTAAAACATAACATGCTGTCAGCATTCTGCTAGTAGCCAAAACATCCGATCTTGCTCAACCCAGTTCGTATGCCACAAGGCACGGCTTGGCTCTTCCATATTTAGCTGAAGTGCTGCCGCACTTTCAACATCCTAATGCACTTAGGTCCTATAGAGACAATTTTATAACAATAATATTATTAATAATAATCCCATTGAAAAATTGCAATCAGAAAACTAAATCTCTTTCTAAGCGCTTTATGTTTGCTGCAAAGGAAAATGTAATTGCATGGTGAGTAATATAATGCTTGATAAATAACATGAATAACATGCTTAGGGGTGACTTGCTTAGGGTCAGCATGCAAATGGGGTTAGCGGCAGCATGCACAGTGTCAGCACTCACAAGCATATCAAGAAATAATTAAAGGGACCCACTACATACTGTCCTCAATAGGTGTGTTTTTAAGTTCTTTTTAGATGTGGTCAAGTCAGGAAATGTTCTGATGCAAGACGTGAGGGAGCTCCTGACTTAGGGAGCATACGAAATAAATGCATGGTCTCCGAAGGATTTGATGTTTGTACGATGTATTGGTAGTCTGCTGTATTTCGAAAGCCGGTGGTATGATGCTTGCCCTGGTTAGAGAGTAGATCTGAGGGATAGGCTGGAGCCAGAGATTGAGGCGACCTAAAAGTAAGCGACAAAACCTGAAAGTTAATACGTTGCTTGACTGGTAGCCGCAGTGGAAGGAATTCGTGAGAAGACCTTAAACCTAACATACTTTCGGCATTCAGATGGTCGCTAAAAGATCCTATCTAGCAAAACAAAGTTTTGACGCCACAAGGCCAGCCACGGCTTGGCTCTTCCATATGTAGCTGAACTGCTGCAGCAGTTTTGACCTCCTTATGCCCTCAGTTCGTAAATGGACAATATACTTAGCTGCTTCACTATTAAGCCTAAAGCCGTTGGCAATGGGAGCTTTCACTCTGCAGGTCCTAGACTGTGGAAAGCAGTTCCACAATTCTTAGGCAACGACAACGACTCTCCTGCTGCCGACCATGGCTCGTCCCTTTCAGCAGTCCTTAGCTGCTACTTCCATGGTACTCATTTCCTCAACTGCCCTCCTGACTCCTCTATGCTTCCCACTTTCTCTTAGTTGTGTGAGATCAAGTATATCAGCTACCAAATATGCACCGAAAGCGGCTTAGGCTGTGAGCTCGCTAAACAAAACTCTAATGAATAACAACCATATAGTCTTAATGGCTTTGTAAAGTTACTGACGTAGACACAGTACATTAGATTAGAAAAGAGAGTTTGGAATTTGGCCAATTTTTGCTGGTTGTCGAGAAAGTGCATTGTGTTGAAGGAATATTATAGATTGGCGAGAGGTGGTGAACTGGTGTCTGCAACAGATAAGACTTTGAATAAGAATTGTGAAAATTAGAGCTGCTGTGTAGCAGTCCAGATAAAAAGCTCCTACGGCCAACCACCTAAACGCGTAATGATATAACGATCTGTTTATTAACCCTAGACGACAAGAGTGAATGATGACGATAAAACTAATGCAGCAGTATTGCAATGTATTGAAGAAAGAATTCATGGCAAGCAATAGGGTTCAGAGAATATTTTTGATAAAGCTTTTTTAATCACGAGAAAGTGTTAATTGTTTTTCCACAAAAAAGGTGCAGGCTTTGATAGTTCAACTAAACATGCCACTTTATTTACCGCCTCCTGCATAAGCGAAATGTGCTTTCCAGTAGCGTAGCCTGAACTGAAAACAAAGTGGTAATCGAGATAATGCCAGAGAGGTATTTGGATTGTGACCCTGCTTCCTTGTTGAAAGTTCCCACTCGATAGAAGTAGATCAAACGTCATGACTAGCTATGGATTTTTCTGAACAAAACTGTAAGCACTAGAAAATTATAAAAAGTGATGTAAATTAAGATCGCATGAAGGCTGTTTAAAGTTTGCACGACACACCGGTTGTGCACAGAACTTCAGTGGGCCGTACGCACCTAGGGTATCTCATAAAAACGAGATCAATTTACGCTAACAATGTTACAGAAAACTAGCTAAAGTCCAAGATAGAATGTCTGCAACGCCTACATCATGTCTATGTCAAATCAGTTCTTTCATAAGAAGTTTACTTACCTATTATAGTTGCATATCGTTACCTGGGGGAAATCAATGCTGTCGGCAGAAACCTTGCTCATTGAAGTAACTGCACCATGCTTCAAATACTCCTGCACGTTGACGCAACATTGCCAGATTGTAACACAGACTAAGACCAGCAGAATAAGGACCTTGACAACTTTCATGGGCAGTAGAGCCTCGGCTTTGGGCTCAGCCGTGCTGCTATGCGAAGACATGTTGGAGCAGTCAAATGCAGTGCCTCAAGGCGAATGCTAAATATTGATATTCAATGACACTCCTTATATTGATGTCTGGCTAAGGTGCCAGTCCAAGCTTTGAATAGTCTCATTAGCTTATTGATTAGTCAAAGCTTGCTGAACAGCACGTGAACAATTGCTTGATCTCAGTATGAGCAGAGCCCACTCTGTATCCTTAGTATGAATAACAGCACATACCGTTATCTGACGGTGCAAGCAATAGTAAGCAGAGCCAAACAATTTTAGGATTGAAGCTGAAGCTTACAATCGCGGCAGCAATGGTATCTGACTTTTCGGTTCTCTACTAATGCTGATTGGCCGGTCTCTATATGGCGACCCCCCTCACTTGAAAAAAAATGGTATAACAGTCAGATGGATCATCAGGACTTAGCTAGGCTTGTAATGACTCGTTTAAAAAGAATACCTTTACCTCTTGCCTTTAGAATCATAGAAAGAATCATAAATAGCATATCAGTGGAGATTGGCTGGGCGAAATAGAGCTTTCAGAAAAGTCATCACCAAGAGCAAAACAAAATCACTCATCAAAAACAGGCAATCTAGCCCACGATAGCCCTCTACTGAGTTTTATAGCTAGATACATCTGAATATAAATCGTAAGATTGTGTCTATGATTAGGATTACAGAAAATCATCGATCTGTGCATCAAAGCTTTAATATTAAATTAGTGTTGGTAGTGAGAAACTTTGGTAACCCGTTACTCTTTAGTGGCTTGCAATTGGAGCGGTGCAGTATTTCCATTTACCTAAGAGGTGCAGTACGTCCGTTTACTTAGTGTTTAAATGAAATCAATACTTGTCAGTGGCGGAAACGAGTGTGTGTCATGCAATCCATATAGAGCAAACACTTATCTTATTTACTCTGAAATGCTCAACAGCTCCTTATTTAAATAGATAGACTGACGTCTTGTGCCGATTACAAGGCTGGAAATGCTAACAGCTTGTTTGCATGCTTATATGAGCGTTAAGCCCTGCCATTTCCGTTGCTTACGTTGCACGAACATTCGCCGTTTGTGAAGCAAATCAATATACAAGAGCGGCCTTTGTGGATGCTCACACTGATTTTTTCAAAGCTTACGCTGGCCATAGCGACCGATAGTCACGTATCTGCTAGTCCATGATTAAGAGTTTTCACAGCTTTATAGACGTGAATACCAGCAGGAACAAGAGCAAAAAGCCAGACGAATCTATAGGTGTCAACAAATCTCGTTTTTAATCGAGTACAGACCAAGAAAACATCAATGTCTGTGGCCTGCAACATCTCATAACTTAAGAATCTTATGTGATGTCTAGTAACCTGAAGGTGGAAGCTAATAGCTGCAATAGAGGCTGTTTGAACAGCCATGGTCACCTGTGGATGGCATCAATCTTAAATACATAAATAAAAACTAATTACTGGACTTATTGTCAACAATAAGAATTTGCTACCGTCTGATCATTTAAAGTGCTTAAGTCGACGTAGGCCACTAGGTAAAGGAAAACGAGATAATAATAATAGTAGCCAACAGCTAGTGCAGCTGCTTGAAATTAGATAATTTAGACCGAATGCCTCAGAGAACGTTTACTATTGTTGTCTCTGTCAGATAAAAGTACCTTTTATAAGAATGATTTACAGAGTGGCGTACCAAAGATCACTGCTGTCTTAATTTTCTTCTGTTTGAGAGGCAGGCTTTAAGTTTTAGGCATCAATGACTATTACCGAAAAGGAGTTTAAGACACCGAAATCATGAGTAAAAAAAACTAAAAATACCCATAGCCTCCACATTAAGCGAGACAGATCCTAGAGTTAAATACAACTCTATTTTGAGGGTAATTGGGAAATTCAATAACGATTCATATCGGGCAAGCTAAGGTTACTTTTTTTTGGATTGACGATTGATCTTAAATACATATATTAGGAAAATCAATTCCTGCTATTTATGCAGATGACATTTGTTTGTTGTTTGGACATATGAATAAACAGTGGTTTTAGCAAAGTTTGTTATGTTGTGGCGACCCCAGCCAATAAATTATGGCGTGCAAAATTTGGAAGCGGGCGTTTTGCAATGGTCTTAGGCGACCCCTGTGAAAGGGTCATTCGACGCCCAAAGGTGTCGCACCCCACCTGTTAAGAACAACTGGAATAGGGGCTTACAAACTTCCGAGTGAAAGCACAATTGTTCTCTCTTGGCCGAATGCTAAAAATATCTTTGCTGCATATACAATGCTGCATGGCAACCTAACTTTTTCTAATGCTCCAGTCAACACTTTCTCAAATTTAATGGTAGCCCTTTAGGCAAAATAAGGGGCTTTATGTCATTAAACCTGCACTATTCTTCATGCCAGATCGATAAATTCTCAATAGATTTTTGCAGATAATAATTAGACTCTCATTTACGGAAAAGTCAAGCATCACTACAAACCTAGATGGTCTAATCATCAAGATTGATCCATCTATAATCTTTCACGACGCCTACCACCAGTAATCTTGGCACTTTACTCCCAAGCAACCCATCATCGGATTTGACGATTTATTCCACTGTTAAGTAAGCCTCCTATCTGTCACCGAGCTTTAGTGAATCACGGCCTTCCTTGACTTCCATTCGAGAGCAAATTTACTTCATGTGCATGTGTTATCACTTCTACACCTACTTAAGTCTATTATCCGTCAATGACTCCCAGCTGGTAACCTTTATCTTCTATTATTGGTTTAAACTCCGCACCCCATATGATCTGCAAGTAAACGGCATAGCTATAAAATTAAAGAAACTCTAGCAGAGCTTTGTTCGTCATCTATAAAATTTTCAGTCAGTTTCAAAGATATCTTTTTTTTACTTGACTTAACTCACTTGTAAAATTTTACACATTCATTTTTTCTTGTCTTTCATTTCGTTCTCGGATTTTTTCTCCTCAAATTCAGTCATCTAGACTTGCTTTTAAAAACATCCGAATATCTAAGGTGTTGAGTTCTTAGCTCATCTTTACCTAAAAAATAGAAATAGCTTCCATTCACATCATAACCTAAAATTAGATTGCAACGTTGAATTCGGTGTTGTGGACAAATTTATCCGTGACAGCATTTCATTCGCCCCATGTACTGTGTCCTTTTTGTCGGATACAAAAATACATTTTGACCTGTGCTTTTATTCTGTGCATGCTACTAGCCAAAGCTTTTACGGGAAATTAGCTTAAATGTGTTGTTTAATTATTTAATATGCCAGCTGAGGGATGATTTTGTGAATTTAACCAACATCAAATCATTGACTCCTTTGCAGGTAACTGTACCAAATCTGAAACAATACTTATCCTCTGTAGCTGAATTACAAGGGATGAATTGTTGTTACTTAGTTGGTGTGCATCGCCACCTCCTGGGTAGGTCAAAGGTCTGCGAAGTAAAGGCTACTACCGGATTATAGCACCAGTAATTTCATATGGGGGCATATAATAGGAATATTCCTGTCGCTAAACTAGCACCTTTAGTGTCGTATTTGCATAACCTTAGTCAAAATAGAGTCCCGAGGGCTTCCTGGATGGGCTGAGTACCATACAGCTTTATTGAGCTCAACTGACAGACCTGGAAGTATTTCTTTTAGATGGTGCTATCACGTGCTACATTACACCCATAGTCACACTAAAGACAACATATATTGACTTTGCCAAGGCAGTGATATTAGCATGGACTTTAGATTTCCCTTAAGTAATTATTTGGAGGCTGTTATCTATACAGATAAGAGTTAGTATAACGCTTAAGGACCACATAATTTAAAAATTCGTTATTGAAGGATTTGAGAATTGTTAGTGGCACAACGAACGAATTGAAAAAAATATCAGAGGGTTAAACGTTGCCTAGCACGTTTGGAGAGCCGCTCGAAGGAAAGACCAGTGTAGATGCATTACTTGACTAAAAGTTGTGCTAAAAAAACATTCACATCCAAAGGCTGCACGGATGAGGAATAGTTAATGGCTGTAAGAGGCTGTCGTTGTGACTGCTTCATACATGACATTCTTGCAAAGCTATGAATTGGCAGACTTAATTAAGCAGAACCGACGTGGTTGCTAGAAAAGGCCATTATATCAGATCAACTAGAACAAACTGTATCTATAAAAAGTGGGTTATTTTAAAACATTCCATTTTCGGGCGGTTGCAGAAATTCTCTAACAACTTCAGAAATATGACAAGTGCAGGAAGGAAGTTTGACAGGGCTTGATGTGCTTGATTAGATGGAAAAGTGCACAGGTCAAAGATAAGACGCAACTTAGCTTTATCTGTGGAGTAATGATAGCTTAGATTGGGTTTGGTGATTTCATTTTTGGCAGACAGAGAAGAGATTGTGCTAAGAACTAGATTATGCCAATATCCTTAGTGCAAAATACTTTTTGTTAAGCTCATTGGATGACTACTGTCAACTGACTACAATGCCTGCAATCTCTAACTGAGGTGTGTCCTCAGCTAAGATGAAGTGCTTGCCGGACCACAAATGGCTTGAAAATTATGGTCAAAGTAGGTAAAATGCCAACTTCTGCACGCGTTTGTAGCGATCTCAGATTGTCAAAGAAACAGAGATGGCAAAGAGTGAGTGCAGGTCGTCGACAGGACGTCAGTTAACTTCATTAAGGCTTTGGTCGAAGCCGGCTGAAGATATCGTAGAAAATAATGGTCCAATTTAAATGGATTGCATTTCATTCATGCTAGATAGGACTACGTCAGACTAGACACAGGGTTTTGGAAAGGCCGCTGACCCTTTCTAGAGTTTCACAGCATTGTAAAACTGAGAGTGAGCTGAGCGTTGCGATAACGGCCTAACACAGGAGATGAACCACCATATACCACTATTTTTACTAGTGGCATAGCTTCTAAACCAAAATGTAAATAAGTTCTCGAAGCCACTTTTTCTGAGAACGGTTGGGATCTCTGGCTGTAAACTGCTTGCCGTCATCCAGCTAGATGTTCTAGCTTCCATGTGTATTGAACATATGGAACTGGGTAAAAACGTGAGTTAGAAGTTCTTTGATTGAGTTATGTGTATTCGTGGAATAGTGGCTTAGAAAAATGACCGTTGTGGCGAGTAAAAATTAAATCCAACCAATTTCATGCCCTTGTTGCCCGAAACACAGGTGGAGCCGTTTGGTTTTCTGTGGCCTTACTAGTTTCAGTATATTTTCTTTGTAGTTTAGATAAATATGCTAAATAATGTAACTTTAATAAGCAATCTGGTTTATAGAGTGATTGCTCTGCTGTATGATTTGAATTTTGTGAAGATCATGAGCTGACTTTCAATTGTCGGCTATATGAAGTCTGCTGTAGATCTCACCAACAGATTGTAGCAAATGCCAAGTCTAGATTTTACAATAATATTGTTCAATCATGGATGCATATTCAAACGAGCTGATGTCTACCATCAACAATCTAATTAACCTCTCCCAGCTCAGCCCCTTTACTAGCGATACTTGTGGCGACCAAGCCGGTTGCTTTTAAAGCATCTCCATCACAAAGATAGAAGAAATCAGATAATTAATCAGTGAACTTGCTGCATCCCCTCTAGACTCCTGTCCCTGCGTTTGGTGCGGCACCTCAGTTTATACATTCGAAAAAGCCACGAGTGACCTTATTACTTTAAATATTCTCTCAATTTAACAAGAAAACTAGCCAACTAGATCATATTCCAACTGTTTGACTTCTACAAGACATTAATATGCTGATGCCCCACGTAATAAGTACGTCCTTAATGTCAGGTCATAGGAATAGCTTTTCAAAAGGCTGTAGCCATTCTACTGACTAAGAAAGCTACACCAGACCAAGAGAGTTTAAGAAAATACCATCCAATCTTCGTTATACAGTTCATGTTAATGACACCGAAACGAGCTGTAGCGGACCAGCAGAACTTCTGCATTGAAACTGCAGACATTACAACAAATTTCCATGTCTGGTGCCACTCCGGAGTGTCAGCATTGAGTTGGCTGTATAAGGACCGTTTCGGGAATGCACACTTGGGTACAGTTTTCTGCTTATTTTGCTTGGTCTTTTGGCTAAATTTGATTATAATGATCAGCAAGATTTTCTCGGGAATTATCAACTGACCGGGGCATTATTGGCACATCAATACAGTGGTACAGATCTTCTCTACGAGCAAGAATGCAGTGCATTGATTTGAATGAATACAGATCATTTGGGGAACCACTGACGTATGATGTAACTCAGAGCTATGTGCTTGGTCCAGTTCTTTGCACGGTTTATACTCCCCCTCTTGCCAATGTGATTGCCAAGCACAATTGAGGCTTCCTTCACTGGAAAGATTACATACAGTTATACCTTTGCATTGATTCACCCAGCCCTACAGGCATCGTATTACCTCAACTCTGTTACTGCACGAATTGCTGACAAAAGCATATATATGGCAGCAACGTTACAGAAATTGGAAACTTGACTATACAAATTAGCTATGCCAACATACTTCCTATTGCATCTTCTCAAAATCTCGATGTCCTGTCGCAGAGGGGCCTTTCACTGAACTGCTCACCAGCTGGACAGCCAGGTATTCCTACTCAGGTAAACAACATTGCTAAAAATCGGGCTTGCATTGACCTCATCTAAATCAGTCCATGCATTTTTGAGACCCAATCTTGACTCTTGTAGCCAACTGCTTGCCGGTTTACCAGCTTGTGCACTCAGGTGCTTATAGCTGGTGCAAACCTCTGCAGCTAGGCTTGTCTATAGTGAGTTTGGCAGTTGCCACATCACACCACATCTAGCTGACCTGCACTGGCTCCCACTCAAGCAACCAAATTCTCTTCATATTATCTTCACATCTTTTCATATCGAGTTGAAGGTTTTGTCACACTCTTTTAGGTTCCTCCACTGGCTAGAGCCTACCTATCAGATGTACTCCCCCACTAGGCTAAGCATCTTAAGGCCAGCTTTTTGGAACCTAATCATTTATATGTATCTCCTACGAAACTTAAATTGTTTGGATACTTTTCCTCTTATTGGTGTGCTTCCAAAGCCTGGAACCCAGTTCCTACTGGCTTTAAGACATCCCTTGACTTTAGCATGTTTAAAACAAAATAACAAATGTCTATGTATCACATAATTTAGTAGGTCATTGTGATTTATCCTTTATTCGCTTATGTCATCTGACAGTGGGCATGCTACCCCGAACCATATTTTGATGCTGACTCTGTGTATGTCACCTCTAACCATGTTATGTTTTATATCATTGAGCATGTTAGCACTAAGCATTCAATTATGCAACCTTGGCAGCAAATGTAAAATGCCTAGAAAGAGATTGGGTTCTGTGAGGATGTTTATAACAAATATATTGCTACTTCTATTATTATTCAATATTATACAGGCTACTGTTGCAAGCACGTGCAACAACTGTGCCACAGCCCAGGTCATATCAGCTAGTCTACCTGAATTAGCAAACAGGCCCCGATGGTTGGTACGACAGTAATGATATGCTCGTCGCCCTAATCTTCACATTTGCCAAATTATCCAACTTTTCACCTACACGCGAGGCTTTTGGTGAAGCAGCGTATCCACTTTAAATAACTTTCACTAACTTTTAGGCTCCTTAATTCTTTGGCTTTAGTCTCCCAATCAGAACTACTCGCCTCCCAGGATAGGCATTGTACTACCCACTTTTCAAAATCATAGCGTTTTGCTGCTGGAACAAATATCAATCCTCTGGAGACTAAAACTTTAGTTTGTATGCTTCAAAGGCATATAGCTCTCTCTTAATTGACTTCACAATATGTCCTGACTTGAAGTCATTTAAAAGAAGCTTGAACGCACCCGTTAATCGCAACATTTAGTGAGCCCTGGTGATACGTCTTTTTTGTGCTTACACGTGCTAAAACTGCTCATGCTGAAACTAACCATAATTAAACGTTGACGCTGTGCATGTCACATCTAAATGCGTTGTCATTTCTTACTTGTTCATTGTAACACAAGCAATTTGGTCATGCTTCCCTTTTCGCCTGGTTAGATATTGTGTTCTGTGAGGATGCTATGCACATTCTTTGGTAATATTGCTATTACTATTATTGATAATATGCCTTACACCAACCTGAGCAAAGAGAGCTCACACGAAAGTTAACTGACTGTAAAGCAATCTAGTCGCTTAACATGAGGGCTAGGTGATTCTATGCTATTTTTAAAATACCAGCTGATATAATACTGAAGCTCTTGAAGGCCGGCCATGTACCGAGCACGGGGATTTACTTTTACTTTTATTATTTACGGATTCAGTCTTTTTGGTAAACCTAAAAAAATATTTAACACTTTAAACTATACTTGCAGTTAGCGTAATTTTAAACTCCTAATGCATCAGTGGTCTGTCAAATGGTTAAAGGGATTTCCTTGAACCATGATCTAGGTTCATGCATTCAAAGAATGGTGTCATGGGCTCGAGCCCCATGAGTCATGTATAGCTCATACAGATTAAAATCTCTCAGAGTGCTAAGTGCTTAAATTTTATATATTTATTTTAATTTAATGTTCCTCAAAACTTTCCTCTGGTGAGCAAGGCGAAAATAATTCGAAATGATATTAATTTTTGAAACGAAAACTATCGAGTTTTTTTGATTCAATTTAGTCAGAAAAAACAGCTAACAGTGTACTAGGAATAGATGTGAAAATTACCAAACTAAACTGTTCGATAAAGATTAGGCAATTTAAATTGTAATTCTACTGCAGCTCACTCTCTAGACGAAGCCCCTAAATAATCTTTCATCGGGTTTTTATTTTATGTCCAGTGATTAATTTTCCGTGTTGTCGGTTCATTTGTTATGATTATCAGCCACGATATAAACATGGGTGTGGCCAGTTCCTTTTTAGAGAGGTGCACCTTGGGATTGTAGCTGAATTATTGATAAAGAGCAGAATGAGGCTTCCTGTAATGATCTTGTAGTCCAGTCACGAATGGTACTATTTAAAGTCGCCAATTTGCTCAGCCAATTTCGTCGTTTCAATGCACTTGGCAGCAACTTCATGCAGCTTCTCATCATCAGGGGATGGGCGTGCTCACAAATCTCGGGGCAGTGTTGCACTTGGGTGATAGATGAATCAACGTGAAAATTCCGGATAGCAGGCATACTCTTCATTGGTCGAGGTTTCGCAGGGTTAATCTTGGAGAAATGAGATGCTTGGCTGTCTATCAGCTCCAGTCACTTTGTTAGAAAGCCAACTTAATGACTCTCTTCGCTTCCATGCACGTTTTTTCCTTGGCAACTTAGGACGTGAAATAAATTCCGTCTCTTGAGCAGCAATATTTCACTTTACCTTAACACCTCTTTTGCCGTGTTGGCATAAATATTAAAAAATCTTAAAAGCTAGCTGATTTAACAACCTCCTTTTGTATAGCGACGGAATATCCTTCACAGCTATCACCACCGCTTGCAGTGGTAATAAAGGCTCACCCACCACAGGATTCGAACTCACAAACTCGGAGCCGAGGCCGGGAAAAGCAACCTCCTTACCTAGTGAGCCACTACGATTCACCACATGTGACGCGGGACGCACAGAGCTTGTCCTAAGCCACAACAGGTATTTCATGGTTTGTTTTTTAGGCTAAGCACTTCTTAACAGTAGCTCATATCACTTCATATTACTTCTATACTCATTTCCTGATGAAAATTCGTCCTGCCTAGCGAAATGCATTGGTTGAGTCGAAGCATATAATCAATGCTATGTCAATCATATATGCTTGCTCATCTTCTCTAGTTGTGAAATAGCAAATAAAAAATTATGGTGCCGGTAGTTGTACTCTTGTAGCCCTATGAGAGCTATTCTATAGTAGGTGTCTACCTGCCTATCGAATAATCGGGTAGTGAATCAAGGCTTGCCTAATGTTACGACCAAAAATTGAACTAGTGCCAAACTGCAAACGAAAGAATTGTAAAATGCTCCTGATTAAAGAGGAAATATCATTTTTGAATAATAGCTACTAGCTATTTTCCTTCGACTTTAGGGATTCTGATGCCTATAAACACACTTTTACCATACACAAGTAAGTCTTTTCACTTTAAGAACACCCATTCAGAAGCCCCTTCCTTACACAGCCTTTTTGTAACAATTTAAGCACTATGCCACCTATGCCCACTTGCAAAATGTACCTAGGGGCTTTGCAAATGTTGGTGTTTGGGCTCTAAGCAATTTATTTGAGCGAGTTTGCCAACGAGCTCATGCTAGCCTGATAGCCTCATGGTACAAAATATACAGATGAATTCAGAGATTACATTCGATCCGCAACAAGAAGGATGAAGCAGTTAAGTGCACTGAATGCAGGATAACCATGTTACCGAAAATATGTTAGGGAAGTGGAAATTGTTTGGGGCTTCGTCACAGCCATCACTCTAAAAGCTGTTTTTGTCGTTCTATAGAGTACGAACGTAAGTGTTTTCGATGGCATTCGCGTTTGTGTGAGAGATGGCGAGCATTTTAAATTAGCCAGCGTCGCGATCGTATGGTCAAGCTCTTGCCCGGCATTCTACTATAGGCTCGGCGAGCGTGGCACCAGTATCTCAGGCATGTATGCCATGCACAGATATTTCTCGCTGTTTCCGGCGTCTGGTTCAATGTGGTTGAGTCGAGGCGCTCACTTGAAAGCGACCATCACATAAATAAGTCTTAGGCACATGTCTTCTGCTTAAAGGAGGATTTTTCCTGATTCTCATTGAACTTGATAACCTCTTTTGGCGTGACCGCTAGATCTGCTGCACCAGGTTTTGCCAATTCGTAACCTCAGGGCCAGAGGGCAATAAATTCGTGTGTCATTCCTGCTCTTAAAGACTGGTTTAGACAGAAACTTTTGCTCAAGGGTCAAAGTCATTGGAACTCACTTCAGTAATACTTATGAAACGGCATCTATGCTCAAGCCGCCAGCTATGGTACAATCTTGCCAACCGTCATAAGCTCAAAGTCTCTCCTAACTCGGCAAAGCTGCTTATTTTCTCTTTGTTGTGTGGGGTCCTACTAAACGAGGGCATCGTACGGTTGATCGGTCTCTTCACTCCCAACCACTACTAATTTCGATGGTGCATTGAGTTATTCCGCTGACTCCCTTACCAGCCAGTATATGTTTGTAATGTAATCCGGTGATCTCCACCTGTATTTTCTCAAACCCTCATAATATGGGTGTAAGGCACTGGAGTATCACATTTACAGTCTAAGAGGCTACCAATACATGCCAGCTTTAGCTGGAAAGTAAGTTGGCGAGTTTACCGTACACCATTGCTCTGTGGGTAATTTTCAAAAGCCCCAGAGTGCACCTGGACGTGTTGGGCTGGCGAGAATTTTACGTCAATGGTAAAAGGAAAAACGAGCTGAACTCACTTCCGTTGAGCCTGGAGAGGCATGATACACTGTCGTCGGAAGAAAAACATATTGATCTATAACGGAGCTCAATTATTTCCTGGCACTAATTGATTACAATTTTAGGCCGTTTACGAAGCACATGCACAGAATGATATATCCGTATATGTATATATATATATATATATATATATATATATATATATATATATATATATATATATATATATATATCCGTATATACCTGTATTCGTAGCTATGCATTCATCAACATAGGGGAAAATGTCCTTCCTCGGGTTTGGGAATGTCCTACGATCCACCAGGGGAAATGTCAGGCATTTGTGACATCCCGTCTTGACTTCGGTAACTCACTGTTGTCTCGCCTACCGACTTGATCAACCAGGCAAAAACAGCTGGTGCAAAACTCTGCAGCCAGGCTTATCTGTCGTGAAAATCGCAGTTGCAACATCACGCTACTTCTTCCATACCTGCACTGGCTACCAGTCAAGCAACTTATTGACTTCAAGGTTTTGTCACTCACTTGTAGGTCACTTTCTTCTTTGGCTCCTGCTAATCTCTCAGGTCTACCCCACCTGGCCAACCATCGTACTATCCGCTTTTCGGAATCCATTTGTTAACCAATACCTCGTATAAACCTCAAATCCTTTGGAAACCGTGCATTTAGTTTGTATCCTTCCAAAGCTTAGAACTCACTTTCGACTTGGGTCAGAAGATCCTTTAACTCGACCACATTTTAAATAGACTTAAAAAAACACTTATTTAAGAGAGCATTTAGTAGGCCACTGTGATTCGTCCTTCACGTGCTTATGTGACCTGACACTGTGCATGCTGCCTGTAACCACACTTGCATGCTGACCCTGTGCATGTCATCCCTAACTATGTCATTCATGCGGTTTATCAAGCATGCTACTACTCACCATTCCATCGTGTTTCCTTTGCAGCAAATTTAAAGTGAATTTAAAGTGCCTAGAAAAAAGTTTGAGTTCTCAGACGGACCTTTATCAAGTGAATTATTATTGGTAATATTATTATTATAGCTTGCGAAAGAACATCACAAACTAACATTCATGTGCTAGACAAATAAATGAGTATATCCTAGAATTTCTGTGATTGAATGCCGAGCTGGTTTGGTCTAATGGTTAAGGTGCTCGCCCCGGCCCCAGGTCTGGCTGAGGTCGTGGGCTCGAGCCCGGAGGCACATGTGAAGTGCCTGAACAGATATTGTATTCTCTTGGGGCGCTATACAATTGAATTATATTTTTAAATATATATTGAAAGTTCTCCTAAAACTGACCCAGTGATGCGATTCGACACTGCAAGCATTGTAATAGCTGGGACATATTGCTATCGCCGGCTAACAATTGGACTAGAATGCTGCATTTCGCATCGTTCAATTGCAGTTGCTATTGTAAAGGTTTTACCTTGTGTGCCTTAAGATTGTTCTTTTTATCTGGTATGCGAAACGATAAGCTTTACTTTTTACTAACCGCAGCTTACAAAATTATGATTCAACAGTCTCTAAGCACTTGTTGTTGCTACTGTAAATAAGGCAAATGCAGCTAGCAGGACGATTGCTCAATTTGCGGTCGATATGAAATAGTAGAGCCCAGAAGAGGTTGAGCGGCAATTTGTTGTAATCAAAGAAAATCGAGGACTACATATCCGAGTACTTCCCAGCTCATTTACTTTTGTGTATGCAACCACAGCTGCACGATCTGTACGGCAATATTGGTTCTTAATCGCTCATTGTCTGATGCCATCCGGTCAAAGCCGGTGTAATGGCTTTGTATTTGCTTATCGATTAATAGCCGCTTGGTAACACTCACGTTATCTAGTGTGGTGTGTAGGCAGCCCAAAGCCTGGTCTGAAGCACAGATCGGTAGAAAGCCTTCAAATCTTGATGGAAGCTCATTGAAGACTTCTGCACCCAAGCAATTCATGGCCTAAAGTATTAATAATCGGTTACATAAAAATTAACTGATAATGTCTCTGGCTATATTTCCAAGTCATAAGTAACACCGTTGGCAAGGATTTGCTAGTAATGCTTAGGCAGGTTCAAATAGTTCTCTTACTTCGACACTTTAAGTTTGATTAGTTAGTAATAGCATGGTCAATTACCATAAGCATAACAAGGTCAAAGGTAACGGGCACAGGGGCTGAGTGAAAAGATGGTTACTGGCAGCAAGCACGGTGTCATCCCAATAAGAACACATCCGACGAATCACATGAACCACTGACCTTTTTATATGTTCATGCAATCATAGCTTCCTTTAAAGCGTGGTCAAGTTAGGGCATGTTATGACGCCGGCCGATTGTGAATTCCAAGGTCAGGGAACATACAAACTAACGACACCTTCTCAAAAGTATTGAAGGTAAATACTAGGTATTAGTAAACTATCAGAATCTATAAAACTGATGCTTCGATCATTAGCCTCGTGGAAGAGTAGGTCTGATAGGTATGCTGGAGAAAAAACCTTAAGGGAACGAAAAGTGAGTGACTGAAGCTTAAAGTCGATCTTCGACTGGGAGCCAGTGCAGGTCAGCTAGAAGTGGTGTGACATGGCAACGGTGCCACTCACTATAGACTGCCTTAGCTGCAGTGTTTTACACCACCTATTAGTGCCTAATTATACAGACCTAGTGATCAGCAAGCAGTGAGTTACAAAAGATAAGTCGGATTTCATAAATGCAAGGAGAAATTAAAATATGGTAACCCTGTCAAAAAAGATCATGTTTTAGCGACGTTATATAGCTGAAAGTAGCTGAAAGTAGGCAGACTTGTTGGCAAAACTGGCGTGTTTGTATTTGAAAGATCACTATGCATTCGGACAGCCTATTTTAACCTTCATAACATTGCTAAAAATCGGGCTTGTTTAGATAAGGATACCACGTCTAAGTTGGTCCATGCATTCGTGACATCCCGTCTCGACTTCTCCAACTCACTGCTTACTGGCCTACCAGCATGTGCGATCAGGCGATTGCAGCTGGTGCAAAACTCTGCAGCTAGGCATGTCTGTCGTGAGCAACGCAGTTGCCACATTTGCCCACTTCTCCCCGACGTGCACTGGCTACCAGTCAAGCAACGGATTGACTTCAAAGTTTTGTCGCTCACTTGTAGGTTCCTTCATTCTATGGCTCCAGCCTATCTCTCTGACATACTCTCCCAACAGGCCAAGCATCGTACCACCAGCTTTTCGGATTCCAACAATCTAGAAATACCTCGTACAAACATAAATCCTTTGAGATCCGTGCATTTAGTTCGTATGCTCCCAAAGCCTAGAACTCCCTCCCGACCTGTGTCAGTACATCCCCTGACCTGACAACATTTAAAAGGAACTTAAAAACCCACCTATTTAGGACAGCATTTAGCTTGTCCCTGTGATTCGTCCTGCACGTGCTTATGAGTCCTGACACTGTGCATGCTGCCACTAACCACATTTGCATGCTGACCCTGTGCAAGTCACGCCTAACCATGTTATTCATTTTGTTTGTATCTCAAGCATGATTTTACTTACCATTGCATTGCATTTCATTTCGCAACAAATGTAAAGCGCCTAGAAAGAGATTAAGTTCTCTGAGGGCGCTTTATCAAGTACGTTATTATTATTATATTACTATTAGAACACCATTTTAGAAGGCAGATTCAGCAGGAAATATGCTGGCAGAGCCGACTTTAAGTGGTAAACTTTTAAATTTCTAAATCGCACTTGGTTTGCCCATAACTGATTAGCTCGTTTTATGATCATTCAATTTCAGAAGGTTTTCCGCTATCCACATACATGCCTCGTACAAACCTTAAATTCTTTGGAGACCCTGCATTTTGTTCGTCTGCTCCAAAAGCCGGAACTCCCGCCTGACTTGCGTCAGAAGTCCCATGACTTGACCACATTTAAAGAGAACTTAAAAACATTGCTTTTTTTGGACAGCTTTTAGAGAGTCCATGTAAGTCGTCCTTCATATGCTTATAAGTGTTGACACTGTGCATGCTGCCACCAACCACACATGCATTCTGACCCTGTGCATGTCACCCCTAACCATGCTATTCATGCAGTTTATCAAGCTTGATATTACTTACGATTCAATCGCATATCCCTTTGCAGAGAATGTAAAGCCCCTGGAAAGAGATCGAGTTCTCAGAAGGCGCCTTATCAAGTTCATTATCATTATTATTATTCTTATTACGAATTCGGCAGTCGGTCATCATTTTTAATGACGACGGAGTTTTGTCATTGGTAAGGATCAAGGGCATAAGAATTGAGTAAGGCTCGAGTCGGTAATTGCTACAGAAGAGCTCCCAGTTCTCCTACGCCCGTTGGCTCTACCGTCGATCGCTGCACATGAACTGAATAACCAATCTATAGGAAATTTAAACTCAGTACAAGAGACGGCCAGTGAGCTGAAAGCCGAGGGACGGGTAGAGCGTGGGCACCTGGTAGAGTGGCAATGGGGTTGAGCTACAAGGCCGCTGGCAGACAGCCGTAGGACATGGAAGCTAGGGAGGTAACCATCAAATCGATATGTTATTGGATCGGGTACCCATTAAAATATTTTAAGTGGTACGAGGTGGCAGCTAGGCTATTCAAGAAAAACGATGATCCAGTTGATTTTCGCTAACTTAGCTGACGTCGTTGGTGAATAACTTTTTGTCAATTGTATGAAAAAAAAGTTGCATACATTGCCGACTCTTTGTCGAGTCATTTGATTGAAGCCAGATGGGGGCCACTGTGTGAGTGCTTGAAAGCCTGAATGTGGTTTACTTAATTTGCACTGAAAAGTGAAAGATCAGCAAATGCTTTCCATTTCGATTGCAGGAACGTGATTGCTACCATAAAGACCAGTACCAAACTTGCATATTATGTTCGATATTTTAAATAGTCAATTCACCCTCGGTGGAACTGTAGAGGCATCTTCGCTCGCTAATGAAACACTTCTCGTGCACATAAATTCAGCTATTAAAGTCAATTATGGATTTAGTTTGAGCTTGCAGAAATATGCAAAATCAATTTCAGCTGAATAAATTTTGTCGTATAACACAATCAAAGGTGTTACACATGAACACCCACTAATTTATATTTGCAGGTTCGATACCATGGTAGAAGATGAGTTTCGGGAATCTAGTCATGCTTAGCACGAACATATACAGCCTTTTAAGGTAAGGGACTTAACTCTGTACTCCTGGACATATTCGACATAAAGAGCATCACCTGAATTTCTTCTGAAAATGGCGCCTGCCTTTTTAAACTAGCAGGCTTCATTAATAGTGGTTAAGGTGCTGGCCCGACCAAGGCCTGGCTGACGTCTTGGGCTCGAGCCCCAAGGAATAAGGGAAGCGCCTGAATAGAGATTAAGTATTCTTGGGGCGCTATGCAAATGAAATATATACCTATATAATATCTTTATTTAAATGACCCATTTGTTTACTCTTCACCGAGTATTATAACAGGTCGTATTAGCTGTAAATTAACACTAAATACAGTCTAATTGAAAGAATTTCTACTTGTTATTAACAGGTTTTTAAGTAATCTTGATAAAAAAAGCCATCGTATATAATGCCTGCAACTATGGTAGCTTTTCGTTTTTACAAGCTAGAATCTTCTACTTAAAAAATCAAAAACCGCATTTTCTACTTAAAGTCATGGCCATTTGATTTTTTAACTATCAATTTACATGCATTTTGAGTCCATGGTATTTGAGACCTAATGATCTTCATCAGCATTGCTATTTTGATCTAACAATGCTACTCATGCAAAATTGCTGGAGTCTTCCCGCCAAATACGACCGGCCAGCTCAATGTGCATTGTATCTAGTATTTTTCGTCTGTAGCGGGCAACGATCGTAAGGATAGAGGTGCAAAGATGCTAGTCATGTCTAAGCATTCCTTGGTACAGCTATCGAGTAAAGTAGGAATTCCCTGCTCGCTAGTAGCATCCGAATAATCTTTAATATAAAAACCGCCTCAGGTCACCTACCCAACAGCTAATAAGGGAAAGGTTTGCTCTCTGTCTATTTCTCAGCCAGCGTGTTGCTGAAAACGTTGGTTCTGACAATTGCGATTGCCACCCGATGATAAATGTCAAAAGTGTGATAATAATGGGACCACCACTAGCTACAATCCGTAGTCACCGTTTATTCTCTCTTTGCACGTTTCCACCCAGAGTATGATACAATGCAATAGCTGCCTAACCACAAATATTTATTTGGAAGTTGTACCTGACATCCTCCTATCTGATACCAAGCGTGTTTGTCACTGCTGCCTTGCTCAGAGAGACTGTGCGATAGGCTAGGATTAGACACATCTACCATTTCTTTAGTTTCTATAGGCATTATGTTATGCAAAGCATATAAGTAGTTACAAACCCCTGTTTTTTGAGCAAGTGCCAAAATAACTCTACTCACAAGAATGTCCAAGAAATCTAATCCAGTCGTGAGTATGTAAAGTGACGTTTTGGGAAATCAACCTAACTCGTGAATGAATAAGCGATCTATAATCTTAGAGGCTGCTGTCGTTTTATATTTCATGTAGTTATTGTCAAAGACACCACATACAGCGAGTCTATGGTTATAGAAAGGGGCTTTACGAAAAATAGCAGCCAAGTAAGCACCGAATATTTAATGAGCCAGCCAATCTTCAGCCGGATTTTGGTATATTCACTATAAATAACACCATTAGTAATTTCAAAGATGCATAGGTTAGGGCAGTTTTTACTATTTTTCATGAAATAACCATTTTTTATTTCCTGATGCGACCACTGACAGCATAGAATTTTTTATTTCTAGCTGCACTAATATGTTTACATTCGAAGATGCCATAAGTGACATTGTCCTGAAAGTAATCGCCTAGTTAAAGAAGACACCAGGTCCACCGTACCATTTACCACAGTCCTACTTCTAGGAAGCCTTCATCTGCTACCGTCTTGAATAACTAACATTTTAAACACGCTCTAAGCTTCAGGACATGCCCCTGAAGATTTCAATAAGCTAATAATTTAGCTATATAATAATGAAGTTGCACTAGACCGAGAAAACCCGCACTTCAAACAGTCTCCCGTATACAGTTTCAATCAATGAATAATGATACTTATAACCAGGACGAATGAATTGCACGCCATCATCTCATACCTAAGCATGCACAGACAGGTGCCTGTGCATGCATGACTGTGTTTGGGTGCAGAAAATTGTTTACATCACCTAGCAGTGGCCTGCGGAAAAAAGGTTAATCATAATATTCAAGCAAGTTTAATTAGTTTGCGAACATCACCTACTAGTAGGCTGCGGAAAAAGCATAAATCATTATACAAACGCGAGTTCAATTAGTTTGCTAGTGCTAGTTTGGTCGAGAATGTTAGAAGCTGACCAAATGACTTCCACGCCACCATCTCATTTCGAATGAGAAAAGCTCCCTGGGTTTGTTCGCAATGCTCAAACTTCGGATGAATTTAGCTGCTTGAATTCAGAGGAAGGCAGATAAACGGACTAATAGTTTGACACATTGGTGCAGCTCTTTTGCCAGCCTACTCATTCGAAGGAAAAGCCTGTATTAAAACTATTGATTGAAGCACCAGCATTTCCCGTAATCAGTTAGACGAAGCCTCGCTACGGTTCTTCTACTACATATCTATAAAAAAAACGGTTACAAAAGGATCCACCAACCTAGGTTATTGTGAGGTGAGACCGAGGATCAATGCATTTTACTGATTTCTCATGTTAAATCACCTGAAATCGTCAGTCATTCAGTTGAAGCCAGGTTAATTTTCTCCTTTGCTAACGAAGAACCTGCAACTAATTAAAGCAATTGCAAAAAATTAAATAATGCACAAGCCGAGTGCTTGCAATGGAACTGAAATAAACGTTAAGATAGATGGTAAATTGAATATGCAGGCAATACATAATTGTTTCATGGTGCACCAATTAGGAATAATTTCTTATCTTAGCAAGGACTTAGCCACAGTATTAAAGCTGGGGTTTTGATACGTTAAACTTGAGAATAATGTCAACATTTTAAAGGCTGTGATTGAAAAATTTCTTCAAAGGCTAGCAAAATTTGTATAAAAATAGATGTAACCACTGTTGTTGTTTGAACTATTTACATGACCTTAACGTGTGTTCCAAATAATTTATTCAGGTTGACAACTCAAGCAACAGCCAGGTCTGCTACTTTCTTGGCTGTCTGGGAAACTTCAGCTTTGTCCAACGAGTTCTTAATACCATTCACGGCGGCGGTCATATCCAAGATCTCGCTGATCTTATCACTGAAATCTTGTGTGCATTCGTGCTCCAACGAAGCCTATTCTGACTAACACAATTGCTGAATCACAACCTGTAACCTTCCTTGAATGGTTTCCTGAGGTTTTTGTAAGGGATGTGGCTATCTTACCAAGGTAATATTAACAGAGCTCGTCTTCTGACGACCTTATACAATCATAATTGTGTTCTTCACTAGCAAATAAACTTAGCCGCGCCTTAAGTGTCGTTTGTAATATTTCTCAGGAAAAAAGCAGGAACTTAATTCTTCAAATCGGCCATCATTAGTACAATACTTACAAAGCCTGAATTAAACGCAAAGGTTCTTTCAGAATATCGTCCAGCATTCCTTCTGCCGTTTTTAATATACAGTTCTTGTAGAAATCTTGGTGAAGTAACTATTAGCACACAATAGAAATAAATGTTAGTCTTTACAATTTCATTCAAGATTCAAGCGTTAGCAATCCGCAGAAACTTCTCTCCTTTGAGCAACCAATGGCACCGAATGCAGCAACAATGACGGAAATGTCACTGCCATAGCATTGCTTGATCTATCAGCTGCATTCGATACCTATCATCACAACGTCTTACTTGAACTATTGAGCACAACGAAAAGTCTTGTAGACGATGACTCGGCATGTTTAAATCGTACTTGTCTGATCCCATTCAATCCGTGTTCTGTTGGGGTAATACACATAATGCTAATAATACTAATGTACTTGATAAAGCACCCTTAGGTCACTCAATATCCGTCTAGGTGCTTTAAATTTGTTGCACGGGAAAAGCGATTGAATGGTGAGTAACATCATGCTCGATGAACAAAATGAGTAGCATGGTTAGATGTGACATACCCAGGGTCAGCATGCAAGTTTGGTTAGTAGCAGCATGCAAAGTGTGTGCACGCATAAGCATATACAGGATGAATCACAGGGACAAAATAAATACTATTCTAAATAGGTGCGATTTAATTTCCTCTTAAGTGTGGTCAAGTCAGGAGATGTTGTGACGCAAGTCAGGAGTGAGTTCCAAGCTTTGGGTGCACATGAACTAAATGCAGGGTCTCCGAAGTGCCTAAGGTTTTAACGAGGTATTGGTAAACTTTTGGATTCCGAAAAAAAGTAGTAAGATGATTGCACTGGTGTGTAGTAGATCTGTGAGATAGGCTGGAGCCACAGAATAAAGAGACCTAAAAGTCAGCATAAGGTTTCATTCACCAGCCCAGTCACTGGTTTATACCCTAATATGTCTGTCGTTGGTCCATTACTGTTATGCGGTTATACTCTACCTCTGAGATAGATTAGGTCCATAGAATAGGCTTATCCTTTTTCGCTGTTGGTAGGCTGGTGTATTTTACACTTAAATTGTCTAAATCTGCTGCGGCAACTGATAAACGTAATGACTGCCTTGCAGTCATTCGAGCCGGGATGTCTAAAAATTCTTGAAACTATGTGACAACTGAACTGTTGCGCCCATTGACATCCCTATAGTGTGGCTGTATTAGACGGCCTCCCTCTTCGTCTAATATGTGATGCTTATATGCGACCATCACCGTGCACTGAGATTGTAGGTGTCGTCTTTGACGCCTGCCAATATTTGAAAGGTTTGCTAATCAAACTGCTTTCATAGCTAGCCATCAAGTCCGATCCCAATCTAAAACTAGGTACTACCTTCCACGGTGGCTAGCAAAATATAGGACTAGCTCGTTAATACTATATCGGCTAGTTCATTGCAATTCTCTTTTGACAGTGCTGCCACAAAAGGGCACTGGGCCACTGTAGCTGGCTATGAACATGGCTGGATGGCTAGTTTACAACTCCCGGAGTTCTGACCACGTGTCTCCTTTACTAAAAGAGCTCGGATGGCTACCGGTTGGCCGATGTATAAAGAGAAGAGTTTTTAGGCTGACCAGCAATGACTGCTACGGATTGGCTCCTCCATACCTAGCTGAACTGCTACACCAGTTTCAACCTTATCAGTACCTCAAGTCCTGGCTGCACAAATGGTTTTCCGTTCAATTCATCAGCTTATACACTGTTGGCGACAGAATCTTCAGCTCTGCAGATCCCAGACTTGACTTCCACAATTCCAATGCAACAACATCTCCTCTCTTGCTGCCAAATCCAATGAATCCGATGAACCTGAATCCGATGAAGCTACAGAATGTGTACCGAAAGCTGCTTTGGTGGCTCGTTCATAAAAGAATATTCTCCTGCCTAACAACAAAAGTGCAAAATTTTAGATAGGGATCGAACTTGATGGCTAGCAGTGGAAGCAGTCTTCTTAGAAAAGCTTTCGATTTTAGGCATATGTTAAAGACGATACGTGAATTCTGAGGGCATGGTGACGATCGCACAAAAGTATCGCTTTGCAGCAAATGTAAAGTACCTAGAAAGAGATTGAGTTCTCTGATGGCGCTCTATCAAGCGCATTGTTATTATTAGTATTATTATCGCCTATTAAAAGGCCAAAGCTTTAAAGTACAGCCACACCCTTTGAATGACCTGCGGGCAGCACTTTATTTGTCATTAAGTTTAAATAATTTTGGGAAAGAACTCCTCAATAGCTACCAATTTTGTCTTTCTTGAGCGAGATTAAGCCTGCTGGCAAAATATTGTCTACCGAAAGCGGCTTTAGCTGAGTTCGTTATGAAAAAAAAATCCTTCAAAATTTTGGCATAGTCTTTTTCGCTTTGTGGAATTATATGCAGTGATAAATTTTCAAAGAGCCGAAAGCTCTACACTAAAGGTGGGTCACCTGCTAGCTTTTCAGGCAAACTAAAATAAACATTTGTGAGGGCCGAGAGGCATGTAATTGCGTATTTCCGATTTTTTGACCCCTTTTAAATTCTTTTTAGATCGTATCCAGGTTATCTTGTTTGAGAAATGCAACAGTCTCTTTTGTATAGCGACTAGAGTAGTAGGTAATTTTATTCTATAACATCCTCACTCTTAAAAAGATGCATTCATACATTTAATCTCACACTCGTTCGATCACATTCCAAAATCCTTTTTTTTGAGCTTGCTTTTGTGATAAGGAAAAATCACCTACCACTGCAGTTATTTAAGATTGTAAAAGTGCTATACAATAGTGAAAAATATCTGCATAACTAGATTAAACAAAACACTTAAAAGTTAATATTTATCTTTATTATAACAAAAATATGTTCATAATTTATATATCAATTAAAAACATTAATTTCCTGAACATAGATGTCTGAAAACATTCTTTTCAAGACGTGAGGGTGAATCATTTAACGATCATGCAAACATTATAGTATCTTCCTTTCGAGCTTTACTTATGAATAAACCTTCTTTAAAAAAGAAATGGGGTAACTTCATTTGAATATGTAATTATTCAGTTTCAACACATGTAATACAAGAATTAATTGAAAAATTGTTTTCATTCCAAGTAAGAATTCCAAAAGTACCCAAAAATAGTTTCTTTAAAGAAGCAAAATGCCTTCGTAAGATTAAAACAACCTATTGCTTTCTATGTAGAAAAAGTACAAATGGTAAAGAAATTTATTATGAATATAAATTTGTCAAATTTGAAGTTTCAGATCTTAATGTATTTAAAAGAAAATGTCCTCAGGCATTAACTGAAATTATGACTGATATATCAACAAGTGTCAATGATGTAAAAATGAGTTCTGTTATAAAACCTAAATTAGAAAATTGAAAGGGTGAAATTATATTACAACACTAGACGGTGCTCCACCAAGTATTTTGAAATAAGATTTCTTATTTTAAAACAATCAATGGGAACAGAGTTCTTTAATAAACAATTCTATAGATTAATGGAATAAGGGAGGATCTTCGGGTAGATTCGTTTCAATTGTTAGTGCTTTGGCAAAATTGGCTCATTTCACTCCACAAACTGGTGATTCGTGTACTGCTACAACAGAAAAATAAAAAAACCTGTTATAAATATCAAGAATAATGTCGATATAGTTTGTGCATTGTGGTGTATGTTCAGAGCGTAACAATCAAGAGACGATCATTCCGGAACTTACTAATGATTCATAACAAATAATTAATGGTAAGCATTCAGATATCTTAAGATTATTAGAAGCATTTTTTCTTCCAACTAGTGAAAGTGATACAAGAAGTCAATTTATTGTTAATGAAAGCAACCCGATTAAAGTGGAAGAAATTCCAAAATCTGCTAAACTGCCTAATGTTCCAGTGAATGTTTATGAATACACTTCAACACTTTCTACATTAATTGTCAATTCTGAAGGGAGAGAAAATAATATAGATTCACTTTCTATACTCATCAAGGAAAATATTGTAATGCATTGATAACTAAATTTAAGGCTCTATGTAGACCTGAGAAAGATATATGCTGAACAATAATATTTTGTAAGATATTTCTATCAAGATTTTATGATTAAGACAAATTAGAAAAAAATATTATTGATCGTAATTCAGAACACTGTGGAACATCAAGAATAAAAAGACAATCAGCTATTACCTGCCAGGACGGAACTGGAGGTACAGTTATGCTTGGAGATTTTGATAAAATGATTAAGTCTTTTTAGTTGCATATGCAGATTTTGAATGTTTATTAGGATCAAATGATAACCCAGTGGAAATGGTAAAAAGTTCATTAAATATAAACAAACATGGTTCTGGTGCTCATGTAATTTTTAATGATGAACTGGAAATAGTTTCAAAATAAACTCAAACTTTTGGTTCAGATTGTCTTAGTAAATTCATTACTTCTTTAAAGGAAGGTTGTACAAAAACTAGTTCATTAATTGAAAAGAAACTAAAAGAATACAAAGTTTGTAATAAATCATAGGTGAAAGAAGAAAAATGTAGTGATTATGGTAATGCTACTCCATGCTGGGTTGGTAGAAAATCTTCACCAAAAGAATTAAAAGTATGGGATAGTTCTTATCAACCAGATAAATACAGAAATTGCAGCACATGGTTCTTGTAATTTAAAACTAGAAATTACGCAAAAATCATTTAAACCTTCTGTTTATGTTCATAATCTTAGAGGATATGAATCCCATTTAGTTGTTAGTGCACTATATAATGACATTGATAGAAAACAAGTAATTGCTAATTAGAAACAGAAGTTTTTACCTATAGATTTTGGAATTCTTTGCTTTAGAAGTTTTTATAGATTGTTACAAAGTTCATTACCGGAATAATTAAGACCAAACCTTGACTCATATAAATCTTGCAATGATAAAGAAATATTTGATAAAGAGGAAAAACAAAATTGAAATCTAAGAAAATTTAGGAAATGTATGAAACATCTGGTAAAGGAGGAAAACGAGTAGGTCAATCGAAAAAGACCTAACAAGTAAAAAGAAATTTGTTGAGAAAATTTGAAACATAATGATTTCGAAAATCGTTTAGGAACAAAAGTAGATAAAACTGAGATCAATCCTTGATTACAAATGAAAAACATCCAATGCATAATGTAAATGAAAATAAGATTGCACTATCAGCATTCGACTCACAACGATACTGGTTAGACTAAGGAATCTGTAAACACGCTTATTGGACTTTATAAAATTGTTTAGGCTTTGAGTGAATGAATTAATCTCCTTCGTTTCAAAAAATGTAATATTTGGTAATTAATATATTGATGCCAGGAAGAAAAAGTGACAGCAAATAATAAATACCTATAACGAAAGTCGGATCGGTTGAACTTTTTAAGTCAGTGAAAAAACAAAACATAAATTAAAAAAAAATCACAATTATAGAGATGAACAAAAAATTTATTTGTTTCCCGAGGACAAACATTATGATGAAACAGATTCAATTATTATTATTATTTCTGATATTTAATGCATTTTTTTCAGAGGACGATCAGGACTCGTTCCTGAATCTGAAACAAAATCAGAAACAGGTTTTTATCTTAGCGAAGATCGTGATTTAAGTCTTTATAATTAAATCAAAAAAAGATTTAATAAAAATTAAAATTAAAAACTATTTTTACTTGTACAGAAAATGGATGTTTCTAGAATTCCTTGTTGTGAACAATCTAAATAATTGGCAATAAAAATCTGTTTGCGAAAACTTAAAGGTGAAGATCAGCGAATATTTAAAAGCTCACGTGATAAACCGATTCTTGATTTTTATAGTTTATTTGTTTGTGTTCCTATAGAGATATGTGACGCATATGATAAACTAACGGAGTGTTGTGGCAAAATAAGTGAAATGCTAGAAGAAGTAAAAATCTAAAAACCCCAAAATAAAACCGAGTGTACAATATGTATTAGTATATATACTAATGGAGCTAAATACATTTCTTAGTTGTAAAAAAGCTAGGACAATTGCAGACAAAATTTTTATTATCAAATTCAAATGTGTTAGTAAAGATGTCCTTAAAATAGTCTTTACAAGTTTATAGCAGACTTGGATGATTCAATTATTGTTTGTCTCATTGACATTTGTGACTCCTGTGATAAAATAATAGAAAGTGAAAAGAGATTATTATCTTTAGAGTCTAATGCATTTATACTAGCAAGAGGATCTTAGATTATGTTTAGGCAATTTGTTTGTATATAATTTTTTAACAATTATTATTGGAAAATAGCTGCAACTAATAATGTTAGTGACCCATCTCTTACAACGACTGCTACCAAAGCTAATGTTGGTTATCTTAATAAATCAAGAATGACATTTTGTGATCAACAAACACTTGATTCTGATATTTCAGTTATGACTGACATATCACTTAGGAAATTATATTTAGAAGAATGTGATATGAAAGCTCGAAAGATAATCACTGCTGGATTATTTTATTTAACAGAAAATCTGGAAACAACAGTTAGGTTTAAAGTTGATGCACTTCTTGATACACTTGGTGATATCTCTCGATATACAACATGGATTGCAAATCAACTTTTAACACTTTCTACTCTTATCTCTGGAGTATCATTAGTTATACCTGATATCTATGGAATTGTCAAGGAATTATGTTATGCTGTTTTACTTGATTTAAGTGATGGAACTAGTGCAAGACAAAAATAAACTGCAACAGATCAAGCTGCACAAGCTCACACAACCACTGATGCTCCTGCACCAAGGTCGGTATACATTATTTCAAGTTAAAAGAAATGAAAAACCATATTATAGAACATGTTTTCAGCTTGAACAAGAAGAACGGATTTTCTTAATGAAGTACAAGGTCAAAAACATTTGAACTTTGAGACCTGTTCTTATCCGATGGGTAGAATTGAAGACATTAGGTCAACATTTTTAGATGCTGTAAAACTAGTACTCGAATACAAAACACTAAGGACAAATGTAAAGCGCCTAGAAAGAGATTAAGTTCTCTGAGGGCGCTTTATCAAGTGCAATATTATTATTATTATTATTAATCATAATGAACTTGAAATAGCACGTATATTTACTCAAGTTAGAGATTGTACAGTCTGTTAAGAGTTTCTAAAAACGTACAAAGAGAAAAAACGGTATAAAATCTGAAGCTTACTCTGATAAATTTAACTAACCAAACTAAGAAAAAAAGAAATATATGATGAAAAAGAGTTGTGAACAACCAGAGGAATATTGATTGGAAAATCTAATCATCATATTATTCAGTAGCATTACGATTAGTATCTGTAAAAATGTCTTGATGCTCAATATTCTATTCCTTTAAATATTTATCATGGAATAAAACTCCTCATCGTAACTATCATACATCTATTTAAATGATCTTGATAGTGAATAATGTATTCCTTAAATTTAGGTCAATTTTACGAAATCAAAGTCATTTACAGAGAAAATATCGTTTGTATTCATAATTGGATGTATTATTTTATAAGAATTATTTGAAAGTATTTGTGTCAGCAAAATAATGAGAAATATAAATGTCTTCAATAATAATGTTTCCAACTATAATATCATCATTATCAATTGTTGGGTAAGATGCATTAAGAAAAATTCCATAGTTTATATTATATAAAAACCTATTTCAGTAATCACAAATTTAAATATCACTATTTGGATTATTCCTAAGTGTTAACATAATATAGGAATGCTTAACTTTACAATTTTAAAAATTCGATTAACAGAATAAAAAAGAGGTATTTAATTGTTCAGCTCTTAAAATAACAAAATGTAGAAATATCATCTATTCTATTAGTCTTTTTAAATCTTCAATTCAATTTAAATTATCTTGAATTGAAGTTTCATTACCAATATCTTTATTCTTTAAGTTTATCCTTGAATATGATGGGTTATTTTTATTGCTGCAGCTGCTTTACTTTAAAATAGCATGTATACACTAGGTAAAAAAGACCATTCACATCAAAATTGTGTACTATATCTGCAGTAATATTCCCTTTTTTGGTTAGGATTAGAATTATTTGTTAATCTTCAAGAGACTTAATAAACAAATTCAGAACTTGAATTTCCTGAACTTTTAGTGTTTGTAACTTTAAATCTACACTAATCACAACATCAACATATTTTTTAATTTCATTATATATATATTGCTGCTTTATCAAAATTAGTTAGAGGATCAGTTATATTTAAATAATTGTTTTCCTTTGCTGATAAAGCAATTAATATGAATTTATTAGAATCATTTCTCAAAAAATTGCAGTAAGAAAAAAGCTTTACTGCTACACTTTAATACATACAATTTTTTTTGAACATTTACTTTTTTATTAGAAGCAAAATTTAAAGTACTATTCACATTTAAATTATACCTCGTAAGCATTTAATTAAATTGCTAAGTAAACAGTAATAAGTATAACAGTAATTATAAATCTGCCGAAGTTTGAAAGTTTGTTGAACCAACGAGTTCGTAATTATCAATGATATATCTTCCGTATAAAGTTGATGAGTGTAAAGTTATAGTGGATGCAATTATTGGTGGTGTTAATAGATTTTTTTATTTAGATTATTAGAAATAATTACTAGATATCAATTTGATGAATATGAAATATTTTCTTGATAATATGTGGTTTTTAGTACGAATAAACGTTTATCAATTATACTACCATTTGTATCCAAAGTAAAAAACTTTGCGAAATAAGCCTGTATTTATTCGCAAAAATCTATAACCAATATATAATCTAAAAATTTAAATACTACTTATTTAGTGTTATTATCGTATGGTTCAGTTACAACATCCGAATCTTTAATTTTCTAATTATTGTATAGCCCATATTTATACTTGCTGTTGCATTGCCTTGAAACACTCTTGTCATACTTATCAGTAATCCATAATTTATAAATGTATAAGGTGTTAAATCACTATACATACTACCATCAGCAGAATCATCTGATATTCCAAGAACATTCTTACAATTCAGTTGTGACTTTGCGTTTGATCCCCTCTGTGGTAATAATCCTGATGAAGTAAATAAGATTGCTAATTCTTCACAAGGATTAGAAACAACACTACCGTTACCAATTGAATTCATAGCATAATCCAATCTTATTGCATCACCATTATTATTATGGAAACAAAAGTTACTTTTACTTTACTATACTACGTACTTTTTTATAATCGCATCGAGGCTAGCATACACAATTTCATTATTTTACTTACTTTTTTCATCACTAATATAAATAATAAGAATAACCAAGATAAGGCTGTTTTTGAAGATGTAAAATGAGGTATTGGCACAAAAAAGAAGTAGTTTCAGGAATTACAGCTGCTACACATGTTGGATCAAAAGCTATAACAAAGTAGCACAAAAAATCGCAATGAAGCTGTCTTCTCAAGCTTCAAAAAAATGCAAAGGCAGTTCCAAAAGTACTACGAACGTTTACAACTATTGGAAGTGTAACTAAAGCACTGTACAATTTCTTATCAGGTGTTACCGGAGTAGTTGATTTAGGGTAGTTTATAAAAGAGATTGTTGATGATATTGCTTCAGGTAAATGCGGTTGTGTTTTGGAAAACAATGGCACATAAAAAAGAGGGACTTGGAAAAATCTCATCATCAGAAGTAGGTTTTTGTATTAATGAGATACTAATTAAAGCTTAGAAAGCAAAGTGATTGGTATCTAAATCCTATAAGTTTTTATCTGATCTTTTTGGAGAAGAAGTTAGGTAGAATGCGACACAACTCGATCCTATTGCTTAGAAAAAAAAATTTCTTAGAAATGAGATCTGGAGGAATACTCTGTGCCATACCTGCAATCATTGCTAGTATGGCAAATGGAATTGATACAGTTGGATTTGCGGTATCAATAACAGTTGCAGTTGCTAGTTTCATTAGGAAGATTGTGGATGAGACTATGTGTACAGCCAGAACACCTAAAATGGATAGTAACTATGAAAGAATAAGTGTTTTCCGTTTGCAAAGTGAAAGGCTAAATAATGCAAGTGTAGATCTGAGAAATAAGATGGAATTACTAGATAGAGGTTTTTGTACTGATCTAAGTTATAAGGTTCGAAATTCAGAAGTCAAAAATAGATTGGAATATTACAATATTGGAAAGAAACTTGTAGAAACAGGTGGTGTTAGCTATTCGGAGGATTTAAAGAGATATGCAAAAAAAGTTAAGAGTAGCCCAGTTTTTGAAAGGAAACAATGCAATTGTAAAGCAGGGAGTGCAATTTTACTTAGTAATATATTTACACAGGAAAAATCACAAAACAAAATTTATGACGAAATGAATTAATTACGTTGTGATCGTAAAAAGATGTTGAAGAATTATTAGTCTGAATATCTTACTATTTTGTTATTATCTGTTAAACAGTAATCAAAGTTTAGTCTAACATATTGCAAATGAAGACTGGTTGCAGCCATATATCTTGCTTCTGCTGCAGCAACAGGATAATCGAAAAGGCCAAGATGATATAAATGTTTATCTATGAAAATATATGGTCTATATTTAGAAGCAATTTATTTGAAACTAACACTAATCTATCCAGAAGTGTGATCACAAGGTTTTACTTTATTTCTACGGTTTTTTGAATGGTGTGCACTTCTTAGATTACGAATTACATTATCAGACTTATCTAAATTGGCCTGATCGATTAGAAAACTAGGCGTTTCTGGTTTAAAAATGAGCCATGCTAAGCGATGTGCCTTATATTGCTTAAATCAACTCATATTGCTTTAAATCTATATTCATCAAAAGACCTGCTTCTCATACTGATTTCGCAGTTTCACCTTGATCTACCGTCCACCTGAAGACTCCAGTAAAAGCATGGTAATCAAAAAGTTCCATAACTCGTTCTTTAAAAGCAGCAACTTGATCAATTGTAGTTGTAACAAATTCATCATATGACATTTCCATATTTGATCTTGACTATTTAAAATAATTTATTTTTCTATAGAATGAAGTTTCAAGAACTCTAACTTAATCTATCAGAGTATCTAATAAGTCAAATAATCACCAGAACCAATTTCTAAAGGATTGAAACATAGTGATTTATCTGGAAAAATCCTTATCTATGTTGCAAAGATAAAACATGCTAGAATTAAAAAGTGTACAAGAAAATAGTTTTGGCATGCTATTGAATTAAAGTCTTATACAACCTAATATATATATATATATAGAGAGAGAGAGAGAGAGAGAGAGAGAAAGAGAGAGAGGGAGAGAAAACAAGGTAGTGGTGCTGTAGATTTAACAAATAAACTTACTGTCGAACGTGAAATACATATGAAATTACCATGTAGTGTTAAATCTGAAGACGTTCCTGTAGGATCATTCAATAATACTGGCAGGTATTCGTATACTGGTCCACGTACAGAGTTCAATGAAAGAACGAATTAAGGGAATACCCTAGTCGATGATTTAGACAACAAAGCACTTATCCCTGAACACACTTGTACAGAAACAAGTTCAATGTCTGAATCTAAAAGAACTGAAATAGAAAAACTCATCTGATTTAGCTTAAGCTTAATCTGCTGCTAGAATTGCATTAGATCCTAAACAGGCTGCTTATGTTAGAGAAGCTACAGAAGCTGTTACAGTTATGCAGTTATGCAGTTATTGTTATGGCAGCCAAAGCTAAGTTAGGCCTTGGATTTGGTGGTATGTTGAGTGTCTCATTTGCAACTTATTTTCAAAAAGATAAAGTAGGTAACAAAGTCAGTCTAAGCAAGATAAAAAACTAAGCTCGTGGTATTGTTGATAGTTACATCGATATCACTACTAATAGATATAAAAAATAACTAATTAATTGTTGCTGTGTGTATTGTTTAATCTATTTTTTATATCTTGAAGTCAACCGGATTGAATTCACTTCATTTAACAGCACTATAAACTTTAACTTGATCTTATTTTAATTAATTATTAAGATTCTCAATATAATTATAAATATATTTAATAATGTAACTTCCATCGAGAATACCCTTAGTAGCAAAGTCATTATCAAGTTTTTTAGTTATGTCAGCAATACTATTGAATTGTAGTTGTTTGTTCTTTTGATTAAATAATATGCTTGGCTTATTAGTAAAACAAATTTTACTCAAATAGTTGATCGTTCAGATATATCATGCCCACTGAATTTAAATCTCATACTTGCTCTTGCTGCAACTTCTTTGAGTAAAGGTTGCACATCTTCAGTAATATGTATCCATGCTTTAAAGCAAGATTTATCATCTTAAAAAGTTCCATGTCATTTACCATGAGATAAAAATCAATTTCAAGTCTTCTGTAATGTGATACAAATCCTTCACATTTTGATTTTTCTCTTAGTTTGACAAATTTAGATTTCTGAATTCAAAAAATAGTACAAACGCATTTTTCCATTCCTTGTAATCCTTTAGTGCTATCTAGTTCATAACACTTTTCATGAATTGCATCACTTGTTTTATTACACTTCGTACAAGAAAATGTCCATATCTTTAAACATAAAAACGTGTTTAGTATAGAATGCCCTTAAGACTTTGAGCTTTTAATTTTGGACAGAATGTTGATACTGGTCATAAAAAACCGCTACCTAAAGTGCCTATTAGAGCATAAGTACTTGGTCCAAGTGGTACAGATAAATCACATTTAGTAGTACATTGTATATTTTATGGTATGTTAAACTATAATATTTGTATAATCATTGCTTCAAGTTTAGATCAAAATTTATATTGTGGTCAAATATCAATGACTAAACATACTCATGCGTATGTTTGGGTAAATGGTATTGATACTATTCTAAATTTGACTCACATAAAAATTGTAAGAATGTTGTTGTACTTGATGATTTAATTACAGTAGATCAATCAAAGATTTTAGATTATTTTTCTAGAGGAAAGCATAAGTGATTGAACACATTCTATCTTGCTCAGGGATATACTAATATTCCCATACTTGAAATCAGGAACAATGTAAACATGATTATAATCTTTAGATAAAATAATACTGATATTGAGTATATCCGTGATGCCTATGATAGTGACATAGAAAAAATTACAAAATTGGTTAATTCTTATACAACAAAAAGATTTGGATATTGTGTTTTTGGATAAAATAACAAATAATTTAGAAGAAAGGTTTTGGTCAATTAATAATACAGGTAAACAATTATTAACTGTTTTTTTTATATTGGAATAAATAATGGAAAGATATGCGCAACTAAAAATAAACCCTATAAAAGAAGGGCTCAAGAAACAAATAATCTGCAAAATTTACTTAGAAACTTAGGAGAGTTACAGGTCACTACAATACTTGACAAAGTCATTAAATACAAAGAATTGAAGCGGAACTGATTGCAAGAGATAGAACAGAACATGAGTTAAATAAATGTGCGATAGAAAGATTAAAAGATAATTCAGGAGAAACTGTTTTTGATAAACTCTAAAAAAATAGACCTAAAGTTGCGATAGAAATAAAGAGGAGTAAGGAAATAAAAAAATATTACACAATAAGGAAGGAATAAAAAAGTATTGAATTAAGCATAACAAGTGATTCAAGAAAAATCAATACCTGATACTACAGGAACAATTAAAATAGCAATGGTTGTATTCAACAAAGGAGATCGCATACAAGCACTTAATATAAATAGCTCAGCAATTACAAATGCATTTAATGAAGAATTGATTATATCTCCTAAAGGAACTCGCAAATTTATTGCTTATAATCTTAGCATTAATACTCCAACTGGTAGAGGTAAAAGAAAAAAAAAGCAGCACTACGGGAATTAAAATAAGATGAACCACTTGCAATTGCTGCTCGTCCTCCAGTAGGCAATGATAAAGATATACTTGTATAACTTATTTCTAAAGGTTATGCATCTGATTATGTAAGAAGTAGTATAGTGAATCTTAATGGAAAAAACGATTCGATAAAAATCTTTTCAACATTTTTACAGAATTATATTCAAAGAAGAAAAGAACAAAAGCAGAAGAAATAATTTTCGTGTATCTCAAACAGAAGTCTAAACCACAAGAGAAAGTTGGTCAAGGAATAAAAGTACTACCAGTTGTATTAAGGAGTAACTAAAAAGTATTTGATAAGATCGAATTATGTTTGCGTGAAGTTGCTGCTATAAATAAAAACGTATTAAGTTCAAAAATTGCTGGTGGTAATTTTCTTGCTAAGCCTAGAAATGTTCCGAAGAGTTATATTGCAAAGAATCATAAACTTGTACATGATGTATACAAATGACTGATTTATTAAAGAGTGTGAATGACATAAAAAAGTGTTGAAAGTATAAGAAAATCTTGTCCAGCAAGTAAAGAAGGGAACATATTAATTATGACTAGGACCACTAACTCAATTAAAGTACACAAACATTTTCGTATACAACTAAAAAAATGACAAGTTCGAGATATATTTTTTTAAAGTTCACTGGAACGAACTCTATGAAATTCAACTACTTCTAATAATAGTTTTGTTTACAGAGTAGCAGCTTGATAAGAACAAGCAATATTAATCAAAACTGGAATGTATACTAATATTACAGATGATATGTACATTGGTATTGCATATATGTTTATGTATTCAATTACACAATCTGAAGCTACAACTGATAAGTAGGTTTTAGGTGTTGGCACTGCTACTGCTAATTTTAAGGTTAGTATTCCTACTGGTTGTGCGTTTCTTGATAGTAAATCTAGAATTTGTAGTCTACTTGGTTTTACTAGTCCTGCTTATGTAATTTAAATGTAATGTAATGTAATTTAAATGTAATGTAATGTAGTTTAATTTAATGCAATGTAATGTAATGTAATGTAATATAATTTATCTCCGTCTGTAGCTCCACAAAGTAATAAAGATCATACGGGGGTTACGCAGGAGAGTTTTGTACAGCACACTCACAGCTTAAGCGTGTTTCTATACGCACTCGGTAGCCAACAGACTACGCCTCACGCAACAAAGAGAAAGTGGGCAGCATAGCAGAGTCAGGAAAGCAGTTGAGGTAGTGAGCAGCATGGAAGTAGCAGCTCAGGACCGCTGTAGTTGGAAGTAGGGGAGTAGTCGTCGATGCATAAGAAATGCGGAAGCGAGTTCGACAGTCTATGACCTGCAGAGCTAAAGCTTCTTACACTGATTCAAACATTAAAACAATATATCCTAATATTACTCTTGTTGGTCCTACTCTGAATTTTAAATTTAATTTTGAAGGTGTAATTTCTGATTCATTTAAAAATTTAATACTTGTAAGTTTTAATTTAGTTGCTCGTGGAAAAAGTTATGTGAATGGAACTGAAACACCAGTATTAGGAAATTTTGCTTACAATTAATATCCTTGGGAACAAATGATATAAGTACCGAATACTCTTGAATATCAAAACATTATAGGAGATTATATTTTCGAGATAGTAGTGACTGCTACTAATCATTTTTTTAAATTTATTAGATTTTATTTCACAACAAATAAATATTGTTATAGAAATTGTTAAATTATAATATAAGAATGTATATAAGCTTACCGGGAACTACTAATTACGATTCAAAAACATTAGTACTGCCGATTTTTCTTGTTTCAAACTATGGATATGATAAATTTTGATTACGTAGAGTAGAGTTTACTTATTTTAATCAATTTGTATTAAATATCATTCTTCTTGTAATTTTGAATTCAGGTAAATTTGGCCATATGTAAATCTCTTCGTCACTGTATATTTTTTCACATCTAAATTCAAAATATCCCCCTCAAATGCTGACGCTTGGAGTAACATAAATACATTGTAGCTGATGAAACCAATGTCTTCATTTGATGTTCTGCTGTTAATTATTTCTGACCTTCTCAGTACATGCCGAGCTGGTTTGGTCTAGCGGTTAAGGTGCTCGCCCCGACTAAGGTCGCTGGCTCGAGCCCCGAGGCATTTGTGAAGCGCCTGAATAGAGATGAAGTTTTCTTGGGGCTCAATATAAATGAATTATATTTATTTACTGTAGCATGCCACTTGAAGACGTCATGTAAGGGTTTGCTCATTCGTCCAGGATCGGTTTATTGGCCCAGATAGCAAATTTTTGTTGAGCAATTTTCGTTAAGTCAGCTCGAAATCTGGGTATAATGTTCCAAAGTGATCTTTCGTTTGACGACCACATCAGCGGCACAAGCAAGTCTGCCTACTTTCAGAAACATAACATTGCTGAAATTCGGGCTCGTTTAGATAGGGATCCCAGGTCTAAGTTAGTCCATGCATTTGTAACATCTCGTCTTCACTTCTGTAGCTCTCCACTTGCTGGCCTACCAGCATGTGCAATCCTGCAATTTCAGCCGTTGCAAAACTCAGCAGCTAGGCTTGGCTGTTGTGAGCGTCGCAGTTGCCACATCAAACCACATCTCATCGACCTTCACTGGCTACCAGTCAAGCAATAAATCGACTTCAAGGTTTTGTTGCTCACGTTTAGCTCCCTTCGTTCTTTCACTCTAGCCTCTCTGTCAGATCTAATCCCATACCAGGCCAAGCATCGTAGCATCAGCTTTTCGGAATCCTACAGTTTACCAATACCTAGGACAAACCTAAAATTCTTTGGAGACCGTGCATTTAATTCTTGTCCTCCCATAGCCTGGAGCTCCCTCCCTAATTGTGTCACAACATCCCCTTCTGAACCGAATTTAAAAAGAACTTAAAAACACTTCTATTTAGGACAGCATTCAGTGGGTCCCTATGACTCGTTCTTCATGTTCTTATACGTGCTTCACAGTGAATGCTGCCACTAACTACACTTGCCTGCCCACCCTGTTCATGTCACCCCTAACTATATATATTCATTATGTTTATTAGGCATTATACTCATCAACATTTAATCACGTTTCCCTTAGCAGTATATTTAAAGTAACTAGAAAGAGTTTGATTTCTCTGAGGGCGCTTTAGAAAGTGCATTACAATTATGATAAATTTTTACGTTGTCTGAATTACTAAGTACATGCATGTACCAGCATTATGTACTCCTGTTGATCGCTTGCCATGATTGTGAGAATAGTAAAGTGGGCTCGCTGGTCATTCAGTGTTTAAACCCGGTACACTTTTTTCTGTATCGAGAAATTATAACAGCAAGTGAGTCTAATTTACTGTAGATTTGGCAGCACTCGCTCCTTAGTCTACAATACAGGCTTTGTTCATGCAGCCTCGTAAATTATTCTCATTAAGATACAGCATCATCTTCATGATGGGCATCGCACCACTACGGTTGCAATTCCAGTTCATTGAAAACCGTGTTACACGTTCGCCCACGAAATCCATTTTCTGAGCACAACCAAGCTTTTGTTATATGGCAAGAGAAACCTTAGGTGAATCATCCATCCCATATATTTGAACTTCAATACCGTATCCACGGACCCTATCCACAATATCATTTAACAAAGTGGACTTGATTTTCCATCGCGAGATACATTTTTTTATGTTTTCAGTAAACTTGTTCGGGACTGCAGGTGAGCATTCTCATGCAACTGATCTGATGACACGGGCCAGCCAGTCGCCTAACATATACGAACAGTGCCTCAGCTGTTATTTCCAAAATAGGCGAGGCAAAACTGTTCGCTTGGTTCCACATTATAAGCAAACAACTTTCGTTTAAGACTTTCTTTATTTAATAGGACTGTGCAAGTGAGGTTTCAACCTGTTTTCTTTAACTAATCATGCCAGACAGCTTCGATACATATTCTAACTGTATTGTGCCTGCTTTTCCACAAATATGCTTTTACCAGCTGCTGTTTTTATTTCGAGTTTCAGAAAACAATGTGAAGATTTATAGACTCTATTATTTGAGTAGATTCTTAGTGCTTTTCTTAGGTTAATGCATAGTACATGAATCTTAGCAAGAACATTAATATCTAGGAATACATTTGATCTACGATGACGAAGCGATAGCAGCTGCTGACGATCATAACTAACAAGCAGGTTACGAGCCGCCGGCATAGCTAAGGCAGCGGCCGGGTGGGAGACACAGCAGCCCAAATCGATATGCGTTTAGATGTCCATAAGCGCGTAATTTCTTAAGTGCTACGGTCAAATAACAATAACAATAACTTTAATCAGCTCTTAGCTGTACCGTTTTCATATGCGATGTACGCAAGTACTTCGGTTTTCGGAAGAATTCTGCAACGAACACGAATGTATGTTAGAGCGCTCTATGTCAGGAGGCGAGAATAAAAGCTGTACTCGGTTATATATACATTTTGTACACCATCTTCGCCAAACTGCCTGTGGGGTGCTATGGATCTGCTCTGAATGCAATGGGAGTAAGTCGTATCGGACCAATGTTTGCTTTAGGAAACGGCTCTAACACCATCACTCGTGTCAACCACAGCCAGTCCACGAACTATCTGTTAATACAGACAGCAGGTAAGTGCATGCACTAAGAAATTGTTCCCTGGAAGTTGCGTTTTGTCGTCCTTCACCAACTCCTCAACTGAAATTAGCTATCGTGATTAGATAATTGTGTATTTGCAATGTAAATCTGGCACACATTGCCGAAGGCGAATCTTTGATTTCAACTATGCTTGATATTGTTTACACGTGACCTATCAGCAAATCCTGGTTTATCTACTGATTGAAATATTCAAAGCAGTCAACTACTGTGGCATCGCTGCAATGCTTAATCGCTTGCCAAAGAAGCTGTAGGATAGGCACTAACAAATCTAGCTGCTCAGCAATGCAGTAGTGTGACAGTAAAGAGAAAGAGAATTTCATATTGACACATTTTAAATGACTCATTTGCTTGAGCTGCAAAACACTAGATAATAAAAAAAGCTAAACGTTGACCTGCCATCGACCTCAAATCTGCCAATTGAATAGGATAGACCACGGGTGTAAAAGACTTGACCATGGTATATTTAAATGCCGTGTTTAATAAAGAACCAGCATTAATTGTCCTAGAAAGGAACACTCACCGGGAACCAAGTTAAAGCGATGACTTCTTTTATTGTCTCCATTCTTTACTGGTCGCTCTTAGTTACAACACCAGCATAGGCGATATACTCAGAAGACTGTAGTGAGTAGACAAACGATGACTTGAGCTCCTTTGATGGTGAAACGTGCTTAACATACAATTTGCAGTATAACAGCCATGCCCAATCATGCACACTATATTAATAATAATAATGATAATGCTCTTGATAAAGCGCCCTCAAAGAGCTTAATCTCTTTCTAAGCGCTTTACTATGGCAAATACCTTACAGGATCAAGTCAGGCGAAAGTGTAGGTAATCGATATTCCGCCTTTAAATGTGGGTTCTTGCATTTTCCAACGTAACTGCACGTTCAACGTAACTGGAAGGATTAAAACAGGTATGATGACGATCCTTTAACAGTAGCTAGCAATGCATAGTTGCTGCGAAAATTCACATTGATTGGTATGTCATGTCGCATATAGGATGCATTTGGCCAATGTAGCTCCTGTGTCACGTGCATAGAATAGTAAGAATACACTTGCTGATGTGCCCTCAGATGACTCAACCTCATTCTAAAATTTTTAAATCTGCTGCCATTGAATCACGATTGTATGATGAATGCTTGTTTAAAAAACATGAAAAACATGGTTAGGGGTGACATGCACAGGATCTCCATGCAACTGTGATTAGTGGCATCATGCACACCGTCAGCAAGCATAAACAGATAAAGGACTAATTACAGGGACCTACTAAATGCTGAAAAAATAGGTGCGTCTAGTGTAGTTTTTTTGCCGAGTCAGAATTATCGTAGTACAAATCGGGAGTGAGTTTCAGGCTCTGGGAGCATACGAACTGAAAGCAACGTGGTCTCCAAAGGGTTTAAGGTTTGCACGAGGTATAGGTAAACAGTTGGTTTCAAAAAAGCAGGTGGTACAATGCTTGGGCTCGTGACGGCTCCGATTTGAGGTGTAGGCTGGAGCCAAAGAATAAAGGGACCTTAAAATGAGCTACAGTGACTGCAGAGGTTGATAGGTAGAGTGATTACAGGCCAATGAATCAGCAGCCCAGCACAAATTTATGCACTGGCTATATCGGTAATACTTCCATCAACCTCAAACTGCTACCAGCTGTCGGTCTGTTTGACAATGACCAATGGCTCAGCAGAGCAAAATAAAGCTTGCACTGAATTTAGGAGAAACAATGGGTGATTTTAGGGAAGGAAGACGGGAAAAGTAGAAGTTATAGATTCCTCAGCTAACCAGAAGCCGTCTAGAGAGAGTGGACTATGTTTGGCTGGTGTGTTTTCTGCATATAAAGTATTCAGTGGTACAGCCAGGAGACTTGGTTCTAAGTCTTTCTACCCAGCTCGACAACAGTTCTATTGATGGCTGTCGCCGTGCTCTACAAAGCCAAGATTAACGTTTGATTGTTTACAGCTGCATCAATTTCAAAGATGACTGCATCACTTTAAGTACACAATGTGATTACTGGGTCGCATTTCCAGTCAAGACTGATGCTTGCAAAATTTGATTAGCTTGCCCGACTAGACCTTGCATCGATTACCACTTGACAGTCTCCACTGGCATCTGCGACTTGTTTCAACAGGTATTAACCAGTCAGGCCAGGCTTCTCGAGCTGGAACTCTCATTGGTTGTAGCTAGCAGTTTCTGGGTGTTTCAGTACTTTGAAGCTATTGCAGCAATCCGGCCAAGTATTTAAGCTCAAAGCCTCTGCAAGCAATTTTCATTTGAGAGGATTTAGTATTGTATCCATAGATAAACTAGATCCCATCGCATCAACTTCAGCGAAGTGAGGCATACCAGAAAGCCATTGCTCATTGAAATTCATCTCAAGGTGTGAGGGCTTTGTAACTCTTCGACGAACCAGCCGAATCGGAAATTGTTTGGTACAGCATCTAGTTTTCCAGAACGATAGATACATTCTTAGCCACAAGCATTGAAAGAAATTCCGTTATAATAGACATGACCAAACATGATGGCTAGCTGTCACAGATGTATAATGAAATCATGTAAGCTTACCAAGTTAAAATAGCTATCCCAAAGGACGCTTAAATTTCCAGTCGACGATTTCTGTCACGTTCCCATATCAGAAATTATTAAAGCAAAGCCTCCCAACCAACTAGAAAGTTTAGTATGTCTTATTTACTTGGTTTTTAATGTCTAGTTGCTTATTTTTGGAGGATTTGAGCCCATGCTGAGTCAAACGCTTGTAATCCTATAATGAAACAGCTTAGCCTTAAGGTTTAAATGACACGTAGAACTTCGTAGGGAAGCACAGTGTTAACTACCTCACATTTTCAGTATGATTACTAGCTAATAATGTGAGAAAACCAGCTGTCATTGCAGATGCAAGTCGGATCAAAATTTATATTACCCAGCGACAAGCAAGTAACAGTGGCATTCATCATCTTTTCTGGTGACGTGCGAGAAGTAAGCTGGGATAACGGAAAATGGTACCTAGGAATGTTGCAATTATTCTATTCTATACAACTAAGGAGCAAAATGGATATAGTCTAGGCGCTTTCACCTGAAAACAGCTCTCGCGAAAATGAAGGAAATAGTATGAGCCTAAATATAAGGTGATATGTCTTGTGCTTAGACTACAAGATGCTTTGCTAGCAAAACTGGTACCGATTGCATTCCTGAGCACTTCCAGTTTTTGCTAATCAAGTATATTACGATTATTATTATTTTCGCTTAAATGAAAACTATAGTGTACAGACCAAGTTTAGATGAGCCCTAAAGCCGAAGAGTATTACTAAAAGACTGACAGTATATATATATATATATATATATATATATATATATATATATATATATATATATATATATATATATATATATATATATATATATATATATATATATATATATATATATATCCCGTCTTTGAGGTATTTAGCTCACTGCTCATTGATCTACCGGCATCTGCTAGCAGGCGCTTTCAGCTTTTGCAAAATCTGCTGTTATGCCAGTCTGAGGTAATCTTAGCAGTCGCCACATAACATCACTTCTCGCTGACCTGCACTGGCTCTCAGTAAAGCAAGGCATCGACTTCAAGGTTTTGGAATTCAATTTTTTGTCACTTCATCTTGTAGCTCCAGCCCACTTGTCAGATTTACTCCCCCACCAGGGCTAACTATCGTCCCGCCGGCTTTTCGCAATCCAATCGCTTAACCATACCTCGTAAGAGCCTCAAATCGTCAAGTAACTTAGTTTGGTTCGTTTGCTCTCCAAGAATGGAACTTACTCCCGACTAGCATCGTGACATCCTCAGACTTGATCACATATGAAAAGGGACTAAAACGCATATACGTATTACTGCTTTTTGTGGTTCCATGAGATTTGCCTTTGTGAGTTTGCTGGTGCTGACGCTGTACTTACTGCTACTAACTTATTTGCATGCTAACCCTGTCCATGACACCTCTAACCATGTATCTCCGTATGTAACTCCACAAAGCCATATAGACGAAGTGGGTGTTAGGAGGAGAGTTTTATATAGCACACTCACAGCTTAAGCAGCTTTCGGAATGCATCATGTTGCCAACAGACTTCGTCTCACGCAACAAAGAGAAAGTGGGAGCCATAGCAAAGTCAGGAGAACATTTGAGGTAGTGAGTAGTGTCGAGGTAGCAGCTCCTGACTGCTGAAAAGGATGAGCTATAGTCGGCAGCAGTACAGTAGGTGTCGTTAAGTAAGATTTGTGGATGCGAGTTTCACAGTCTAGGACCTGCAGAGCTCAATCTTTTGTCGCCAACGGTCTTTACGCTGAGGAATGGAACAGCTAATTTATTGTGCATACAGGATCAGAGGTTGTGAAGAGGCTGAAACTGGTGCAGCAGGTAGGCTAGGAACGGAGAAGCCAAGCCGTGGCAGGCGTTGTAGGTCAGCTTAAGATTTGCTTGCAGTTCGTTTAGCATAACACTGCTATAAATAAAAAATTTAGATTATTCAACTTTCGCAATAAGAGAGCTTGATCTATATTACGGTGCTTCACACTTTGCTTGAGCCCAAGAACTCGACCGGGCCTTGGTCGGGGCGAGTGCTATATCCATTGGGCCAAACCTGGTCACCATTCGATCACGCTTACGTAACATGTAAATGTAAAACGCCTAGGAAAAGGCTGAGTTTTCTGAATGCACTATGACGAACCCGCTGTATAATGTACAACATTATAATGCTTAATATAGATACATGTAGAGAATACAAACTATAATCTATATTTCCTGCCAATGGATGTATCTGTCAGTAAGAAATATATATATATGTATATACATATACATTATTTATTTATTTATTTAATATATTACATTTATTTGTGTATCTTATTTATTTATTTATCTTTTTATTTATATATTGAAATAGCCTTATGGCCTCGTGGCCCCCTTCGGGCCGTTTTTGATCGCTCCTCTGTCACGGCTTCAGTGGCTACCGGCTGCAAACCGACGCCGACTTAGCTCCTAACGGTGTAAATAGCTCCAAAACCCAGAGATGCTACTGCAGCTTCAGTTCAGAGCTGTGCTCCCCGTCCTGCAGCAGACGCTGCTAAACTGGCATCAACTGGCTTCAACCCCACTCTTGACCCTTTATGTCTAGAGACGGCCATTACTGTCCTCAGCACTGCAATCACTTACCAGCCGTGTCTATTCACTTCAGTGCCTGTCACAATTCCTGCTGCTCATCTCATGCCCACTCTGCCCCTTCGTATGCTCTTCTGCTTTTGCTCTTAACTCACATCTCCACAGAGGGCAAAGCAGGGCTCTCTCATTTCGCTCCAGCAATGTCGTCATTCCCTCGTCAGGGCACCTGCCTTTGTGGTTCCAGCCCGTGACCCCTTCAGCCTTCCATTTCTCGCAGCATGATTTTTTGGACCCGTGGTTGCCTCAATACAGGACAATGTTCAGGCACTTGACTGGCCTGGCTTTGTGACTGCCAGAGTTCGTCACGTTGGATTATGGCCGGCTTGAGAGGCCCAGCCCACTCAGGGCAAGGTCGGTCGGCGACTGGCCATGGACAGGTTAGCGACCCACAGACACTTTCACATCGCGGGTCTCAGCCTGTCGTTCCCGCCTTGACGGTTCGTTCACCGTGCTCTCCTGGCCGTACTACCGGTGGGCATTGCCAGGAGCTGGTCACTAGCCGGAATGAATACAATTAACGAACGAATGTCGCATTTTGCCACACTGAGGGTGAGAGCTGTCACGACCCGGAACGAATACTATTACGGAACGAATGCCACATTGACGGCACTGAGGCTGAGAGCCTTGCCACGCCCTATGCTACTGCCCACCAATGCGGCAAGCAATAACGGCTAGCCGCAACCAGGTACTGTTTCACCTAATCTTCAGGCCGCTGCGCTCTCCTGCCTCTCGGAAGGTCGAGTCTTGCCGCTATCTGGTCGTCTGGCTCCGAAGCCTAACCTGGTGATAGACAACGGCACTAATACGGTCGTAGTCAACGAAATGGTGTCGTTGGACGGAAGCAAGTATAAACTAATCACGCATGATATTACTCGTCATTCAATCGCGTTGCCCTTTGCAGCAAGTTTAAAGAGCCTAGAAAGCTATTGGATTCTATAAGAGTGTTTTATCAGGTTTTTTAGCATTATTATAATTATTATCACCCAATGGGTGGTGGCTCGGAAAAAGATTGATGATTACTAAGCCAAAGCCCCACCTTTCCCGACATATGGCTACCGGTCGGTAATGATGAGGCCCTTCTTGGTTGGTGCTCTGAGCGGCTGGTGGCGGGATAATTATACCTGCCTGGCGGACCTCGGTATTTCGCGAAAGTTACCTTCAAAATTATGGCAGCTGTGCGTCTGGCAAGGCAGTTCCGGGTCGAAAGCCGTGCGGTCCCTGATCCAGAACCGGGAGGCGTGGGTAGCCCCAGCGGCCCCGGTAAAGCAGGGCTCCTGCGGCTAAGGTATACAAATTTATGAAAATATTTAAAATCCAATTCGGCGTATATAAAAGATGTTAACCACTGCTTAGAAGTAGCCAACAAAGGATATACCACAACTGGATTTGAATTTTCGACCTCGGACGCAAATAACGTGAAACCTGCGAACCAAAAAGCTTGAAGCAACCGTGATGAGGAATCGTACTGTTGATCTATATTTAACCAGCTAGCCTCTACTCCACAGTGATACAGCTTAGAGCACTGACTTTAACACGTTTGACTTTTTAGTGAGTTATATTATAATGACTTAAAACTCGCTGTATTGAACAGTTTGCTCAAAAATTGGTTATAACCGTACCATTTTAAAGCAGGCTGCTGCTTAACTATTTGGAGGCTCGTCGTTAGTTTACATACTAAATAATGATTAGGTTGGATGATACAAAATATCTATTTACATAGTATCTAAAGTGAAATAGCAGCTGTGTGACTTTTTGAATGCACCGTGTTATAGAGTATTGTAACCAGTAGCAATTTTGCCATGTAATCAGCTGATCAGTATACTATTTCGGCATCTACCTGTCACACTATTTTGCTTCCAGTTGGAGTTTTCTGAAGAGAGCGTTATAGATGGCAGTCTAAAACACCCAACTCGAATTAAGCACTGTATGATTGCCTAAATTATAATTGTAACCCTACAATAAGGCAATACCATTTGCACGAAAGATTTATGCAAACTGCTGTTTATATTTCAAGTTTTCACAGAATGGCGTTTCTGGTTTACCTACTGCTTGTAATGCCTTTCTTTGACAATTGATCGTGCTATGGCTTCTAATGGCTTGGGCCGGCAATACATATTAAACATTCAAATAGCTATAAACAAACCATTTCTATCGGATTATAGTAGAAACTATGGTGCCGGCATCTTATCCTAGAGAACTGTATGCCACGTTTAACCATAGACTTCATGGAATATCTACGGAGAATTTTCACATGATTTGTCTCCTATGGCCAGGCCGGAGGCAGGCAAAATCATTTAAACGGCAACTGAGCTGTCATTCATAAAGCATGCTTTACATATACTCGGTTTCGATTCCAAATAGTAGGCAAAGGTATTCCACGTAAACCTACTGAATTTCCTCAGATTGTGCTTGTGCGTCATTAATATGTGATTTCCAGTGTCCAGGCTGTCATGGCAGCACTATATCATGAAATTGTGACACTGCGGGAGTATCGCTAAAAAGGTTGGTTTGCCCAATTCCAATTTGCATTGTAAACTGTAGATAATTGCGTTCAACGTTAAACAAATACATGTCATGCTATCTAGCTTTCGCAATCTAGTGCAATTAACTCTACAGGCCATAACAGTCAGCCCTGTGGTATTCCAAGATAGCAACTCCTGCAGTTTTTGAGGTAAACCACGCCTAAACGCAATGTTTAGTTTTCGTTACAGAAAGCATTTGTTAGGGCTGACCTAAAGAATTGCGTGCCATCACGCTCGCTCGCTCTCTCTCTCACACACTTTCTCTCTCTCCCTCTACCTCTCTCTCTTTCTCTCTCTCGCCCTCACTCTACCCACATTTGCTTTAATTCATTGGTCCTCCCTTGTAAAATAATTTGCCTAAATTTAATTGCTCATGCTTTGGCAATTACTGGTGTCGCTACATTTTATTTTTATATTCCTCATCATAGAAAACAGCTTTGCTGGTTACCTGCTAAATATAATGTGATTTCACATGATTGCAATTGTGCAACGGTCCTGAAACGGCCAGGTCTGACAAACAGTCGTAAGATTGCCTACTGAAAAATATCTGCATTTCTAGAACGAGTGTAGTAAATCATTATTCTTTTTTAAATTCAAATTCACAACAAACGCGTCCAAGGTATAAATACACAATTCCTAGCAGTTGTTTGGTTATTGCTGCGAATAGTCTGCCATTCAGGCTTCATACATATATGAACTGTAATAAATCTGCCAATTCCGCAAAAATAATGGTGCACTTGTGGTTTTGGTTTTAAGCAATAAAAAATTGTGATGTAGGTTAACCTGATAACTTTTTTTCGTAAGCACAGAGTCAAGCTCGTGATATGGCCTCCAACGGCCAGTGCCAGTATTCCATCTAATACACCGTATTGTACAGCATATAAGCCTCAATTGTTCCAAAAGTTGGGGTAAGATAATGGAATGGATAATTGGTCATACATGGAAGGTTACTTTTTTGCACCAATTGTAAGCTAAAAAATACGTACCTGATTTTAAAAATAGCCAATGAAGATTAACTGGTCGCCTCAATGTGTTCGAAAGCTTTGTTTATTAACACAAATTCGACATTGCACGGACTAAGAAAGCTGTCAAAATGGTTTCAAAGAATGTGGTTTCATTGAAATTGATGATGTGATGAGGACATGGATAATGGAGGTGACTGATTCAGCCACAACGATAAAGGTTGAGGCATAAATGATCAAAACAGGCTTCATTAATAGAGCGGCCATGACATTGACAGAGGCCGTGACCATGGTGGTAGTGAAGGTGGCGAAAACGTTGGTTGTGCCAACGACGGCCACAATGGTCGGAGTAAAATCGGAATCCTACAAATGCAAATCAGAGAAGACAAGCCTATTGTGATGGTTTCAAGTTAAACGTAACTCTTTATACAAATGACACTCACTATCATGCAACAGAGAGATTGTTTCAACCTGTACCAAAACACAGAAAATAAATAGATGAAGGACGGAAGTTGAGGCTCGGAAAATACTCGTGTCAAGGACAATCTGCATTCCGTGACAAGACTAGTCATTTGAAGCATCTGAATGTAAACATCAAACTATCTTTTAAGGTAGCCTTACGAGAACTTTGAACTGAATGGATAAAAGGATAATCTAATTACAACTTGACAAAAGCAAAAGGAATCAAGAAACCATCAATTGTTTAGTTCTCTGAGCGGATTGTCAAGGCCTGGAAAATCATTGAGCTAGAAATTGTAGACAGATCTTTCATGAAGTGTGGCATTCCAAAAGTAGTGGGCGTCTCGGAAAATGACTTAGTGACGAAAACTATCGTGATAATACAGTTTCAACCAAGTTTCAAGCCAGTGATGCGAACGAAGAAGATTGAGAAGGTATCAATGCTATTCCTGTTACAGAAGACAGTACAAATAAAATGGGTAGTTAATTTAGGTCTTGATATTCTTCAGTTTATCCTGGTATTAGACCAAATTTTTTTTTTTAAAACGTCACTTCTAAAAGTAGGGCCTACCCGTCTATGATGCTTATATATAGTAGAGTATAGATTATAGAGTATAGATTATATATAGAAAGGATGCTTATATATAGTACAATACGGTATTAAATCTCCAATAGCACAAGCAGGTACAATTTTTGAAAAAGCCTCTCGGTTACTGGGGTTTTAATTGTGCATTATAGGAAACCTATTTTCAAATTGTGTGATACCTTGCATGCGATTGCATGTCGGCGTTCTCATGCAACGACCTCCAAAGACCCAGGCCAGCAAGTCATCCTACATATTCAAACATCGACACAGCTGCCATGTCCATAGTAGGCACTGCACATCAAAGCGTTTAATTCTAAATTTTTAAACACTGCTTAATGGGCCCTCCTAGCGAATGCATCAGTCACTAGAGGTGATGAAACAGAGGAATATATCATGCAATGCGTCCTCAGCATTCTATCTGGGGGAATGGGGAAGCCCAAGGCAGTTCAGCTAAGCAGAAAGGATCCCGGCCGTCGTGGCTCTTACGGATTAGGGTAAGAACTTCCATCTGCCTGGGTTGATCGATCGTAAGTTTTCCAAAATCTTTCACCAAATGAGACGCAGCACGCCATCAGGCACAGAGGCTGGAGAGAGTGGAGAATACTCCTGACTAGTGCAACAATGTCCTGCAGCAAGCAGAAGGTCTGCCTGTTTAAGCGAAGCTCCCTCCAGCTTTAGAAGGAAGTAATATCTATCCTGAATGATGCTTATACACCTTGCCTTTCGTCGGGTGTCCTGAAATGTCATGGCTCATGGCAGATCTACTCGGCAATTGCAATGTAGGCTGCCCAAGTCTGCTCCCCGTAGGTTGGGAGAACTCTCGTACCTAATTTATTCTTGTTCCATGTAACGTGTTTGCCGAATCCCACTCTCTATGTCACTGTTAAGTTTTTGCGAGCAGTCGTTCACATCTAAAGATGGCTCAAACCGACGCCGTGTGTCGGTTATTATGGAATGCAGATACGGCTGCCCAGATACGAATGCACAACGGCCACTACTTTGTTTAATGAGCGTTTACAAAACTGTGTCCCCTGTTCGCCTCTCGGCGGCTGTCGGAATAGAGCAGTCCCTTCAAGAAGTAGCAGTGGACGACAGCTGTACAGAAATTGCGATGGCCTAAAGCAGAAGAGTAGACTTAGTCTAACAAGAATCGTGGAAGTGAGGTCTGCAGTTTAGGACCTTCAGATGGAATGCATCTGTCGCAATTGGTATGGAAGCTGAGGAATAGACCATGCAATGTATTGTCACTGCTGGACCTGAGGGCAACACCAGGCAAAAAAGGTGCAGCATTTAAACTGAGCCGAGCCTATCACAGTCGTCGTGGACGTTGTGGGTCACCAGAAGAACTTTAATCTGCTTCCGTCGATCGACCGAAAGCGATCGAACAATTTTCAGAAAATGAGACACTTGATAAAAATCAACTGTAATTGTAAACTGGATTTTCAGTCGTGTTCTTCAGATGCTTCAATGCCTAGTGGCTTTTCCAAGAGCAGAGCCATAATTAAATTCCAATAACATAGCCGACACATAACCAAGGAGCTAGTTCAATTCATAGCTCGCCGTAGCGTAAGACGCTGCCTCATCTTAGACCTACATAATATGCAACGGCTCGCAAATGAAGCAGTCTTTTTAACGATGCTTATTACAACCTTGGTAGTTGTCGAAGAAGACACCTAAATTCCGAACGTGTGGTGATGGTTGGACAACAGCACCACGTATTAGAAGAGGAAACCACTATAATCCTCCAACGCTATTGTTGACCTATACAATAGCATTTTGTCGCATATTTGCTTAAGGAAACTGGTAGACCGTGTGACCACCAGGATCGAGTAATGCAAGGGAAGCGTTAACTTTACCAGTCGCTGCAGTACGTTCCGTGGGTTTAAACGAAAAAGACAGTTGAATCATTCTGTCTATTACTTTCTTAGATGCCATAGCAATACCACGCGTAAGTACAAACGTGTGGAATTTGGTAGGTGAAATCGATGCACTACTTTTTACAGTGTGCACATATAACGCGGTTACTTTATGCGTATTGTGTGAAAATATATCGAGTACTGTCAAAAATACAGATCAATCCGGGCCACTTGGAGAATTTGCGTGGAACATGTACGTAAGCCGGCTGGCATACGGATTAGACGCCATAGATTGACAACATCAAAGTAATTGGCATGAATGTTAGCTGTTTGAACCCAGCGTTGATGACTTAAAAATAAAATCTGAATCTGAATTCTCTTACGCTCATTGTTGAAATGGCGTTTGTGTCAAAATTCCAAGGTTTACGAGACCTTACGGGCCTACCCAATTACAAGCCATAATAGGACAACGCCAGAGAGCTTGCTATGCCATACTATTCGGTTGGTATACGAGGAACGATGTTTCTTATAATATGGTGTAAAGGCTATAGTAGCACAACGCCTAAAAACTAAAAGGATCTAGTTATGCATTTTGAATGCACAGGGGGGCTGGATGTAAGGGACAATATGAGGCCATTGCATGTGGACGCTCGCATGCTGTCAATTAAATGCCGCTGATTAATGTGAAACTACGCTTTTCATTACGAGATATATAAACCGCAGTTGCGAGACACCTTTAATAAAAATTGCAGCTGTACAGCAACTCAAATATGTACGTACGTATGGGTCTCCATCGGTAACTCAACACAGCCAATAAAGACTACGTGTGTGTTCCGCAGGAGAGTTTTGTATAGCGAACTCACAGCCTAAGTGGCTTTCGGTATGCAATCGGTTAGCCAACAGACTTCTTGTTACGCAGCCAAGAGAAAGTAGGAAGATTTGCAGAGTCAGGAGAGCAGTTGAAGTGAGTTGGTTATCGGTCTGCCGGTGCCAATCAAAGGCTGCAGCCTTAGATCACCCAAGGCTAATCGAATTAATTTTAGTAAGAAAACCGGGAACATGGTGTTTTAGCATGTGGACTTAAAGACACTTAAAACGATGCACGAAGTGGGGAAATCGCCGTTCCATCGCAATTCAAAATGGTAGATGCTCTGACTATCCTAAACAAAATTAAGACCGTAGTGTGTAAATGCCTATGCACTAGATGCGATAGCAAGAAAAGCTAAAAGAGTGTTTGCAAAATGCCAGCTCTGAAACAGCAACTGTGTCTTGTTCAAAAAATGCTGGGCAAGCTGACAGGGAGAGACTTTTGCACGGGAACGTCCTTGTGCCAATGCAGGACATTTCTAGGATAATGTCGGTCCGCAGTTGTCCTTGAATTGAATTGTTAAATTGCTTTTATGCAAAATAAATTAAAAAATGATAGCTGTATCCCAGCCTGTAAATGTAGGACCGCTCGCTGAGAGGTAGTCATGCAGGCTATGCAGGCAAGCGAGCACAAGTAATTGCACAAAGCTTAGCTCGTATAGCCGAACGCAGTCGCATATGCAGTGTTATCAAATCCGAAGCAGTGCGACGCTTATAGTTGCAATAGCAGCCGAATGACAACTTTAATTTTTAGGAAAGCTGGACGGCTTGGGGTACTAGATGCAGTAGATTGAGCACGGGAAAGCGGACTGAGTCGATAGTCAAAGCTAAATACAGGGATCAATTTCCTGTAACAAGAAAACAAAACCACTCATATTGCGAGTTTGTTTTGGAAAGGACAGCCAGAGTGCCATTGGAGTATTACGGTTTGCTTACTGGGCTGGGCCGTGCCATCAGACGCCATAGCAATAGGACACACAAGCCCTGTCGTTTGAAATCTCGAGATTAGACGCGGAATGCTGGTATTCTTAACTTCAAAAAAGCCGCAATTGCATGAAATTATTTGAGGAAACGGCTGAAGTATTGTAGTTCCAAATTTCCTTTACTACCTCCTGGGCTGAGAAAATGGAGGCCGTCTCGTGAAACTAGGCAGGCCTAATCCCATTTAATTTGATGCGTAAGCAAGGCTTAACGATCCAATTTGTCATCACAATCACACTTGAGTGAAGCATTTTGTGAAAATGACAGATGAATTGCGGTATAATTGAGTGCACTGGCTGCCACACCTCGGAGATGAAAAATCCTAGCTGATTTGCCAACCTCATTTGTATAGCGACAGAAGTGCTTGTATGCCTTTTGGTACCGCTTGGAGTGGCAGTAAAGCGTCACCCATCGCAGGATTAGAACCCACGAACCTTGGTACCGAGGTTGTGAAAAGCAACCACCTTACCTAGTGTGCCGTTACGGCTCATCATCCTACACAATATCATGGGAATGCGGAAGTGCAATCAAGAGAAATTTGTAAGGTGAACCCGCAAATTTAGCACGCATAAGTCTGATTGACAACAAAAGTTTTCACACGATTACTGCAGAAGTGACAGCAGTGTCGCACTACATGGCAGTGTATTGCAATGTAAAGCAACGTATTGCAATTTATTTTAAAATGTACGAAATCTGCTTTCAGTGCTAGCACTAACAGCGTAGAAATGGCATTAGTTGAGCTTCAACTAAGGACTCTGGATCCGTGCGTTGGTTTGTGAAGCTTTCCTTGTTTCCCAGAGAAGATGCCTTTCTTACAACCCTGTGATGCTAGCTTAATTATCTGTATCTAAATACATATCGCGATACCTATTGTTATGCATACGTTTGACCCTAAACATCTGCTTGAGCACTTGAGCACGTCTGCAAAGCCATTTTACGAGACTGCATCACGTAAGTAGCACCTTCTTTTTGGTTGCTGAAAGCACCGGGATACTAAAGTAAAGCTCTAAGTAGACTAAGCTAAGGATTTAGTATTATTCTAAACAATTTAATCGGTCTTGCTGTAGCAATATCGCTGTTATCCATTCGTGGCGGGAGCTGACTGGCTCACAAAGACCTTCGCAGGGGCTGGTCAAGATGGTTGTAGGACATTCCCCCACTTGGATGTTCCCCTCCCCATCGGTGGACCGTTGGACGTTTCCCCCGGATATTTCACCAGGCTAGGATTTTTCACTGCTACATTGACTAACGCATAACTATGAATACATACATACACACACACATAAATATATAAAAATATAAAAATATAATTATATAAATATATACATATATATATGAATATATATATATAAATATATACAAATTTAAAAATATAAAAATATAAAAATATAAAAATGTAAAAATATAAAATATAAAAATATAAAAATATATACATATAAAAATGTAAAAATATAAAAATATAAAAATATATAAAAATATAAAAATATGTAAAAATATATAAATTTAAATATAACAATATAAAAATATAAAAATGTAAAAATATAAACATATAAAAATATAAAAATATAAAAATATAAAAATATAAAAATATAAAAATATAAAAATATAAAAATATAAAAATATAAAAATATAAAAATATAAAAATATAAAAAATATAAAAATATAAAAATATAAAAAATATAAAAATTTAAAAATATAAAAATATAAAAATATAAAAATATAAAAATATAAAAATATAAAAATATAAAAATATAAAAATATAAAAATGCAAAAATATTAAAATGTAAAAATATAAAAATGTAAAAATGTAAAAATATAAAAATATAAAAATATAAAAATATTAACATATAAACATATGAAAATGTAAAAATATAAAAATATAAAAAATTTAAAAATATAAAAATATAAAAATGCAAAAATATAAAAATATAAAAATATAAAAATGTAAAAATGTAAAATATAAAAATGTAAAAATATAAAAATATAAAAATATTTAAATATATAAATATAAAAATATATAAATATATAAATATATAAATATATAAATATATAAATATATAAATATATACATATATATATACATATATAAATATATACATATATACATATATAAATATATACATATATAAATATATATATATATATATATATCGATCGATAGATAGATAGAAAGATAGATACGATCAAATGAGGTTCGCGTCTTATTAAAATAAAAATCAATGCAGTTTAAGCAGCGACTCGATAGCACTGCCAAAAGAGATTGTGTGGCATTGGCTTCGTCGGCTGCGTCGGCTGCATCAGCGGTGTCGGCGGTGGCGGAGGTCAAGGATACTGCTAAGTGCTCGCAGCTGCTGCCGAGATATTCAGCTGCTGGCGGCCTGTGACAGAGCTTTGAACTTGCACTTGGTGATGGGCCGAAAAGCAGGGAGCAGCGAACACCATTCAAATGACTATAATGATTAATATGCTACGTGTTATAAGCTATTTATTATTTTTTCAAGATATGTAATCTAAACAATTTATATCGTGGCTTTTCCATACGTTAGAGAAGCAATGCCCTACCCCACAGGGGAACTGTCCGATACCAGGGGGAATATCCGGGGGAGGGGGAATGTCAGGGGGCAAGTCTGGGAGAAAGTCCGTACCTAGTTCGACAAGTACCTGCATTGTTGTTTAGGCTATGCGTTTCGTTTAATTGATGTTGCTTGCCCCTGATTGCTGCACGAGTATGCCGTTACTCTCGATCTGCTATGCGGTCAGGATGTGCTAATAATAATAGTTTTGACTTGGGAATTGCGGCACTCCAGTGGGTGAGGGGCGAGGAGAGTTGTGCTTCCCCCTGCTCCGTGCGTAGAGGAATAAATTCCTGTTGCTCTCCGGCTGGTTTTCCGTACTGTTTGCGATGATAACCAAATGATTAAAAGCTTGTCCTGGAAGTGGCGGTGGCCAATAGCAATCCTGCTTGAGCAGTTTCAAGTCGGCAATGAGTTCGAAATTTGGCTGCCTGACTCGGAGCGAAGAAACTAGCTATCCGATTGGTATTGGCGAATGCCGGTGTGTCGCCCGGCTGTACCCTGGATTGCCGGCCTGCGGTATGAGACCTATCGCGGATATGATCTGCTTAGGCTGTATAAGGCTCTTGTTAGTTTGACCTATTCCTGAGATCCATATGTATCTATTTATTGAATTGATCGTGTGATTATAGCGTTTCCCAGTGCTGCCTCTTGGTTATACCTTGGAGTTCTCAAGTTTATCTGCAAACGAGAGTGCAATGCCTGCTGTCATTTATGTCATATCTCCTAAAATGATGATCCGATATCCTTAAAACGTTGGAATGTATGATTGATTGTAGTAACATAATCATTCCAAAATTCTTGTATGCATATTGGACCTCACTTGATAGACTTGTTTTGGTCAAACTGGCTGTGTTTGTCGTGCTTAGCCTTTGTCATCCTTTCACTCACAGTTGTACATGGTACCTGGTAAACTGTACAACTTGGTCGATACATGGCCGATCTGTGTGAAATTTAAAAAATAGGTGGAGCTCACCTGTCTTGACATTCTCCCCCTGTGCATCTATGCATGATGGGTGTGTATGCATATATATAATATAATGTGCCTTTGACAAAGTGTCCGTGGGCTGCGTTCGTGATGACAGTCAACGGTTTAAGAACTCAATTTTTTTTTAAAGTTGTTTGTGGGTGGTGAGTCAAGTCGAGTGTTGTGCATTGTTTGAACTTTTTGCCATATTTCTACATTGAGTTTTGTTTAATCTGGAAATTTTGCAGCTGCCTTTTACCTGCAGTGCCATACGTGGCCGTGGACTTGTAAAGGTCACCAGAAGGTCAAAACAGCAGCTATACCACATCAAACGATAGCTAATGCTACCATTGTTCTTCGTCAAAATTTTCATGCCATTCAGTTTACTGGTCTTCGTACAATATTTTCTAAATGTGCTTTCGGAGGGTCAACTCCCACTATTGGCAGCCATTATGAGGGATAACTCCTACTACTGGCCGACTTACCCCAGTTTAAAATTTCAACGTAGGAATTTGGGAAATCTGCATCCGCTGGTTATAATGTCATTAGTAGTCACTGTAGATGAGAAACTAGCCAAGAGGCCACACGGCTTCGGGCGTTTTTGTATTTTTGCTTTTTTACTTAGCGGCCTAACCGAAGCCAAATGTCATGCAGGGGCTGCTGGTGTACTGGCTACCCATGGTTCATGAACCAAGAGGCCCTACGTCTTTCGAGCAGGTAGCTTCGCCGGTCACCCAGTGCCTCCTGAATATTTCTGCCGGCATGTCCTACCGAGGTCAGTCGGGCAAGCTTCATGGTTTGGCCAACAGCTGCCACGAGCACCGACCACGAAGGGCCTCACCACTGCCTGACGGTAGCCAGCATTCAGGAAAGACCAAAGACTGGGCTGCATATTTATCGGTCCTGTTCCGGGCCGTAATAACCAGAGCATCCTAGCTGCCGTCAAAAGGTACCGTCACATCAATGAATACGATATCTGTGCCTTTGTTGATTACCACGTCCGGCTTCAGGGACAGACCACCTTCTAGCTGGCCTGCCTCCATGCAGTTATTGATAGTGGCCAGAAGAACCTTAATTAGGTGACCCAGAAACAGGGTGCATTGGGTCGGTGCAAACGGTTTCTGCCTCCATGCAGCATAGGCAGCAGCAGCTAACCTCCCGGGGTATGCCGACTCCTAGCAACAGCCTCTGGCAGAGCTTCCAGGCTCTCTTGGTGCAGAAACCACCAGGTCCCGAGCCAATATATATGTGTAAATATATATATATATATATATATATATATATATATATATATATATATATATATATATATATATATACATATATATATATATATATATATATGTGTGTGTGTGTGTGTGTGTGTGTGTGTGTGTGTGTGTGTGTGTGTGTGTGTGTGTGTGTGTGTGTGTGCATTTGTGTGTGTTCGTATGTGTGTGGGTCATGGCATTGCTGAGCACCCAAACCTGTGCTATTCCGGAACGACATACTGCAACTGCTGGTTACCAGGTTTTTTCCAGCTGCAGGCCAATCCTTTTGAAGTCGGTCACTTCCGAAACCAAATTCGTCTTGTTCTGGCATAGGTAGGATACTTCCTTCAAGTGGATTGGGATAAGTGAGTGCATATTTTCTCTGCCTGCTATTCAGGCTGCTCGGACTTTGTACACTCTTTCTCTCCCCCTGCATCACTCACTCTCTCTCTCTCTCTCTCTCTCTCTCTCTCTCTCTCTCTCTCTCTCTCTCTCTCTCTCTCCCTTCCTCACCCCATCTCTCTCCTATCGAAATCTGCCCCACAGTCAAGTCGGATAGTTTCAGCTACATAACATTGCTAAAATTCGTGTTCGTTGAGTCAGGCTGACTTCATCTAAATTGACCCATGCAATTTGTTTTGACATACCTTTTCGTCATCTGTGCCTAACTGCTTTCTGGTCTACCGACTTGTGCGGCCAGACGAGTGCACCTGGTGCACAACTTGACAGCTAGGCTTGATTGTCGTAAGCTCAACAGCTGCTGCATCTCACTACTTCTCGCAGACCTGCACTTATCTCTCAGTCAAGCAATGCGTTGACTTCAAGGTTTTGGCAATCACTTTTAAGTCCCTTCCTTCTTTGGCACTGGCGAATCTATTTGATGTACTCCCTCACCAGGGATCGTACCAACAGCTTTTGGAATCTTAATGCTTACCTATACCTCGTACGAACCTCAAATCCTTGGATACCTTGCCTCAAGTTCGTATGCTCCAGAGTCATCCAAATGAACTTTATAACAATCTAAAAAATGGAAAGAATGATTTAAGCACATGAAATTGAAATGAAATAAGAAGCAATCTTAGAAAAGAAGACATCGTGTTGGAGGCGCGATATATTAGCACCGCCTGAAGCAACTTGCTTACACACCTTTATAGGGACTCAAAACATACTCAACTAACTGATTTGAGGGTATTTAAAACTACTTAAACTGAGGTAGGGACTTCTGACAATAGTGACAGCCTGCAAATCTTGATTGACCAAGAAGTGAGGAAAAAGAACAACAAACCCCAAACATCTTGTAATAAAAATCTTAAAGGGAAACTTTATTTTACAACTTCGGCAGTTTCATTTTGGAGAACTCTTTCCTTGTATTGTTTCGTGAAAGGGCCACTTAAACTGCAAACAATCGATCCTGCTTCAACTGCCGCCCGTTTCCTAAGGAGCATAGAGCAAATTACGGCAATTATTTCCTTTACATTTTTAATATTCTCGTTTTTTTGACCATCTCAGTCTTTCCATTTTTAACTTTTTCTTTCTTGATTGTAATATTTGGCGTGATGTTATCACCGGCTGCAAGTCCATAAAGCCAAAGCATTGTGTGGGTGGTACGCAGGGGAATTTAACATGGGCCTCTAGCAGCCTAGTGGCTTTCGGTACAGATTTGGTCGCCAATTGACTTAATTTCATGCCAGAAAGAATAAGTAAAAACAATAGCTGAGTCAGGAGAGCAGTCGAGGTAGGGAGTAACATGGAAGTAGCAGCTCAGGCACTCTTTCGAGGATTTGCCATTGTCAACAGCAGGAGAGTATTTGTCCATACCTGAGAGTCATGGAAGTGAGTTCAGCAATATGCGGACAGCAGTGCAAAAGCTTTTGTGTCCAACGGTCTTTACGATGAGGTACAACAGATAGTGTATTTTCCGTACAAGTCCCAAGAAATGACACTCGTGTAGCACTTCACCAAAGTATTAAGGAGCCAAGATATGTTGGGCCTTGTGGGTCGGTGTAAACAAATTTCCCAGTGACCACTGATCAATCGGAAGCCACTCTCGCTTTATTTTTTAGCAAAGGGGAGGCATGGCAAAACATCAGGGACTTGCATACTTGTCTTGCAGCCGTATTCGTAGTCAGTTGCAATGGACTATTGACTTTGTAAGGTGGCATTGCCAAAATTGGTAACTATGACACTGATCTCGTTTGGATTTTTTTAGTTGCTTGAGTTTCCTTTTTTCTGGAGGCCTCAATCTTTAAAATATGTAAAGTGTCTATATTTAAGGTACGCTTGATGCAATATACCTTCGTAAGTAACACCAAAAAATCCACAAAGACTATTTGGGTGCTAGACATTAACCTAATACTGAATTTCAGTTACTCAAGAGTTTGATGGATTTCCATTAGTCCTGCTTCTCCAGGAAAAGACGACAGCACTGTCTTGAATAAAATGCCCCCTCGAACAATGCAAGCTGAAATCAACAGGTTCTCATCTTAATTAAACTGACGATATTTTTGTATTACTCATAAGTTGAACTAAATGTCACTTGTGTTTTAATATAAAGCAATGTAACCTAATGTACTTCCGTCTGTAACTTTGCAAAGCCACAATGTCAATGAGGATGTTACACAGAAAAGTTTTGTTAAGCTCAACCCCAGCTTTCGGTATGCGTTTGGTAGGCATTTGAAACTGACTTCATCTCGTGCAAAAAATGGAAAAGGAGAAACATTGCTAAGTCAGGAGAGCGATTGAGGTAGTAATTAAGATGGAAGTGTCCGCTCAGGCTGGCTCAACAGGATATAGCTAGGCAGGTAGCATGAGAAAATTTGTCATGGCATAGAAATCGTCGAAGTGAGTTGCACAGTCTAAGACTGCAGTGCAAAAGCTATCACATGAACGTAACACTAATTTACTGTTCATATATGAACAGAGAGCTAGAGAATGCTGAAGCTGGTGCTGCAGTGCCAATAGGTACGGAGGAGCTAAGCAATTTCGCCGATCAATGGTAAGCTTAAAAACAGAGGGTCAGCATGCAAATGTGGT